>VXBZ01000064.1:187694-216913 GCA_013399135.1 Heliornis fulica
TTTGCGGGATTTGAGAGGGTCCCTGCGGGGATGGGGGGTTCGCTGATGGGGGAGGGATGTGTCGTGTCTTTACGGGGAACCTGTCAGGGTGTCCGGGGATGTGGGGTCCCTGCGGGACACACGACATGGGGTCACGGTGGGGGTGAGGAGGTGGTAGGGGCTGTGAAGGGACCTGGTGGGGTCCCTCTGGGCTTGTGTAGGGCCATGTCACAGTCCCCATGGGGACCCGACAGCATGTGGGGACCCGGTTCAAGAAGGGACCTGGTGGGGTCCCTGTTGGGATTGGGACCCTGCCAGAGCTGGTGAGGACAAGATAGGGGTCCCTGCGGGGAGGGGGATATCCCCAGGAGAGGGCATGGGACATCCCCGACCCACTGAACTCTGCTCCCTGCGCTGGGAGCCGGGGGAGAGGACAGAGGGTGGCCCAGGTCCTGTCACTCCCACAGCTCCTGGTGGGTGCTACGTTGGGGGCCAGGCTGGTGTCCCCATGGGAGTGGGGACAGGGCATCCGCACGCCACCGGGGACAGTTTGGCTTTTCCCTCATTCGGTCGGGCTAAGGTGGAAGGGCCTTTGTCCTGCCATGGCAGGGATGGGACAGGCTGCCTGGGCTGGGGAGAGGAGGAGGAGAGCTTCCATATTAACCCCTCTACTGCTGGAACAAAGCGTCATCCCCTTGTCCTGCTTTGGTTTCTGGCTTTGTTATCACATTCGGACCAGAATCCCAAAAATCCCTAGTAGGAAGCATCCCCTACCCCGAGCCCTCTGGTGTGTATCTCCCTTCAGCAGGTTTCATGACTCAGCAGCCCAGATGGAGCCAGCCCTCAGCCCTCAGCACCAAAGCTGTTTATTGCTCCAGAGGCTGTTTTTCCAAGAGCCTTGCTGCTTTGTAACAGCCAGCGCTCTTCCTTAAAACCCTGCCTCTCCAGCGCCGGCTCTCGTCACTCAGCGCGGAGGTGGGCGAGGAGCAAAAATAGACAAATTAAGAAAACCTCAAAAGGCCAAAAAATGAAACTGTAAGGTTTTTGGCTCTAAGCTCAAGGTCTGCTTTGCCTCCAGGTTGCATCAGCTCTGCTCAGCGATCCCCGGGGTGATCTCAAGTCCACCAATAGCTGAGAGATGGGCTGAAGCTCCAGGGGTGTCCCCGGGACGGAGGGACCATGCCCTCAGCTTGGAGCCCTCACAGAGAGGGTAGCATTGGCCACGGGCAGTGCAGGCAACGGATGAGGATGGGGTCTGTGTTGGTAGCCTCTGCCAACCTGTGGGGTTCCCTCCCCAAGCATCTGAACCCCTCATTTTTCCCTCATTTGGGTGTCATTAAATGAGAAACAGGCTCTCGTGCAGAGCCAGCTGCCCGTCCCGGGCGGTTGGGAGGTATTTGGTATAACATGGGGTTATACCTGTCACCCCGCTGGGAGCTCTGTGTGTGTTCGGTGCAGGTTCGAGGATGCAAAGAGGGAAACTTTGAGGCCTTTGACCCAAGGAAGCAGCAAATGCAGCAGGTGCTGGAGCAGTGTCAGCTCCTCCCTGCACTCAGCCCTGGCAAAGGGTTGGTTTGTGGGCACTGGGAGTGAGAGCGGAGGGAGCTGGGGTGCTTGGGTGGGGCAGAGTGACGTCCCGGTGTCCTCCAGCTCTCCTGCAGAGTGATACTGGCCAGAATGGGTGTGTGGAGCTGGGCTTGTGAGGGTCTGCTGGAGCACAGGGCAGGTGTGGGGCAGCAAGGGCTTTCTTGAGGCTCTGCTTGCTGTCTGCCCTGGCCTGGGGGTCAGCGTGGGACCCCCTGCCTTGGATTGCAGCCTGTGCTGCCGTCAAGGGCTGTGGTGTGGCAGCACCACATCCTGTAATGCAAATGAGAGGCAGGTTTGTCCCCTTCCATAGGAACCTGTATGTACCTGTGCCATACAAAGACCACGCTGGAGAAGAGATGCTTGAAGTGGGACCAGACCCTCCCAGCTACACCCCACGGTGCTCTGGGGGCAACAGCACTGGGGGGGAGGGGTCTCAAGCCCACCCTAGCACAGCCCAGCTGTGCAGATACTCACTGGCCATGCCCAACACACTGGGTGAGCCTGGCAGGGTGCAGTCCCGGGCACATTCCCGAAGGGTGTCTGGCCCACAGACCATTACCTGGTCATTAGGACAATTAGCTTAATCACCAGGGTGTTTTCCTGCCACGCTCTGTCATCAGGGTGTGATGGGCAGGGTCACGCAGGCCCGTGAGTGGGGAGCAGATGGCTGCTTTCGGCACGGCCGTGGCACGATGTGCAGGGATCCGCCGCCATCCATCCGTCCTCTCTAGTTTCCATGGCTACGACAGAGTTTACTCTTCGCCGCCTTCGGCCGCCCGCACGGGTGTGATGCACAAAAAGGTCCCTGTGTGATGCAAAGAGCCCGGGGACGTGGGTCCTCCTGTTTTTTGGGACCAACGACTGTATCCCAGGGTGGTCAAACCGCAGAGCAACAGGCAGTGGCATCCTGGTGGCACCAGCATCCCGGCCAAACCGCACCCTTATGGCATTGGGGAGAGCTGTGACACGGTTTGGGGGAACTGCCTTCCCCTCCTCGCCTCCCTGGTGGCAGCAGGGACCCGGGGGAGGCAGGGAGTGATCTCCTGGGGATGAATCCAGCAGCGGAGCCCGTCGGCCGCCTCTCGCTCAATGCGAGGTGACGGCGCGGAGCAGAGATCCCTCGGCAGCCGCTCAGGCTTGTTAACGGGGGCAAACAGAACCCAAGCTGGAGGTCACCACACGCGATTTCAGTGGCCAAATGTGGGTCACGGGGCTGCTCTGGGGAGATGGGGGGACGTCACGGCACGGCAGGAGTTTTGTTTGTTTGCCAGTGACGCAAGGAGCAGAGTGGGGAGAGAATCCCAACCCACGGGCTGATTCTCCCTGGCAGGTTTCAGGGTGCTCGGGACGAGGCTGGGGCGCGGTGGGCTGTGAGGGTGCGTGGCTGCTCCCAAATCCAGTGGGTGCTCTGATTCATGGCGCTGGTGGGTGATGCGGGAGGGGTAGCACCCGGCCGCCATCGGCTGTGGGAGCCACGTGCACCAGAGGTTTAGTCACGGCTGGGACAATCCTCATGCCTCGCCCTGGCAGCCCGGGCGTTGCTGCCTGCTCCGGGATGCCGGGAAAGCGCCGTTCCTCAATGATGCTTCTCCACCTTCTGTCCCCCCCCAATGGGCTGTATGTGACTGTGGGCTCTACAGGGTCGTGGGAAGCTGCCCCACTGTGTATTTTTGTCACACTGGGGGGTCAGTCCCCTTGTCAGGTGGCAGAGATGGAGCAGCTGGGTGTGTTGTGTAGGGTCCTGCGGTACAGGCTGTGTTTCAGCAGCTCCTTTGGAGAGATGATGGGTGCAGGGGGTACTGGGGTGCCATTTGGTCCCAGGAGGGTGGGGTGAGCTTCATCCCAGCACCTGCCCACTCAGTCACAGGGCTGTGCAGCCACGGTGTGTGAGCCTCTGGCCTGGCTGGTGGGGGATGCTCTGTGTCCTTCCCAGACCCCACACCCCAGGGAAAGGTTCTGTGGCCGGACAGGGGTGTGGGTGGTTGTTCAGCAGCTCAGGGGATGCCAGGCTGTGCTGGCTGGAGCAGGTGATCTGTGCCTGGAGCCTGTGATGGAGCAGGCACTGCCTGACAGCTGCCCTGTGGCAGAGACCCGAAACGCTGGGCACCCCCAGCCTCTGCCTGACCCCCTGTCTGGATTCTCATGCTCTTTCCCTCTCTGCTGTTGCCTGTGGGGTTCCCACACCATCCTGACCCTGTGCCGCCGTGGTGTCCAACACACGGGTGGGATGTGTGGTCTGGCTTGTGGTTTCCCTGGAAGCTCAGGGAACCAGTGTGTTGAAAGAGCAGAGGAGATTGTGGTGGGGCACTCAGTGGGTTGGAATTTTCCCTTTCCAGGGGGGCAGCTCTGGTGTTTTGGTGTTTCCTTATCCGCGGTCGCCACGCCGCCGTTCTGGCATGATGGTGTTTGTCTCCAAAAGGAGCTGGTTTGGGTTTCACAGGCCACACCTGATGGGAATTCGAGCAGGCAGGAAAACGAGGCCTTCTTGTGCCTTCCTTATCGGTGTTATCTGCTCCGCTGCGGCGGCCGTGGGGAGCGGGGGAGCCCGGTGCTGTGCCGGGGGTGGCGCGAGCCCCCGGCATCTGCTCCAGGCAGCCCCCACCTCCCAGGGCTGAGTCACCAGCGAGCTGAGAGCGTTCGCTGCTGGTGTGACGGCAGCTGTGAGACCCAAAAAAAACCCAGCGCCGATGCCTTTAATGGCAGGTGAATAACACAGCCCCGGAGAGGGTTCATACCGTGTGCACCTCGTGCCACGGCTGTTAGCGGTGACTAAGGGTGCTGGGATGGAGCAGCAGCCTCCCCCCATCACCCAGGTCCTGCTGTAATTAATTCTGCAGGTACCTGTGCCGGCACATGAGCCCAAACCGGCCCCTTCCCCAGCCTTGTTCCATATTTAATCTTTCATGTTCACCTGAGTCTCTAATTAAACCGACTGCAGACCTTCGCTGGAGCCCGCGCTGTGCTGTAACGAAGCCTGGTGTTCCCAGAGCGCTGTGCATGCGAGACCTGTGCAGCAGCCCCCCAAAACCAACCCCCAGGATGACTTTTTTCCTCTATTTTTTACCCCTTTTTTTTTTTATTTTTATAATTTTATTTAATTTACATCCTGAGCTAACGCTGGTCCCAAAGCTGGGTCTGAGATGAGAGCCAGTTCGCATCAAAGCTCTCAAAACCAGCGTGTGGGGACTGTCTTTTTTTATTTTTTCCTTTATTTCTAGTAAAGTCACGACCACTTAGCTCAAGGTAGCCGAAAATCACTTTTATTTGGTTCCTTTTCCCTGGCAGCAGCTGCCCGGGGAGCTGGTGTCTGGGTGAGACAGGGCAGCATGGACACCCCGCGTGTCGTGCACCCAAGGGATCGGCAGTGACGGAGGAGCCGGCCGGTGGCAGGGGCAGGAGCAGCCGCTGTCCTGCCCTGCCGTCCCCCCTGGCTGCCTTCCTCTTACAGCATCCTGGTTAAAAATAACCCCAGATGCCGAGGCAGTGAATGGGGTTCTGATTTCCCTCGGCTGCTGCAGGGTCTGGGTGATGGGGAGAGATGAGCGTTGTAAATAGAACAGCATATCCATGGCAACCCCAACTTTTCATTATTGTTAATTACTTGCAGAGTGCCAGAGCCGTGCATGGCGCTTCCCAGCGTGGATAAAGATAGATTCCCCCCTTTCAAAGCCTCTCCAAATGGCACCGAGGCGACAGCGAGCTCTCGGGAGGCTGGAGCCGGGTCTGGCAGGCAGCGACGGAGACATTTTGTGAGGAGCCGGAGAGGAGCCGGGATTTAAAGGAGGAGGGACTGGCGTGGCAGAGAGGCAGCCAGGAGCTCAGGGGTGGATTTTCTCCCAAAACACCTTCTTGTGTGTCAGAAAATGGTTCATAGGGGTCAAAACAGCACGAGCCTGGCTGGGACAAAAGTGATGGAGAGGGGCTGTGCCCCAGCACTGGCTTTTCCCTCTGTTTCATGGTGCTTGAACGAGCGAGGAGGGGTGGAAGCGCCAGCGGTGGTTGTCACCACAGGGGTTGGGATCGTTGGTGTTGGCTCAAGCCCTCACACCCTGGAGGAACCTCTAGCAGGAAACCTGCCCTGTTCAAACCCTGAGCAGCTGCCTTGGCCTCGGCTGGCACCACTGCTCAGGGTTTGTGTCTGTTCATTGGGGTTTGTTTTATTTTATGGGGAGTCGGTTGAAAGCTCTTGGGTGAAGAGGTGCCTGTCCTCCCCCAGGTGTACCCAGCCCTGCTGTCAGAGTGCTGTCCAGTGTGCACAGCCACTGTGTCCCCACCAGTCTCCATCTTGCCCCTGAGCCTGGTGTGGGCACAGATGGAGCTTTTGAGCCCAGCAGCCTTCTCCAGATGTGACCCTCCCCGCTCGCAGTACGGTGTGTTCCAGTCGGGCCATTACCAGCAAGGGGAGCAGCAAAGGGGTGCTGACCCTGGCATAGTGCACTGGAAGCCAGTAACCTTCCCTGCCTGGAGATGTCCCTTCCAAGGGGAAAACCCAGTGTGTGTTCTGATGGTGTTTGAGGGAAACGTCCCAGCCTCACTCCCTGCTGCCTCGCGCTCCCCTGCTTACCCTGGAAAGACTCTTTTCTGGTTCCCTCCTCGAACAGTTCTCTCATTTCCTTTCCTTTTCTCCCCAGTACTTTCCAGATGGCCAAATTACTTAGTGCTGCCCAAAGCACAGGGCTTGTCTCTGGTGCTGGTTTGGGTGCTGCTGCGTTGGGGCACAGTAGAGCACAGTCCCAGCCCCGGTTGGGTGCCTGGGGGCACAGGAACGGCCCCGAAGTTCTGGGGACTGTCTGGGGATGTTGATGATCTCGGGGCAGTCACAGCAGGTACTGCTGGATGTGGCTCTCAGGCTGTGTGTCTGTACAAGTTGTGGTATCAGAGACTGGGCAGGAGGAAAGGGAGGTTGGCTGTTTAATGTTAAAGACTATTGGGATAAACATTCCCAAGGATTTATGGCTTGCTGCGTCCCTTCCCTTGGCGTTCCCCGTCTATACAGGCTCAATTTCTACAGCCTTGAATCTTCAGTGTGTAATTTATTGCTGCTGTTTTTCTTTAAGCAGCAGTATTTCCTAGGCAGTGTGGTGGTCACAGCTGTGCAGCTGCTGTTGTGCATCCTCTCAGGGCGAGAAGCCGATGGATACGGGTACAGGCAGCTGCCTGACCTCTACAGGCTCATTCAGAGTCCAGGGACGCAGAGGAGATGTTTCAAGTAATTTTATTACAAACCAAACACTTCACAACCAGCAGCACCTCAGGTACACTCCATAAATACTCTTGGGGGGGAAACCCTCCAAACCCTAAAAACCCTGGAGAGGCCAGTTAGAGCTCAGGCTTTCCCATGAGATCCCAAACTCGAGAGCACCCCGGGTCCCACCCGCTGGCTCTGGGTTACCGATGGTGTTTCAGTGTTACACGCTAGTGGTGAAGCTGTCTGGTGATTTACACCACACCACGCTGCACCCAACAGAACCACCTTCAGCACCCAGTTGTGCTTTCACATACAGGAGTTTTGTGCTGGTCTGGTGATGGATCATCTGACGTCACGGGGTGTCACGTGTCTGTAGTGACTTGTTGGGCCTCAAGTTGTTCTGATGGTCAACCGGGGACGTCGCTGCTGATGCAGAAAGCTGAGAGAAAAGATCACCAGACGAGGAGGGCGGGGGCTGACGTGTGTGCTCTGGGCAGTTGGTGTGTTACCTTCTGTGAGGGACCGTGGTGGTACCGAGCAGCTCTTTGCTTACACTCCAAAAGGCTGCTGGGGTTGTAACATCCAGCCCTGAAACCAGGACTTACTCCAGGGGAGTATCTACGACTTGACAATCACAAATCAAGTAGTGAGTGATGGACCTTACTGGTTTGTGCGGCCGCGGGATGTGTGAACGTCGCTGGAAAGTATCAGGTGTTGGGGAGCTTCCTGCAACGCCCTTTCCCACGCTGTGTCGCCGTGGAATTGGAAGGTGCAGACCCCTGTGAGCTCTACTTCTGTGCCCACAGGGTGCACTACCTCCTCTGAGAGCTGAACCTGGTTCAGGAAGGAGTACAAGGGAGGGGGCTGAGTTCTGTACCCCTGGACTCGCCCAAAGTCAGAGCGTGCCTGTCACGACGCGCCGCTCGTCTGTCCTTGCTCGGTGTCGCTGTCAGAATAAAAGTACCGTGGTTCTCTCCTGAGTTACAGGAGGTGTTAGGACGGAGTGACCACTCACACTGCAGATTAGCTTATACAGCATCCCATTCTTTCCAGCGCTGCGTGGCAGGGTCATTCTGACAACAGCAGCGTGGAACAGCGGAGTCAGAAGGGAAGCAGACAAAGAAGTGTCAGTATTCATGTGGTTTAACAAAGCTCCCGACTTGTTTTTACAAAAAAAAAAAAGCCCCAAAAGATTTTTAAACAGAAGGAAATGCCCTTCACTCCACACTGTGAAAACCTCTGGGTGCTGTCACGGCGAGTTCCGAGGGTCTCCACCCCCGCCTGCTCCCGCCGTGCTGTCCTCAGGCTTTGGTGATGTACCCTTCTCTGATCAGGAAGTCGTAGATCTTCCTGGTTTTGTTCACATCGATCTTGATGAGTGCTCGAGCCTGCGCCAGTCTCAGGCCTCTTTGTTTGTTGCACTCGTTCACGAGAGCAGCTTTATATTCTAAATAGGCTCCAGGGACCAACCTCACCATCTGACAGAGCTGGAAGACAAAAGGTGAAGTTAATAAACGCTGGCGCTTGTCACGCTTTCTCGTTCCGCGATCCCTGTTGGGGGAATAATGTGAATATTTTTCTGAAAACACTTTAAAAAACGTGGTTTTTCTCGCACAGGGGAAGCACATGGTAACAGCATTAGGAGCTGCTGGGATCCACAGGTAGGGAGGGGAGGGGCTTGCTGGCTGCTGCGCTCAAAAACATTCCTGACTGAAAAATAAACTAGGAGGATGAAAGCCAGCTCTGGGCTGGCAGGAGCGTAACTATGTGTCCTGTGTGGGCGTTGTTCTTTACCAACCAAGGGAAGCACACATGCCAGAGAGACTGCAACCAGCAATTCAGCTGCTGGAACGGAGCCAGCGAGGGCATCTGTCTATTAATCCCCTGCAGACTAAGTCTTTAATACCCTTGTACAAAAGCGGCTATGCCACGACGCCTGCCCCCTCTGGAAGTCTGGGGTGGAAGCTGGGAGGGGAGGGCACTGCCTGGTTGGAAGTTTGGCGAAAGGCATCGCTGCCAAGAGCGCCTGTGCTCTGCCGTTAGGTCACGAGCTTCCCTATCCCAGCCCCGGGAGAGCCGTATGGCTTCCAGTGGAGATACCGGCTGGCTCCTCCTTTTCATAGGGAAATGCTTAATGACTGCTCCTCGTTATAGAGTTAATGACTGCTCCTCGTTATAGAGCAGAGAACTCAGACCCTGAGCCTGGGCCGAGGAGGCAGTGGGATTGCCTGTACATGCTGATGTCCTGTCACGGTTCCCGAGATGCTGAATGGAACTGGCAATGCCACGTTCCACCGTGACTCTGGGTTTCAATGCGCCATCCCCAGTGACAGGGAAACAACTCCCACATGGAGGGAAGGGTCTGAAATACTTCTGCATTTCACATACACTGAAATCTGCCCATAGGACAATCTAAGGACAGCTTGTGACTTCTACAAAAAAAAAAGAAACAATCTTTGATTTCCCTACTTTCCCGGTGTCACCTTTCACTGAACAGGAGGACAGGCCTACAGTGGGCTGAGGAAGAAAGTGAGATGTAGGAAGCAGATGCTTCCACACAGCTCTGCCACACAGGTTCAGTCATCTGTCCAGAGAAGCCCTTGGCACAATCCTCTCCCAGTTTTAGAACTGATGTTCGTTAAAACAAAATGAACCCTTCCACTCACTCCTCTCACAACGGAGGAGGAGGATGTCTACTCTGGATGTTATAATGGCACATAATAACACCGTGGTGTTCTCTGCTGCAGCTCGGCTGTACGTACAGCACAGCACTGGAAACGAAGCCAACTGGAGAACCTGAATGATTTTTGTAAGCAGGGAAGAGCAGTCGGGGCGTGTAAGTGAGGTGGCATTCCCAGCACCCGAGACAGATGGTGTGAGCACCCCTACGCTGTGAGACACAGTCTTACACAGATCTTTCCCTTCTTTTCCTCACCTCCTTCTCCTTCTCGTTCAGTTTCTCTGTCCCTGGGAGACCCGTGAGGTTCAGTGGGGGGGCGCTGCGTCTACCTGCGGAGAGGAGAAAGGGAAACGTTTCAGAACAGAACAGTTGGGGGTTGGCTGTCCCTTAGTGTGTTACCAGAGGTAATTAAATCCCTGTGACGTTAACCCACTATGCTCCAAGTGTTTCTAGACAGGGGTTTAGGGCCTAATGCACAAACTGATTTGATAAAAGCTGCGGTTTCACAGTGGACGTCGTGAGGCGCCGTCAATACTCGCGGGCTCCGAGGCCTTCAGGGAGGAGCCTTCTGTGAGATCGGGGTGACTGCGGGTGCGCTGGGCTGCACCCCTGGACTAAGCCGACTCTGCGCGGGGTCAGGGCGGTTGGTGCTGTGCCTGGGTGTGCGGGACTAACTCCCAGCAGGGGTCAAACCAGGATGCTGGGAGTATGTCTGGGGATTAGCAGCCAATTTCTCTGCCATTCCTGACAACTCCATGAAACAGACTTTCCTTCAAATACGATGCAGATACTGTAAAGCCAATGCAGGCTGTGGATTTATCTTTGTCTGTTATAATAAACATTACTGGAAGCAACATTGGTGACAAGGGAGTCTGATAGTTCTCGCTTTTGCCTTTGTTTATAACTTTGCTGAACCTGGTGGAGTCTAAACTTTCCCAAGGGCTGTCTGCTCACAGGTTGGCTATTCCTCATAGTAATTTTTTTTCTGATTACCAGAGCTCAGAACAAACCTAGAGGTATTTATTTACATTTTTAGAAAGTCTTTTATCCCTCTGTGGGCTGAGCAGTTGGTCAGAGAAGTGTCTTTGTCCCAGGACAAAATTCCTACATTTGGCAATTTTGGTTTCCCAAAGACTGCAGGGGGCTGCCCTGTCCAGGTCCTACCCCTGGGGTAGGGACCCTCTCTCTTTCCCTGTGCATCTATATGAGACAGTGGGGAGCCTGATCTGGGTGAGGGGAACCTGACCAGAGAGAACTGAGGGCCTGGGGAGGAGCTGGAGTAGTGGAAGTTATTTCACAGCATTCCTCCCTGCTACGATGAGACGTGACAGAGTTTGGTTTTATGCTTTTATAAACCTAGGAAATAACACATAGAAACTACACTGAAAGAAACATTCCAGCTGCAAAGTCAAGATCTTGAAATCTAGAAGTTAAGCAACATTAATTTGCCCTATTGTATATTCACTGTGACGCAGCCTTTAATTAGAGACACGTGGCAGCTTCTCCGCAGTGTCCTCGCCTCATTCAGCATGCAGGATGTTTGCTTAATCACCATCTATGTGGTATTTTGTTTGGGTTTTGTTCAGCATGTGATGCTGGTTGTAAACACTGCACACTGAGCTACACAACCCGTGTTTCTCCTGGGCTCCTCTCCTCTGCTGGCCACTGAGTACCTGTCAGGCAATTAACTTCATTCCACACGCAGCTCTTCTGCTGAGGGACACTGTCCCTACTTCATGGACTCTGGGTGCCCATCGTGAGACAGACAATGGTATTTTCTCTCCAAAACACCAGGTCTTAGCTATCACCAAGCACATTTACAGTGTGGAGCACACTGCAGTGACTAATTGCTTGGTATTCTGGCCCATTTCCAGGGGTCTGGGCAGAAATGAGGGTGGACATACAGACTTGGTGTGCACCTCTGATATAAAAACTGGATGTAAAGACAGAGCTAGAAGCTGGTTTTCCCTGGTAATATTTAGCTGCCTGGCAGTAAAACTTTACCCTAATCTCATGCATTGTACATCATCCTGTCACCTCAACAAACAAGGTGGTATTTTACAGAAGTCTTGGTCACAAGGGCCCTGATTGTCTTTACTGGGCACTGGAAGAAGCAGGGGTCCTCTTAGGGGAAAACACATCATTAGTGCTTACAGAATTAAAGAATATAAAAGTGTATTCATAGGAAAGGAAAAGAGAAGTTGGATAGGGACCCTCTATCATCTCCTTCCCATCTATTTGGAGTGCTTGATGCTGCAGCCACTGCCTGTTTCTCAGGCCACTGTTCTGGGGTTTTGCCCTTCCAACTCTGCTTTCTGTCCTGTTCATATTGCTCTGGTACATGCTATATAGCTTCACCAAAACACTGGATTTGCTTTATCTTTTAAAGATAAAATTTTCTTCTCATGTGACAATTCTTTTCTTTCCTGCCTTGTCACTGCAGCTTTAGGATGGGTTTTCTATCTGTAGCCAGCAAAAATCTAGGAATCCAGTGAAAAACGCTACAGGATTTGCATGTGGAATGAGTTGCAGATTGAGGTGGTGTTGACTTGAGCAGGGCTTAACAGTGAGGCTTGAGGACTGATGCTTTTGCACTGGAGCAAGAGAGCGACTCGTGAGTGGCTGTCAGAACAGTAGTACTGACGTGTGGCTGCTCCTTTATCACAGACCTGACAACAGTTTTATCAGTTACCTGAATTTGAAGGAACTGGTACCGTGGGACTCAGACCGGAATCACTGAAAAGAAAGGAAATGTTCAAATTGCCTTCATGTTGTTTGGGTTTTTTTAAAGAATAACTGCATATATTAGCCCTGATACTACTTTTCCCCCAACTTCTAGTAATTATATAGTTCAGCTTGAGTAAGTCAGGCTGTGATCTGAAGTAAGTGCTAAATATTTAGCACTCCCAGATTGAAGACTGACCATGACTGAAACCTGTTTTTAAAAAAAAATAGGGGTGTGTGTGTGTCATGGGACACACTCACTGGAGACTGGGGAAATTCCACATCGTCTTCTCAGGCGCGTGGCGCACAGGATGCGCTTCCTTTGCTCCCTAAACCTGTGTGCTCGTGCAGGGTGACTACACATTAATAATGCTGCTACATCTAAAATCATCTGAAACATTTCAAGTGTCACTTGTGCCCTCGCTAATATCCATAAAGACCTCATTTCCCTCCATGACTTCATTAACAGCAGTTAAGTTCCTGAAATATAAAATACAAAATATGGAGATGTCGAGCCCTTACTATCCCCTTCCTCTCCTGCACTCCAACAGGCCCCACTGCTGTGGTCCACAGCTTCTCTCCCTTCTGAATTCTGCAGACTTCCAGCTGCAATGAAGTGGGAACACATTTGTGTTTGATGCACCCCTCTGACTAAAGCACAGGGACAGAAAAGGCACAGTCCTGCTGTAACCATACATATCTGCTTGTCGACTGAGCCACTGCTGGCAGGCACTGCTGTCCTGGATGTACTGCAGCACTTCTGAGAGCATAGTGCGCTTCAGGCGTTCCTCCTCTCTCGTCTTCTTGAGGTGATCGTAGGTTCTGGCACCTATGAACAGACATCACGTTCTCACCAGCTGCTTTGGTCAAAATTTTCAGCCTGTTGTTTTTCTGCTTTAGGGATTAAGTGAGAAACTTCTCTAGCTCTGGCCCAGACTCTGCTATTCTCCCTCATGACAACTACTTGGCATCAGAAGGTCTTAGATTCCACCCTGCACCCTTCCCCCCCTCCTCCCTCCAGTTAATTTCAGGCCAAAAACCAAACAATAAAGGCTTCTGTGATCCAATTCCAGGATAAAATAGGCCATTTCATTTATGCAGAGGTCTTAGGCCTCTCTCCAGATACCACACCGTCGATAGCCGGTGAAAGCATCCACAGATAAAGCACTGGAGACCACTGTGCCATGACATACTTTTTTTTTTTTCCCCCCAAATCTTTTGCAAAGTGGTGACTAAAGCAGAGCTCTGCCAGACAGCGTGTTCTCCAAGCTGATGGCTCAAACCAGCTTTAGAAAAGCACAGCTGGACTGAGGCATTATTGCTAAAGCCTCTCTCCGTTACAGAGCTAGGCAAATGCATTTCAAAAATAAGTGTCTTTTTATTCAGCACACCCTAAATGTTGTAAAATCATCCTTGATGAATGGGAATGGGCTGAATAATGCATCAGGTACTTACTACAGAAATTGGTGATTCCTGCTGCTCTGTATTCTTGGAGTCGCTTGATTTCCCTTCGCAGCTCAAATTCCACTGTTTTACCCCAGCAGTAAGCACAGGGAAATCCAAAAAACAAATGTGGGTCAGCGGGGGTGGCAGTGAACTCTGCTCTACATTGCATTTATTTGTCTGCACAGTTCAGCTGTGAAGTGCTCAGAACCACAGGCAGGGTTACCCTCTGCACACGTCTGTATCAGATCTCAAACCTCCTTCAGCACAGTTACTTATCTTCATGCTTTGACAGTTCTTTTGCCATACCCCAGACAAGGCAAATAACAATTAGGTATGATTTTTTTGGAAGGCATCTCAACAGTTTTGAAAGGCTCTTCCATCCAGGCTCCTTATAGCATCCAATACTGTCTTTGAACTACAATTTCCATAAATGGACCTTCCAAATTTTTTTCCTTGCAGACAACTCTTTCTCTCCAGTCAGATTAAATACCCATGTTTCTTTTGCTCAGAGCTATTTCCTGCCTATAGCTTTTATCAGCCAGCTGCCCAGCTTTCTTAGTTTTGCAGCGAGCAAATTTCCTTCCTTGGTTTACTCAGAGATGTGTAAACTGCGTGTATCTGACTGTCAGGTTAACCTGAGGACTTTGCAGTCACTACAACCACAAAGTTGGGTGCCAGGACGAGCACTGGTGTGTGGGACTCATGATTTCATGGGATCACACTCCTGGTATTTCACACAGAGTGTCCTGAAAATACAGTCACAACTGTGCAAACGCTTTGTTCTTGCTAATGAGCACCAATCTTCCCAGTTTAAGTCACAGAATTAAGGAGGATGTAATGACTCGCACTGGAATTTGACTGCATGCATGCTGTGATTATGCATAAAGGCTTGAGATGATTTGGTGATGGAACAATGCCTCTCCCTTTAAGGTAAGGGACATAATGACAGCTGTGCTGTATAATTATGTACACGTATAATAGTTAACATATGTCTTTCAAAGAATTCACAATTTGCTGCTGGCTCTGAATCTCTCAATACAGACTTAAATTTTAGGGATTTTGTTCTTTCAGTGACACAGAGTCCCAGTAACTGAACAGTGGTCTTTTGATAAGAAAATACTATTTCTACCACGGGACTACAATGTTCAGTCAACTGAGAAATCAAACAAAGAACTCGGACACGGTTTAATGGAGAAAAAAAACCAACCCACTTGCTGCTCATTTAACGTATCAAACCACAAATGTATTTGTTTTTCTGAGATAGTTATATGGGGGAGAAAAAACAACCTCCTGTCCTCCAGGAGAGGTATATATTAAGAAAGATTGTAGATGATGCAACCCCTCATTATGCCTGTTGAAGAACATACAGGATAAAATCCTCAAAGCACTTACGTGCGTGGCTTTCAATGAACTTGTCATGCTCCACCGGCCCAAGAATTCGTGCAAACCTTCGCATTGTTTCATAGAGGTCCTGAACTTCCTTTGGGTATCGCCTTTCCAAGACTAGAAGGGGGAAAAATGAGATATACCTTATCACTCCTGATGTGAGAGGAAAAGAAATTCAGTGGAACCTGAAGTGAAACTGCCCAGAGATCCAGATTTGTGACGTTTCTGGGCGGTTTTGGTGTCAAAACTACAAATTGCTGAGTAAAAAGTAACAAAATGATATAGCCCTTATAATTCTTAATAGATAAAGGATGATATTTATGTTGTTTTATCATTTCTTAGAATAGTGAGATGTGCTTAAAAGGCCTGGTTTCCACTTCACCCCTCTCCCTACTCAGTGGAGACTGAAATCCTCCTGAAGAGCAATTCCAAGGCAATAAATACCATTCTGAGTTGGGAGCAGCTAGAGCCAGCTGGTTGGAAACAGTCAGGGCCTGAAATCTGCTGGAATTCAGACCATCTGAATGTGGTCCAGTATGAATAAACCAACCCACTACACTGGAAACAGGGAACAAGCAAAGTTTGGCTTCCCAAGTAGAGGCCACTTTAAAGCAGCTACACCTGATACTCACCTTGAAATTTTCTGAGGTTGATAAGGCCATGATCTCTTATAATTCTGTAATTGAGAGCAAAATGGTGTTACTAAAAAGCATTAACTCCTGCATTACTTCAGAAATACAAAGGCTTCAGAAGAAACTCTGATGCAGACCATCAGAGCAGGGTGAAACTAAACCTGTAGGAAATTTCCCTAACCCTTGAGCTGGCCAGCAGAGAAACATGATGTAGTGACGCAGCGTGGCTTTAATCTTGGTAAATTTGGGATAGTGGTGTGCATTAGTCTGACAGCACTAAGTACAAAGGGAACTAAAATTGCTTTAAAGGGTTGAAATTGCTTCTTTAGGCAAAGATTTCGCATCTACAGTGTTTTACAACTTGTCCTTATCAAACTGGAGGTAGAGGACTGTCTGATGAAGCATGATTTCTAGCTTCAGAGAGAGACACAGGCGTCCTTCTACTACAGCAAGGGTGAGAGATGGGCTGTAAATTCCACCTCTGGGAGCAGAATGAAGAAATTTTTCCATGACAGATTTTATAAAGAGGAAAATGATTTAGGTAACTCATAAGTTTGAAATGTTTCTGACAGGATCAGGGAAATGAGTGGTGTAAAAAGGCAGGGAAGATATTTACAAGCGCATGGCAAACACGTTTGTCACAGGTTTCACCAAATGTCGTGTGGCCATTGCTATTTGGTGACTGGATCAACACCTGACTTATGCAAAACATCACAGATACTACAAAGTTTGGCTCATCAAGGTCAAGTTGGAATTTGCTCTGTAAAAGCCATTGCATTTTCCTTAGCATGTTTAAAAGAATATTCCTGTTCCATGGGGAGAAAACTTCCTGAGGGTGACATCAGCATCTGTCATCTTCCAGATTTGTGTCCCATCCCGGTGTAGACACTCTATAAAAACTGACACCAGCTGGAGTTATGCAACTGAGCCTGCTGACACTTCCTTTCAGTATGACATGCTTTATCATAATGGCAATTATACCACATAAATATTTTTTATTTACAAATTGTAAAAGCCCAGGTTAATAGATACCAACTCTCCCCTGTCAATCAGCAGAGCTATGCTGCATTATGAGGAGAAGGGACTGAGGAGTCTTACTCCAAATTACTAATTCTTCCAGCAGGGAGTAATGCAGCAAGATATAATTTTAAATATTGAACAAAGTTATAATAAAATTGAATTTAATGAATAGATTGAGTCACTCTAAAAAGCTGTCAAATGGATTGAATAAATTATTCAAGCTCACGTCAGCAATATAGTTATCTTCATTACACATGGCAGAAAACTAACTTATGGACCAGTAAGAATTAAAAATAATGATGCAAACATTTCTATGGAGAAAGTGGGGGTCTGGTAATTAGTCACAGGCTGGCAGCTTTTTTTTTTTTTCTTCTCTCTCTGAAGTAGAAAATGAATTATGTGCAGTCCATCAGCATTAGAGAGGGAAGAAAAAGCACAGATCTACCCCCTTTTTCTGGTTCCCAGCCCTGGGTCTGCCACCAGTTTCCCAGGCACTATTTCAGTTTCTCATTCTGCAAAATGTCTACGTGATCTTGTAAGGTGTGTGCTAGGGGCTTAGTTGTGTCTGTCTAACTGCATGCCAGGAACACTGCCTACATGACTTTCATGTACTAGAAAGGACTGGAAAATCGTTTGTTTTTTCACAATTAATGACTTGTGAGAGTTTACAGGAGTGTTATGGTGTGTGAAGGTCTCTTGTTGTGTACAAATGAGTACTGGTGTCTGCTAATCTGTGTTTTCTGGGCTGGTACCGTTGCTAAAGCCATGTGCCTGATCTTAATCAGGAGAACCACACATCCCAGACAAAGCCTTTCCTGCAAATCTCGTAGCAGAAGGCCTCTGTGCATGGAATTGTCTGGAAGGGTGCCACGTGAAATCAGTTATGTTCAGTATTAGGATGACACTGGGGACCAAAACATGGTAATGAGGCAAAGGAATACAGTTAGGGCTTGAAAACTCACTTTTTTCTTCTCTGTCTTTCCTTTAACCTGGAGTGATAGATATCTACAACTGCAATCTTCAGAGCTGCAAAATATTAATAAAAATAATTACAGAGCACAGAACTAATCACTGTATTAGGCTAATGTTCAAGCCTTTGTGTTCATGCTAGGCTGAAACACTTGCTGTTTTAAAAATCCTGTGGTAATTTTACAAGGGCATAAACCCACTAGAGGCTAATCTTCTGCACACTATAGGTGCTGCCTGTGGAAGCTCTCTTATCCTTGCTCCTTCCAAACACACTACTGCCCGTAAACAGGGACCTGGGTGAGTCCTGGGAACTCTTTCCTCCTCCTTCTTGGACTGTTTTACTCTAAGTGCTTATTTGTTCCTTCATGCATGCAACTGCTAAGCATTCCTTCTCCTCAAAATCAAATTTCCCAGATTCAAGGATCTGAGGTATCGTGTCTGGACAAAGGCTTGTCTGCACAAAACAAGGAACTCCAAAAGACAGACAGACACACTTCTGAACTGCAACTATTCAGAGCAGCCTTTGCTGCAGTTCTTGAAAACATCTACAAAACTCCTCCAGCTTGTTAGCTGCTAAACTTCTCTGTCTGCCAGGAGAAGAAAGAGAATGGCTCACGACAATGTGAAGCACAGGACAAAGCCATGCTCATTAGAAACCATATCCTTGCAAAATCAAATCTGCAGTCTGGCTGGTCTGCTCAGAGATCCTTCAGCTGCTTGTTCCTGTAGCCATTAGGTTAATAAACTTTTTCTTTTTGTATATTCTTGAAATAAACGAGACACTTATCACCTTCCCCCGTTCTGTTAAATAATGCAGAAATTCGAGGTCATTAAACGAGCGTGGAGCTGGCTGATTCCTCGGTTGGCTTTTCTCCTTCATGTTAATAATTTCAATATGCTCTCAGAAGGAAGAAGCTTAGAACCTGACAGTGGGTTTGCAGCCTGTAGAGACAACATGCAGCTCTCTGCATCAAAGCACGAGCATGTCCCCTTCCAGGCCACCTGAGAACAGGAGTGGCCCAAGTGTGACAGAACCCAGAGTCCTCTCTCCGTAGTTACCAGAAAAGAGCAAAACCAATAGTGGCAGGATATTGATTGCTCCCAGCTAAATAATTAATAACACAATTAAGAAGTGTGGCTATGTGTCAATTTTAAACTATGTGTATGTAAACACCAGGAAGCCCCTTAACCTCTTGGCAATTCATCTGTGCAGTCCTCTGGGTAACAGCATTTCCTACAACAGCCAAAGCCCAGGGCTGTGCACCTTAGCTTGGAACCAGCAGCTCTGAGATCCTTTATTAGCAGAAGAATCTTCCCTTGATAAGAGCCTGATAGGAAGTTAACCTAGGAGCAAGAGATGAGGAATGAAGGTGGGAGGAATGGTGCAATCCTCACACTTCCTTCTTGTGTTCAAGTGTGTTTTCATGACCAAGGGGTTTAAGCCTCCTGATTTAAGACCAAGCACAGGTATCCAATTCTCCTTGCTTAAATGGGGGGACAAGAAACTGGGAAATGCAGTGAAGTTAAATATGAATGAAACGTGTTACTAAGTGCTGGAACTGCTGCCAATTTATGGAAAATATTTTTATATTTTTAAACCCCTTCAAGCTAAGCTAGCATGTTATTTTCTGGGGTTTGTGTGGGCAGAACTTAATGAGTACATGCAGCAATTGCATGGGAGAACCTCTATAAATATCACCAGTAATTATGCACCTATAACCATTGCATTTTGATGCTTTCACCTGAGTGCACGGTGTCCTGAAAGAAATTATGATCAACTGGGGAGGGGGAGGAATGTTCATGAGAACAAATGAAGGAAAAAAACAGAGCTGCTGCTTACAGAATAATTTGTATTTGCTGCCACATGCACTTTTGGAGGGGCTTTAGGTTTTAATAGACATATTCACACAGGAACAGACGATTACAAGATCTGGAATGCATGAATAACTCAGACTACCACACTGTTACATGCTGCATTGAAATGAGAAAAGAGATGCTGGGTGAATGAAAATGATTTCCCTGTGCTTCTCCCCAAGGATTATGCCAAGGAGGCAGTTGTTTGTACTGGTAACTTAGGATAATCCAAGCTGACACCGTGTTCAAAGTGTCAGTGTTGGGAAATGATAAGGTTCTTGGAGATGGTCAGAGAAGCTTTGAAGGATCCCAGTGATAGGCAGAAATTCAAGGCTCCTTTCTCTATTCTGAAAAATCATAATATTTTGGTTTCTCATGACTGTGTCCCAAACAGTTTCTTTGCTTTTCATTCCTCTTCAGCCTCATTTGGCCTACAAAAACATTTCTGAACACTAATGAGTGAGACCTTTGTTCCATGCTAGCTAACCTCTGCTGGGCATGCAAGGCCCAAATAATGGGAAGAATGCAAACCAATCCAAGTAAACAGGCTGTGGCAGCAGTGCACCCCTTGCTTGGTGCAAACTTCATGCCTACACTCCAAATGCACCCTCCCTAGAGGTAAGAAAGGTAAGAGCATGTTAGGAACTTCCACAAAAGAATAATCATCATGTAATATTCAGAAGGACACAGACTGCCTTCTAGCTTAGAAAATAAAATCTCACTACTCTACAGTAGAGTTGCAGTCTCTTTCCACTCCCTTCTAACTTGTGTTTTCAGCAATTAGGTGTTAGAAATAAAAATCATTTACATGAGAAATAAAGGGGAGAAAAAGCCTGGGAAAAGATAAATTACTAATGCTGTAATTTGGTCTGATGAAAACTTGTAATCCATTAAATATTCAAGCTCTCTGGGATGAATTAGATCTAAATTAGTTGTTTCTTTTGATCTGTCCATTATGTTTTTGTTTAACTGCGATATATATTTGCCAGTACTGATTTAATTTAGTAAGTTAATTAAAATCTGAGAGATTTCATGCAGTTTCTACCATCTCACTAGCATCAGGAAGTGACTGAACAATGCCTGTGACCTCCTGTGTGGTGGAAGGAGCTGGTAAGTCAGTACAGGTTCTGTGTTCCTCATAAAGGGCTGCTGGGAGTCTTTCCACCTGGTATTCAGTTGCATTCTTGTGAAAATACTGAGATCTGGTTTAGGTTGACAAAGGAAAATACAACAGGGGGGGGAAGCAACAATATCAGGAAACCCAGATCAAGTAGCTTGGGTCTAGAACATTTTATGAAAGTATTTTCCCAAAATTTCAAGAAAAGCAGAGCAAAGGGAAGGGAAGAAGGGGGAATTCCATTCCAATGATAGCATCAAATATTCCTGTCTAACGTGCAACCTCCACATTGTGGTGCTGATCTGTGACTTGTGAAAAAAAAAAAAGGGAGAGAGACCATGGAAACTGTTCTGGTTGGTGTGTTCTCAGGGTCTAGCCTGAGTAGCTTTCAGAAAATTGAATATAAAAGTAGTTTTCAAAAATTAATCTTGAAGCTAGCAAGGTTTAATATATGGCAGGAAAACAAAGTAAGGATTTTTTTTTTGTGTTTACAAACCTGATATTTAACCTATACTGCAAGGGATTCTCTGGGTGATAAAATGTGTTAAAACCCTGTTTTACCTCTTTAACACTTTTTAAAAAAAAAAGTCTGATGTTTGTCCAGCAAGAATGTGTCTCAAGCACACGTGGAGCCAGCCACAGAACTGCTTTTCAAGGACATTTCTGTGAGATCTAGTGCAAGAGGTTTACCAGAGGGCAGGGCTGGGGTAGGGAGACATGCTAGAGCTGCTGCCTGGATGTAGTGGGACAGGGATCCTTGGTGAGGTTACACGAACCTGGGCTGCGTCCAACCTTCTCTGCCTCTTAGCTAGAAAGTACAAAGGGTTCTTAAATCATCCAAGTGCCTGTCCCTCCCTTCAGGTCCAGATGTTGAGCTGTTTTTACAGTATGCATTCCTACAATTAGGTTGAAAAATAGTTTCAAGCCATCAACTGAAGTTAGCATCAGAGATCTTTAAAACTGCAGGACAGGGAGGATGTGGCTCCTTGCTTTTCTCTATTAACCTGGAGAATCTAATCTAATTCCAAAGTTTCTTTAAGAAAATAATTCCTTCTCTCCCCAAGATGTCTCATGTAAAAGAAAAACAGCTGGCAAGTCCCTGGGACTTAATTTTTTAGAGGCTTTCTGACCCATGTGTGCAGATCTAGGACAGCTGTGGGAAGGAAGCTGCCAGAGTCCCTGAGCTAAGAGATCAAAAATGTAGTTGGTCGCACTCCATAACCTCTGCCTAACAGTTTTCAGAGGGTAAATGCCTGATATCCTATACTAAATACCACAGACAGCTGAAGAATGGACTAGAGAACATCCAATGAAATTATCAGGCAAAAGATTTGACAGACAGAAGGAAGTATTTTTTCACACAACACATAATTAAATTGCAGAACTCCTAACTCAATTGTGGAACTCACTGCTACAGGATGCTGTGGGGGCAAAAGGACAAATATATCTAGTTCTAACAGCAGTTAGCTAAGTCCACTTTTAAAGAGTGTGTAGAGAAAACCAGACCCAATGACATGTGGTGCAGGCACTCTGAAACTCTTGTTTTCAGACCATGTAGGGAAATGTGGCACTTACCATGCAAAATGTCTGAATCATCTTCTACAAAATCAATGTCTCTCAGGTCCCATTCAGCATAGTTGTCAAACTCCTGTTCAGAGGTGATTAATAAATTGTCACTAACTAGCACTAAAAATTTGGTATCAAGTGTCAACACGTTTGGAAGTACTGAAAAGGGAGATATTTACTCACACAGAGTTGTACAAGGTTCCACCCTCGAGCAATGTACATCACAGGGGAGCTCTAACTAGGGAACGTGTAACATGCACCCCCACGGCTGTAACTGGACCGGGATGCTGTGATCGGATAATGAGAATCAGGTAATCTCCATCAGTCCCACAGTGTGGTGGAAACTGCTCAAATGGACACAGCCAAGGAGCCCCTGTAGGGCTGGATTCATCACAGGAGCTTGTTCTGCAACAGGACCCGGGGACCTGCAGTTAGACCCACTGAAAACAAGACAGGTCTTTCAAGCGATCTTTGGATCAAAGAGATCTTTGGATCGGGCTCCTCTGTGCTTCCCTCAGGCAGGTGAAAGAGAAGCAGGCCAGAGCTGAGCCCTTTTGCCAAGCATCCAGATCACAACATCCAGTCTGCTTACGTAAAAGCCATTCCTTGCTGGACATCTGGTGGCAGCAGCACTTTGCAGAGCCCCTGCGCCAGTGACGCAAGGCAGCGCCTGCTGGAGCTGTGCAGGCCTCCAGCGCCACCTCTGCAATTAAATCCTTGGCTTCATCGCTCCATCCTGGCCTCTCCTCTAGTGCTTTCTATAGGAAGAGTACAGACCTACAGGCAGGGGCAAACGAGTGTGTGTTTGCTGGCACAAATTTCCTCTTAAAATAAGAGTCTTACCTCGACAAAGTCAGCTCTGGCCGGCATATACCCAGCCATGTCTCTGGAGAGCAAGGAATCAAAAGTAGGCCGTGGGGGATCGTCAGCAGCTGAAAAAATGAAAGGGTTTTAGTTGTTGTGTAGGGCTTGGGACCTTTTTTAGCACAAACCAATCTGTAAATAGGTGTTTCTTTTCCAGGAAAAGTGGGATTAACTGATGAAGAAAAGATTAATGTTTTGTTTGATGTTATATTCGGAGAAAGACCGAGTTCATCTGGAGAAAAATGCAGTAACTTGGGATCTTCACAGTATTCTCAGAGTCAAACACCAAAATTCAGGGTAATAAACAGGTTATAAAATGTAAATTCTACATTTCAGAACCCAGCATCTGCAGATCACCTGGTCTCAGTGTGCAGGTTCTTTTAGTTAATAGCAGCAGGGGTGTTAAATCTGCCATCTTCTGGGTGCCATTTACAGGGAGCTGCAATTAAAGCTGTACAACTCTGAATTTTTACAGCTGAGGAGCTTGGTGCTTTACAGACAATAATGGACTGAGGCTCACAACACACTTGTGCAGGAGCTAAGCATCAGAAGTCCCATGCTACACATAAAGAAACCTGAGGCACAGAGAATTTGTCTTGGCCCAGGTCACTTAAAAAAAAAAAAATCAATGACAGCCAGGGACAGAACCAAAATTGTCCATTTCCATCTGCTTTAGCTCTATTCACTTTACTGTGAAATTTAAACTGCCAGATACCAAGTAATTTTGGGGAGCTTTATAATGGAACAGCTGTGAGACCAAGGGAATTCTGAAGATGTTAAATTTAAGGAAAACAGAGAGTTTGTTAAATTGCTGAAGGTTAGCATACATTTTTTAAAAGGTAGTTTTTACGAGAGGTGTGAAATCAGCACAGTTTAAAAGGAGTGCTTCTATGACAAATCCCACCAGCAGTTTGGCTTGCTACAAAGTGGATAATCAGTGTTTTAGGGGTAGAAACCTGTCCAGACCCTGTGCTAACTCAGGCAAGAACAGTAACCGCCCCAGCACCGAGGTGGGGACTCACACCAGTGTTTCCCGTGCAGGGTATGTTCAGGGTACACTGTTACACCGTGCCACAGGTGAAGCAGCCCTGAGGTAGCATGTCCTTTAAATGAATACATGAATCCTGGCTTGTGCTGTGGTGGGTTCTGACTGCTCCCACTGCCTGTTCTGAGAACCTGGTGTCTGTATCAGACCACTCTGTTCCCTTCCTTTTCCCACCAAACCACTGACTTTATCCAGTGTGAAGAGAACCCTACTACCACAATTCCTCACGTTAGCATTCAGAACAAACTCTCCACTTGGGAATGAAAGCAAACTGCCCATGCAGTACTTACCTTTCTCCAAAGGCTCCTCATTTCAGTTTTGGGAGAGCAGAGACCTTGTGTGGAAACTCCCTGTGTGCTCTAGTGTGTGGGGTACTCACGTTGGAAGGGAATGGCGGTTTCGTTGTGCTGCGCCTCCTCCGCCTGCTTCAGGTTCAGCAGTGTAGATGCAAACAAGGGATTGTTGATAAAGTGTTTCATATAATGTTTCTCACACTCCTCCTTGGACTTTGTACACATCTGGTTGGCTACATCCTGCCTGAAGTGGAGAGAGGGGGAAGCTTATTATGAAGAACACAAGAAATCATGAGGGTTTTTCTTGTTTCTCTGTCAGGGAAGGATAATTTCAGACGAGAGGTTGATCATACTGTGTGCAGAGAACAGCTCTGTGGTGATGGCTGAACTCATATTTTGTGTACTAACACTGAGCCAAGAGCTACACGTTCCATGCAGAGCTAGGGATGGTTTTTAGGTGGTCATGAGCAATGCAATTCACTGTCTGATGGAGTGTACCAAATCTCTTACACATTTAAAAATTCAGTATTGTGACTTGAGAGCTTTCCTATACATTTTACTAACTCCAGGAGAGGGTAAATTCCAAGTCTGGAATTGCACTCCACCTCTTGAGTCTCTCCTGTGATTTTAATGAGATAGTGGTTTCCTCTTTAGTGTACTGATGTTAAATGCTTTTTTTTTTAACACCAAAACAGTTGTACAAGACACATTCTAGAAATCTGAGCCAAATTGTCTTGCAAAATTAGTTGACTAGAAATGGGGCATATTTTGTCTTAATAAAATGGCTGCGTAGGTTGAGGACTTAAAATATTTCCACCAGCGGCAAGCACTGTAACTTCTGTTAAACTAAAAACTGGATGCAAGGAATTCCAGGAAGGAAAGTCAGTTTTTCCTTTGGTATAAAGGCTGAAAAAAGCCAAGTGTTTAAGGAAAAAAGTTGAGATTACTCGTACTGCTAAGTAGGGCAAAGCGTACTAGACTTGCAGAACGTAACTACAACCAGTTTTCAGCCTGAATTTTGACAGCAGTGTAGAGAGAGGCCCTCACAGCTCTTTTTCAGTGGAGTCTGGAGTTCTACACTTTTAAAGCAGCTATTTTTTCATGGAGAAGAGAGAGTACTCGTGACTACACATGTCCTTTGTTTACAAAAATCCTGTAGCAACTATAGAAGTTAACAGAACATGATGTAAGATTATTAAATACAGTGTTCTGAACTAAATATGAAAGAGAAGCAGGAAACCTCCAAAAATAACAGTAGTCAGTGAGTCAACTTTAAGAAAGGATAAGAAATTCTGTAGTTTGTTTTCACATCGGAGTAAACTGAGGCACAGAAAATCTTGTGCAATAGTTGAGCTCCTTCAAAACCCTGAAACTTGAGGGTGAACCAGGGGAGCAGCTTTGAAAAGAGAATCTGCTGCCCCAGTCTTCTACTGTAGCTGCTAAATTAGTGTGTCACCCACAATAAGCCACTGAACATTCAGCGGGCGCTGATGGATTCAACAGTGAGGTCCCGAGAAATGAAAGGAAAAACTACCCACTGGTCACTGAAGTTGTCTGAGACACTAAACTCTCACCAGTTTCCAAATCCACAGTCCATCACAGCTTCTAGGAGTGCCATCTCCTCTTGAGCTGTCCAGTTAGGATCCAACACAGGGAAATCAGAAGTCTGGAGAAGAAAGAAGCAAATCAAACTGCTGAGATCCTCTGTTATAATCCACTACATGAGGAGCAAAGGTCTTCTGAACTACAGGGCAACACAGTTTATAATATTGGTGGTTTTAAACTTTTACCATGTCCTGTGAAACCAGATAAAATAGCTGTTGAATTGTTCAGGCAGTTGGGTTATCAGCTACAGTAAAACTAGTTTGCTGCTACAAATCTGAATATACAACTTGTATCTATCAGTAAGCAAGGGTCTAACTCCTGGGAAGTTAGGAAAGCTCAGGATGGAGTAGGTGTTATCTAAAAGGAATAGTTACCATTATCTCGTAAGTATGATCACTTTGATGTTTCTTGTATTCAAATCCTCGTGTGAAACACTGCAGAACAAAACACGAGCATCACGTTAGTCTCTTATTTCTGCCCTGAAAACACTGTAACTGCTCCGTTACTCTTGTTCTCCTCTGACCACTGGGTTTTCAGAACTGACCACCTGATAAAAGATACTCAATTTTTAAAATTTTGTTTTAGAAAAAAACCCAAAGAATGGTAGAAAAATCCAGGTTACAATTGTGTGTAATCCCTCCTTGTATCTGACTTGTCCTTCGCACTCCTGTGCATCAACACACCTTTTTGTTAAGTATTTCTGGCAAAGTCAGGGAGCTTGGCAGTATGTTTTAAAGTGGATCATTCCAGAGAGAGAGCACTGAGTATTTAAGAGGTGTTGAAAACTCAGTTCGCCTTTAATTTTGGCTGTCTGTTTAAAAAGCACCAACATGATTTGCAGCCATTTTAAACAATTAAGTTTCTGGGTTTTTTACGTACAGGTAAATGAACAAAAATACCCTCAATATACAAAATATGGGTTTGTGCATTTCACACATGCTTGAGCACAAGGCTCAGCTCCTTTTTCAGTTTTAGAGGTTGCTGCCATTTTTAATCATAAAGAATGCAAACTCTTACATTTAATAATTAAAACTAGCAATAATTTTGTGGTTCTAAAATCACACAAATTTTAATTTAAAAAAATAATTTAAGAACTGTATCCACTCACAATAATTGTCAAAGTTGCAAATATTCCCTGAATTTCCTTTTCATTCAGGAGAGGGGAATGTCTGGGGACAGGGAAAGGGTGTTTCTGGATGGCTTTTCTTTTCCAGGCTGTAAAACCCAACAGAAACGATACGCCTCTAGACATGCAGTGGCATGCTCCCTTGACTGCATGTCTTAGGAAGCTTTGGTTGCTTTCACAAACATCTCCTTCAGCTGCTCATGCCTCAATTCTTCAGTCTCCAACATTTTCTTTGTATTTTCCCCAGCTCTCAGCAAATAAGTGTGTTGATACAAGTTTACAGAGACCTTTTATTAATGTGTTTGCAGAACATCTTGGCACTGGACAGGCCTTTGATGACTTTCTCAAAGAAGTTAATGCCTGTGCTTTTATCCTCACACTCACCTGCAAACAGAGGAGGAAGGGAGGTGGCCCACACTCAGCACACTTAACGTAGGGCTCTGTGAGGTACGAAGAGCAGCCACGGCACGGAGGCTTATCGAAAGGGTCATCTGCAAAGCCAAAAGTGAGTCTCATGCAACAGAAAGAAGGCACTGGTTTTGCAATCCCCTATATTCACTTGTGCCCAGGAATTTTAAGTGAACTCAACCATATATAATCTCCTTCCTATTGCATCTTCTCCAAATACCTGCGAAAAGTTCCTCGTTCATCTAGAGTAGGAAGAGAGATGTTGGCATCAGCACTTTGCTAGACCTGTCACACTGAGGGCTAAACCCAAACCTGTGTGATGGAGTCAAAGCAAAATCTTCTCTGGGGGAGCCTCCCAGTACAACTCAGCAGCGGTGCCAAGATTCGTTAGCTGGCTGAACAAGGAATGAAACGCTGCTCTGCAGGTTGTTCTTATTTTGTTCATTGCAAAGTAGTCAAAATCAACAGTGTCAAGTTTTAAGACATTATTTTTTCCCAAGGAACTGGATTTGAACTGGCCCAACTATAAAAAGTAGATAGAAAAAAAAAGACCTAATCCCCATTGAATCCTTCATGTACTCATGCTCTTGAGAATTTGATTAAGGAAGTGACCTGTGGACCAAACATAGCTAGTTTGGTGCTTCTCTCTCCCCCAGACAGCTACTAATGTCTATAAATGATGGTGAACGCTTTCCATATGTCATTTTATGGTACTTACTACTGAAGGAGGCCAGGCGCTCCATTCTCTCCCCTCAGAGGTGTACTTGCTCCTCTGTGTAAAACTTGTCTTGCCTGGTTCACACTCTCCCTTAGTGTAAACCTTGCCCCAACCAGGATGTCCAAAATGGGTGTTTTCTCCCTGCAGAGGTCTCCCTTGCAGATGAGATCCTCCTGGAGTGTCCTGAACACAACAGGGCTCTCAGAGATCTTCCTGACAGGGACCATCTGACATGGCCGAGAGTCTCCTGGGAAGAAACCAAATGCAGAGCGTTGGGATACAACAGGAGAGGTTTGAAGTGATGGGGGTATCACACAATCCTGAGCTGAGGCTTTCAGTGGGAATATATGTCTTGAGCAAAGTTTTGAGCAGTTGGTGTGCAAGAAGGTGCTCTGCACCTCCCAGAAGCGCTGGGAAGAGAAGGGACAGGTTAGAGACGTCATGGATACGGCAGTGCAAAAATCCACCACGCTGATGTCAATGACATTTTCAGCACTGGTGTGGGGCAGGTGCTGTGAACAGGCCTGATTCACCAGCACCTGCACTCAGGCTCTGCGCTGCTCCCCGCTGTCAGGGAACCGAGCTGTTCCATCACTGGATCTCAAACACATCTCGCTTTTGCAAGGTGTTTTTGCCGGGAACGGCTCAGGCTTCTCACTTACTGACATTCATGTTACACTTTCTAGACTTTTCTCCTCCATAGGCCATGGGAGGAGGCGTTGATCCTGCATCCAGCGACACCGCTGAGCAGCTGCTTCAACCCTGGCTCCACATCCCAGCGCTCTGCCTGATCCCCAGACAACCAAGAGCAACTTCCAGGCTGGACTTCCTACCCCATGGCCGTAAGTGGCAGGGCACAGGCGCCCTCCAGGCCCCGCGCCACAAACCTCTCCAGCCCCATCGGCAACCGGCCGGAGCAGCGCCAGCACCCGGCCCAGCAGCACAGGCCGCTCCTGCGGCAGCCCCGGCACTCCCCCGTCACCCACTCCCCCTTATCCCACCCCCTATACCC
>VXBZ01000064.1:229579-242934 GCA_013399135.1 Heliornis fulica
CCGCCCGGCCGCGGGGGTTGCGCCGGGCCGGGGTGGGGTTGGGTTGGGTGGAGGGGGTCCCTCGGAGAGGAGCGGGAGGCGATCACCTCGTCAGACTGGGCATCCCCCTCCCTCCTGCCGCCCTCACGGCATCCCGGTGGGATCGCGGGGTCCCCGGGGGAGGCTGGGGCTGAGGGAGCCCTGCGTGTGCCTCCCGCGGTGCTTACACATCGCTGAGGTGCGAAATCCGCACGGCTACACCACGGTATTTTTCTTGCCTCTCTTTCCGTGGCGTCTCTTGAATCTTCCCGAGAAAGTTTTAAATTAAATATACCCCGCTCGTTAAATGCCGAAGTCAGGTTGAGTTCTGTGCACGTTTAGCAGGCTGTAAATACGCAGCAGAAGAAGTAAGTTGTGCCCAGTTGTCTCACAGACGGATCTGGGGGGTCTGGAGTGTTTTAGGGAACCAGGGGAGCTGGGAACGCGGGCTCTTTGTTTTGCCTTTATGTCCTTTCCGAGGTGGTGCCGACATCTCAAACCTGAGGAGCCCTGGGAGGGATCCCTCCCGTCAGTATATTTAACCATAACCCTGATCCCGTCAGTCCGAAAACTGGAACTTCTGACCCAGCGACAGGCAGGTTGTAACGTCCCCCCCGCTACAGCAGAGGTGAAGAGCTTGGTAGGGTGTTTGGTGTTGGTAGAGAACGTTTCAGGGTAGGAAGTGAAGCAACACCCAGCTCGAGCAGGAGGCATGGCTCAGGTGGGGCAGAGCCCCAGGAGTGGCCCTGTTGTGTGGGGACACAGGCTGGTGACTTGAGGGACTGAGCAAGTCTTAAAACGCAGCAGCAGCTGCCCTGGTAGAGGAGCGTGGGCAGGCAGCTCGGCAGGACAGTGGCTTGCTGCTGAAATCATCTCTTTGCCCTCTCCTGCGATGGACACTCACTTGTGGTCCTGGTGTGGGTGAGCATGTCGCTGAGATTTTGGTGGTTGGTGAATGCAGTTAAGTAATGAAGTTGGTAAATGGGTGCTATCTATTTTTACTCTGGTCTTACCTTTTTTATTCCTTTTGTTTTCTATTACATGAGCTCATTCGCAGCGTGATGGACCTACACATGTCCACTTCATCGTTCTAAAGTGACTTGAGGCAATTAGTGATGCCCAAAGCCCTGGGCTTTCATCAGGAGACCGTTAAATAAAACCTGTTTTGTTAGATTCCCTTTTTGTGTGACTTATCATAGAGGCACTGCTCTGATTTCTGATTACTAAACCAAACAGTGCATCTGCAGTGGCTAGAGCTGCATGAACATGGGCTTGGTGGTCAGCTGAATGGGAACCATGGTGGTCACGGTTTGGACAGTGGATGCAATGTGCAGAAGGGTTTGGTGAGACCTGTGCGGTTCGTTCACAGCGTTGGAAGCAAAAGGCTTCTGTGAGGAGGTGTCTGAGAAAGTGTGTGCTTTATTTGATCCCAGACAATGCTGAAATTAATTTAAATTAAAATAATGCATTTCAGCATGCCGAGAACAAGCTGAGCTTCTGTCTGGTTCAGCGTGATGTTGTGTTACCAGCTGGTTGCAGAACATGAGCAGAGCTCATGACTTTGGGACTGGACTACAAGAGGTTGGAAGTGTGTTGGTAAACGGGCTTGAATGGGGCTTCATGGGTAGCCAGCTGCTTTTGGAGCAAATTGTACAAATGAGGTGCCTGAGTCAAGTTGCCTGAGCATCAGGGATCAGGAGCTGTGGTGTTTGTTAGATGCTTTCTCAGTGTTTCTCAGTACTACTTGGTATTTCTGAGTATTTGAGTGAAACGCTTCACTGCCTGTCCCTCTGTTTCCTTCTCTACTTGGGGAAAAAGGCTTTGGCACTTATTAATGTGTAAGCTCTTGAAATAAGAAAAAAAAAGTCTTCATTAAGAAGGGGTTGAAGTTAGTTTGGCGGCATCCCAGTTTCTTCAGTGCTGATAATTGTGCCAACAGTGAATCCGTCTGGATGAAATCCTCTTGGAGTGATCTGATGCCAGAATAAGATATACACATAAATACTGTCTTCATATTTATATGCACCAACAACATTTGCTTAAACTTTGTGCTCTCTGAGCTCTAAGTCCTGCCTGAGCAGTTAAAGAAATCTTCCTGTGATTCTGTGTCAGCACATCACGGTCGGTACGTGGACCTTACAGTCATGCTTCTCCTTCTTCTCCACCTCAACCCCCCAAAAAAGGCAGATTGGCCCATGTCAGACAGGTATTTGCGACTTTTCAGTCCTAAAATGGTTAAAGTATGTCTTTGCAAAATGAACTGCCCGTGGCCACGGTGAAACTGGAGTTTGTGGGAGTAGTGATGTCAACACAGGGTTTGATCTAAGTAATTCAGTCAGGCATGTTCATGGTAAAAGTGCATAAGCCAGTTGGATGAGTTTTTAATTCTCAGTTACTGCTGCAAAGAAAAAGTGTGGTGTGCAAGGATTGCACTGTCTGTAAAGTCCTTGTCTGAGCTCTAATTAAAACTGTGTCCTGTTTGTGTTAGAGCATGGTCCAGTTTTGCTTGTGCACTGGATGAGCGCTGTCATCTTTGTATCCAATGAATTGTGCTGCATCCCTGTACTTGGCATAACATGACTCTAATTAGCAGGTCTGATGAGGTTTTCCCACCACTTTAGGATGTCAGTATGGAGTGAGAGTTAGGAGTGTTGGAACAGTCAATTCTGTATAGGGAGGTACCTGCTGGGGGAACAGGACTCGAGAGAAATGTCCCCTCATCTCATCCTTGTCTGTATTGCTCTACTGTACTTTGTTTTATGAGTCAACTGTTGGGTTTTTCCATGTAAAATTCTGGCAAATCAGCTGTGTCTTCTTGCCATTGGGATTGATGCATGGCCATCAAATTCAGCTGAAACAGGCCAGCAGATTCAGGACCCAACAGAGAGGGGGGAAAAAGGCTTTGGGGAAAAAAAAAAAGAAGTAGGTAGCTCTAGCCCAAAGCCTGGAAGTGAAATATCCATGGGATGAGGAGGAATATCCGTGGGATGAGGAGGTGTGTGCTGGGAGCTGCCGGAACGATGTCCTGGCAGGAGGTGTCACGGCTGCGCTCGGATGTCGCTGAGTCCCGTCCTGGTTTGCACTAGAGTCTGTTTGGTGCCTGTTTTTTGTCATGACATTGATGTGTTTGATGATTTGTATAGTTGGGAAAACAGACCCAGTGTTCTTTGTAACAATAATATTTACTTGTTATTTCTTTTCTTCCCCAGTTCGTTTTGGAAGTGGATAACTGCTCAGATTGCAAGGATAACGAGAGGTTAGTGCACTCCTGAGGTTCTGGTGGTGTGATTTCCAGCTGTGCAGTTATCAGTCATCAGAGGCAGGCAGAGCAGGGCAGATCAGGTGTTCCTTCCCCTTCCTCGGGTCACTGGGCCACGAGGCACTCTGTTGCTTTCTCCATATGTCCTGTTCCTCCTTAGTTGTTATTATTAGTACTTTTTTTAATTTCTAAGAGAATGTGTTCGTTCCCCCTTTGGCACACCACTGAACTTCTCATACTTGGAATTGCTCCTGTTAAGATACTTCTCTGTGTAATGATTTTTTAATGGAAAATGGAGACCTGAAGATTTGTATTTTCCTCCAACCATTGTAAATTGTGCCACTAAGTTTCAGTGTGTTCCCCTAGGTGGACACCATCCCCTTGGTGACATGGGACCAAGGTTAAAGTCAGGGTGAGCTTACAGGTGGTGACTGAGCCAGTCCAACAGAAAGGGGAGGGTTTGCTTTTGTCCCAGTCATTCCTCACCAGCATCTGCTGGTCCCATTCCACTTGTTGACCTTGCAGGAGGTTGTCTTGTTTTCTGGTTATGCCCTGATGATATTGGAAGCTCAGAGGGTGGTCTGGAGAGCCCCTGAGCTGGTGGGGAGTAGGCAGTGTGGACACACAGATGGAGCAGAGGTGTAAGTGGAGTGATACCTTTCCCTTTGACTGTGATGTGAACTCACCTCGGTGGTGATTTAACTCCAGATTTGAATGAGCTTTGAAGTTTGAAGGCTTCTTAAAGCTTCACCTCTCTGGGTTCAGGGTAGAGCAGGTGGCCCAGCGATATGTGGAAGGAGTTTAAAATTCACTGCTGCTTGTGTTACACCTGTTGTAAGTGTATACAACTCCTAGAGAGTCAGTTTTTGTAAGATAGTTAATCCTGCAGTTGTTCCAGATTCTATGGATGCTTCACCAAGTGAAAACCTCAAAATTACTCCCTTCGCCTCAGTTGACACTTTCATTCCAGTAACCCCACAAAAATTCCAGCAACTCTGACTTGAGATGTGCTTGAGCTCCTGGCATGGGAAGGTGAGACTGTGTTTTGGGGAGGCAGAGTACATGAGACCACAGTTAGAGATGGGCTCACAGCCCGGACAGGTCTCGCCCAGCCCCAGCTGGCTGGAGGCTGCTGACCAGCATGTTGTGTCTCCAGTGTCTGGTGGAACACTCAGGGTCCTAAAAGAGCCCTAAGAAATGTGGGGCCTTCTGCAAGGTGGAGAGGTGATGTGTCCTGCCCCTGGCAAGGGCTGGGGAAAGGGCATTTCTGACCAATCAGCTCCATCAAGGAGTAGCAGTACGAGATGCTACGTGCAGTCCCAGGGGTCAGCTGCTGTTGAAATCCACATTTTGAATCACAGTCACAGGGTGGTTGAGGTTGGAAGGACCACTGGAGGTCACCTCATCCAACCCCCTGCCTAAGCAGGGGCAGCTGGAGCTGGTGTGTGTCAAGTCAGGCTTCAAATGTCATCAATAACTGGCCAACCAACCAAAGAGTAACAGTATAATGACAGTTTTGGCTTTCTAGCCATGCATGTGCATGTGATCCTACTTCTCCCCTTTAAAGTCCAGACCTTCAGGGTCTGCAGCAGATCAGCATGAGCAGCTGTTTGGTCTCATGGTCCTTGTGCAAACAGCAAAGTCAATGATTATAGCAGAGGTGACTGCTCTTGATCCTGGGCTCTGGTCTGGGTTCAGCTGTGGTGATTTCACGGTGCTTTTCCTGGCAGAGGAGAACCCTGCTTTCTCCTGTGATAGCAGGCACTCACCTCTGGTTTTGTTCCTTGCTTTCTTCCAGTGCTGAGAGCCCAGTTTGTAGGAGCCATGGATGAATCTTCCCAACCCACTAAACCCCTGGAGATGAACCCTCACTCTCGCTTTATTATTGGCTCTGTGTCAGAGGATAACTCGGAAGATGAGACGAGCTCCTTGGTGAAACTTGATCTGCAGGAGGAGAAGGAGAGGTCTTTGTCACCTGTATCTGTCTGCTCGGATTCTCTTTCAGACCTTGGACTTTCTAACACTCAGGATGGCCTGGCAAGCCATATGAGGTATGGATAAAACACTACTCAGAGTCAGTCCTCTGTCTTTTTACCCCACCCATTTCAAAGATAATCCAAAGATTCAACTTTATAGCCAGGTTTGGATTCAATGTTTTTGTTGTGCCGAGACATCTTGTGGTGTTTTGTTTCAGAATGACCTTGTGTATGTTCATCTGTATCCAACTGGTCCTTCCCGTTGGTGTCAGTGAAATACCTTGTACTTAAACTCCTTGAGCATCTTCCAGCCATCTCAGCTGTTGAGTGTTATGGTGGGCTCACTTGGTCTGCCTGTCTTTGTCATGGCTTTCAGAGGATTGAGATGTGTTGATTGAGATATTTAAAGTTTTCACTTGTGTGTGTTGAGAGCAAGGACGTTACTTGCTTATTTTGTCTTTGTGTGGGATTTATATGTAGCCAGAGAGTTGGTAGGGCAGTACCCCTGGGTAAGATCAGTGACTGCATCACTTGGAATGGTGTTTGAGAGAGAGAGAAAATGCTGATGGTTAAAGAGAAGCTGATGGTTAAAGAGAAGCTGGGTGTCCTGCAAAGTGTCAATAATCCGAGGCTTGATATGGCAGCTGCTGCCTCCGTGGTGTTGTCCTCAGAGCTGGGAGAAGAGCTGTTTCACTCCTTCAGTACTTCTTTGTGGCTCAAGTGAACTATGAAACTGGGATTTTGAGATTGTGGTGTTACTGTTTCCTTGTCAAAAAGCCCCTTAATTTTTTACATTGTTGCTGATTTGCACCCCACTAGGGGGATATGCCCGTTGGGATTCCTCTGTCACAGGCTCGGTGTCTTGTGCTCCTCGCTGTGTTTTGCTGGTTTCTTTGCTTGTGCAGGTCAAGGAATGTTAATCTGTCCTTTTATTGATGGTTTCCTTTGCACTTCATGGAGACAGCCTCAGAAAACAAATGGTACCAGAGCCTCTGGGTGGAGGCCAAAGGGGGGTGGTGGTCTGTAGTAGTCCAGTAGACCAAGTCATACTGATGGACATGTTTAGCCAACTGGCACTGATAAAACATACAAAATCTATAAGCAAATTCAAAGTCCTTTCCAAGGACCACCAGCTATGGGAAGTTGGCAGCACAAAAGGTGATTTTGAAGCAGGAAAAGTTCGAGCCCTGTAACTGTATACTTTAGGAACAGAAGAAAACTGGATGAACACATAACTATTAGTGTGGAAACAAACAATAGGAGAGCAAGAAAATCAAGCAACTTCTAGGACACCGTCTGGCATCAGAGAGCTGAGTGCAATAGGCCTGCAACCTTGAGCACCTCTGTTGTAACTTGCTTGCTTTGGCACTCTCTTTTGAGGGTACTTGACTTTCAGTTAAATTGGAGGGGAATGCCAATTCAAATAAAAAAAAATAAATTGCAGTATTGTAGGCTGTTTTTCTAAGATAAAGTGAGCTGGACTGAAAGAGTTTTCCAGGATGGTAGTCTCTTTCATCAAAAGATTTCCAAATAGTGTTTGCAGATGGAGAAAGCGAGACAAAGACAAGTTCAACTCACCTGAAGTCACCCTGGGACAGTGAATTAATGGAACACAAATATTCCTGCTTTCAGCTTCCTTTTGGTTATCACAATGGTATGGCACTTTCCAAAGTGACAAAGAGGAGTTTGTGAGGAGCTGGTTACAGTTTGACTAGTGGGTCACACAAGGGGCAGGTCCAGGGGAGCGTGACTGTTTTGGAGAAGTTGCCAGTGATCTTTCCATTTGCTGCTTGGTTTCACCCAGGAGACGTTGGAGAGTGTTTGTACTTGTGATGAGGGACTTTGCTGGAGAGAAGCCCTTCTATGGGAGAAGTTGTGTCTGAAACCCACCATTTAGTCAGCTGAAGAAGGGATTGTGAGGGTACCTGAACTCTCCTTTGACATACCCACAGAGCATGGCATCTGTTGCTGTAATGGCCTGAGAAAAGAGATCTTCTTCAGCACAGGAGAGCTGGAGAGAAGGATTGTTGGTCCTTGGATCAACTTGTTTTTTCCTCTCTAGATCACTGAAGTTTAGACTCTAAATTCCTTTCTCCTCTGACCTCCATTTTCTTGCTTTGTGGAGGTGGGCTCTGAGACTGTCTAATCCATCCTGAAATAGTGCCAGAGATTGTTTGTGCAGCGGCAGTTCCAGCACTTACCTTGACATCCCAAGCAGATCTTCACCCCTCTGACAAGCACTGTATCAATATTAAAATGACTTTGATAAATGGAAACCCTCTTCCTTGGTCCTCAGCTCTCATGATCTGCCCTGTTTGTGCTCTTTGATAGCAAACAAACTGACTCACTCTAGTAATTATGTGTGGAAGATGCTTGAGCCTCTGGTGCCAGGATGGGAATCTCGGGCAGTTGTGCCTTGCATGAGATCTGGTCATAGAATTATAGAATGTGTTGGGTTGGGAAGGACCTTCAGAATCCATCTCATCCCACCCAGCAGTGAGCAGGGACATCTTCACTAGAGCAGGTTGCTCAAAGCCCCATCCACCTTGACCTTGAATGTCTCCAGGGATGGGGCCTCCACCACCTCTCTGGGCAACCTGGGCCACTGATCTACCACCCTCAGAGGGAAGAATCTTTTCCTAATATCTCCCCTTTTCTAGTTCAAACCCTCCTCTCTTGTCCTGTCGCTCCATGCCCTTGGGAACAGTTCTTCCCCAGCTTTCTTATAGGCACCTTCAGGGACTGGAAGGGGCTCTAAGGTTCCCCTGGAGCCCTCTCCATGCTGAACAAGCCCAACTCTCTCAGCCTGTCTTCATAGGCTCCATCCCTTGGATCCTTTTTGTGGCCTCCTCTGGACACGCTCTGGCAGGCCAATGTCCTCCTTGTGCTGAGGGCTCCAGAGCTGGACACAGAATTCCAGGTGAGGTCTCACCAGAGCAGAGCAGGGGGGCAGAATCACTGGGACCCTCTTTTCCTCTAGTAACAGGCATTCCTGCTTCTCTCTTGGCTTGGACCCCCCTCAAAACCAACACTGGTTTGTCAGTTGGTGACGTGCCGATGACTCGGTGGCTGTTTGTGTTACATCCAGTGCCTGAGCTGGGGAACATTCCCGGGAGCCTTATCATGGGGGGGCTGTGCCCCCTGGTCGATACCCCTGGCCCAGGAGTGGGAGGTCCATATGCCAACTCCTGTTTCTTCATCTGAGCATGTGGAGCCTGTGTGCGTGGTGGTGTTGCATCTGTCACCTTATTGACCCTTGCTGTTGCCAAAGGCAGTCTGCTGGGACAGGCTGTGCAGTGTAGCCTTCCCTGCCACCAGAGAGACCTTTGGTTGGGCCAGTTGGCTGCTGCCTTATCAGAGCATGGCTTTCCTAATCCTATAAGGAACTTTACATTGATCAGCTCTTTGTTGGAAGAGTAACTGTGCAGATAAAAATGTTCTGATTCTTTTCTTGCTGGTAGTGGAGCTTTATATAAAGAGTATCAGTGATGAGCATGATGTAGCTGTGCTCCTTGCTGGGTTAGTTACAGCATCTAGCACTGAGAACAGCAGTTTTTAAGGAGAGCATCCTGCCCATGTAGGGGCTGCATCAACACAGCTTCCCCTCTGCTGCCTTGTTTCAGCAGTAGTGTAAGGAACTTCCCTGCAAACACCACTTGGAAAGTATTTTGGAGCTCTTTGTTTTGTTTAAAAAGTTGTTCTTGACCATTGCTAAATTTAATTCCTAGTTTCAAAGATGGTATCTTGTATCAAATTCTTGTTTAAAATAGAATAAATCCTGCATGTCTTCTGGTATTTATACACCAGGGTCTGGTTTCATAAGCAGTGGAATGGGTGCACGCAGTCGCCTGACCGTCCACTTGCATCACTGGGAGCCAGACTTCTGGACACAGCTCAGCTCTCACCCTGGTACTAAGCCCAGAGAGACTTCAGCACTGAGCACCTAACACTGCTGGGACTGCTCAGTAAAGAGTCTCGATGAATTATTGAGATGCTTAAGCAGAGCTAATCGTCTATTAAAGTAGTTTTGGAAGAGCGCCTCAGCTCCAGTGTGCTGAGCCTGGCACTGGGACAGGGTGCCTGCCTGGAAACCAGCAGAGAGTGACTGCACACAGTACTAAAAGTCATAAGGGATCCTTTTGAGCTTGTTCTGAATTTAAAAACATTCCTTTCCAGTCCAACAGCTTGTGGTTGGGAGTTTACACTATAGACCATTGATCCTGTAGAATTATAAGGGCTGCAGTAATTTGACACACAAATATGTGTGTAGAAGTCCAGGTATGTGTTAGTGTCTGCAAGGCTGATGCTTTCCCTGCTCCATCCCGGACTGGTCCAGCTGCCCCAACAAGGATTTTATTTTGCTGGATGGATTTCTTGCCATCACAGGCTTTCTGCACGCTCCTGGCAGCGGGGCTCTGGCGTTGGATGCTCCTCCTCTCGCCCTGCTGTCTCTGCTCTCAGTTGCCATGGTGCTGTGGAGGTTTCTTTTCTGTGTAGGGAGACTTGCCTGGGTGTGCATCTCGCCGACCAGAGGGCTGTTCTTGAAGCTGGAGTTGTGTGCTGCTTGCTGAGGTGTTTGCCTTGTGTGTGACTAAAAGCTCCTGGTTCAGCAGGTAGGGGAGAGCGATGGGAGAGCGATACTGCAGCATGTTTCTGCAGGTTACTGAAGTAAACCTGCTTCAAGGCACCCCTGCCAGAAGAAAGGATTTTGTTCTGGTTTGGTGCCACTCTGGCCAGTGAATGAAGTTGTGATTTGTGTTTTGGACTTCAGCCAGACAGCTGAAGTTCTTCCTGTACCTGTGGAAAAAGAGGAAGCCTGTAAGGTGATGGGATCCCTAGTTGTTTCTCTCATAGGAGCAACCTGCAAGTTCCAACTTTGGGCTTCTCTGAAAGCTACTCTGTTCAGTGATATTTTAAAGGACTTCTTGTCTGTGAGCATCTCCGAAGTAACATTCCTCTTATTCCAGTGTCACATGTTTCCTGTGACCTCAGTGAACATGGGAAACGTCACCTCTCGCTCAAGGGATGTCACCTCTCAACTCAAGGGCTGTGCAGGGACACTTTGCAAAGGCTGACTAGCTGAGACACCACTTGCTACTTGCTCCTACTTGCTACTTACCTGCACTTCTAAGGGAAAAGATAATGAAATACACATTGTGCCTGTCAGGATATATCGGTGTCCCCTCCTGTGTCTCGGTGAATGCCCTTTCACCTGGATGAGGCTGTGTAGGACCAACATTCAAAGACAAATGCTTTTGCAGAATCCCTTCTCAGCCTACTGCTTGTATCTCCCAAAGCTGCCTGTGAACGTGGGCTTGTGCCAAATCTGGGAAGAGAGAAGGTGTCAATGAACCTGTGTTGGGTGTGGGAAGCAAAGACTCTCCAGGATAGGCAGTAACTGGGATCTCTTCAGTCCATCTCCCAGTGTCTCCAAGGCTGGTAGTGGAAATGGGCTGCACCTGCTTTTGGCTCAGGTTTCTCTTGCACCTGGCAAAACTTCTCTTGGTGATAAATTTTATGCAAAACTTCCTCTCTAGTCCCTTAATTGTGGTTGTTAAAAGAGAAACACGGTCTCGTTCCTGCAGATCAGATCTGTTCAGCACTTGGACTTAGTTGAAGAGCACTGGGAAGGCTCCAGGGAGCTCTTGGTTACTGGGCTGCTGTCCTTACCCTTTATCTGGTGGCAGGGCTTGACCTGGGGAGTGTTAGTCTGCAACTTCAGGAACATGTGGAAATCTGTACTTCGTGAGGGTGTAAGAATAAAGACCTGTCAGTGCTTTTTGGTTTTAGGAACTGGAGAATGGATGTTGGTTTGATTTAAATTTGGTTATTAATTTGGATTGACATTTGGATTACTTGGTTGGTTTTCTTTTTTGGGGGTGTGTGTGGGAATTTGGTGCCACGTCTCTAAGCAGGAAGGATGTGATGAAGAAGTGTGTTCTGAGAGGTAAATTTGAAGGAGGAGTCTTGGAACATGCAGGAGGCTAAAGGCTTGCTGGGTGTGAGACTTGTGAAAGGGAGTGCAGAATAAGACCTTGGGAGGAACAGTTGGAGGGGATGGGTCCTGAGAGATGCAGAAGAGCCTCAAGGAGGAAGCAGGTCTGGTCATGGTGTATATGAGTGTGTGGTCTAGAGGAGCTCAGTGACGTCTAATCATCAGGTTCCCTCCTCTAGTAAGAGCTGTAACGATGTTTGGGAGCTTGCAAGGAACCCCGGTGATCTGGGGGTGTGTCTGGTTTAGAAAGCACACAGCATGGCAGATAAAAAGGCAGATGTGTGGCTCAGGAAAGTGATTACTTGGTGAAGAGGCATTTCTGCTCCTAAAATCTGTGTCTGTGGCCGCTGCCGTGGCTCTCTGGGAGGCACCAGAGCAGCCTGTGCCAGCTCAGGTTCTGCAGTTGTGGAACCAACCAAAGTTGCTGCTGGAGGCTGTAGACCTGCCTGGGTGCACCAGAGGGGGGTTGTTTAGACAGGACACAGGGAGAGGGCTGCTGGGCTTCCTTTGCCCTACCCTTCATGGAATTTTCTGAAATCTTTAGGCTCAGTCCCTTGTCAGAGCTGAGTTGAGGCTCGGTTTGGTCGGCTGTACAGGCTGAAGCACCAATTTCCACTCAAGCCAACTGCTCTGTCTCCTTGAACTCGCAGGCAAAACCTGTCTTTGAGTAAGTCCAGACTGCTGCCTCCAGGGACTGGTTACCCAAGACATCCTGAACCATTTACTCCTGCTGTGGAGCTCTGTGTCCCTCGCTGTGCCACGCAGATGCTTGCTGCTTCTCCCTGCCTTTTTGTGAAACCGGTTGCGAGGGCAGATCTGAACCTGGAGCAGATCTGGCAGCTGGCTTACACCCAGAGCAGGACATGGCCACATCAGGCTTACATGTTCACAAAACATAACAGCCCCAGCTGATGGTGAGAGCTGCCCTCTCTCCACACCCTTTACAGGCCTTATCTGGAGGAAAAAATAAATAAATAAAAAAAAATCCTTTCTGGGGGATGTGTGTGTGTGTGTGTGTTGCAGTCTCCTTAAGGCTGCCCGTCAAACAAGCCGGCTCATGCATCACTGCCCGCGGAATAAACCGCTACGTCACTGATGGCACTTGGCATGTTGCAGTGCTGGGATCAATGCAGGCTCCTGGCTGTGATGTGCGTCAGGTATGTCTCTGGAATGATGCTTTTTTTTCTCCTCTCCGGGAGGCTGGAGGAGGAGAGAGGCTGGAGGAGGAGAGAGCGGCGCAGGCTGTCCCTCCTTTTGTCTCGCAGCAGCCCCGGGGCTCAGGAGGGGGATGGTTTTTCGTGTGGTATTTGGCATCAGGAGTCTGAGTAGCGTTATGTTGTGTGAGTGTCGGTGGTGAGTGTGACACATCTTTGTGTCATCTGTCTTTGTAGGGTGCTGCAGCAAATGGTGTCTGCTGATGTGGTAGCCCTGGGGTTGGCTGGTAGAGGCACGGAGATGATTTCTAGCTGGCGGCGAGGCTGCTCCGCTGACACCAGGCTCTGTGTAGGCGCAGGGTTTGTGTCCTTGCAGCTACAATGGGCAGAAGCTGTTTGGATTGGGGGCCGTGGGTGGGGGTTTTGGGGCACAGGCAGATCCTCGGGGAACAGCCTTCACAGAAACTGAAGGACAACGTTTCAGTTGCACCATTAAATTTTAATCTCAAATCAGGATCAGAACCTGTGGGAATGTATTGGAGCCATAGGCCATGCAGGTATGATTTTATTTGGAGAATGGAGTGTACCATTTCCCACACGAAATGCACATCCAGTAGAGTCACTCACTGGCTGTTGGGTGCTGCTGCCCTTACGTGGTGATGACCTGAAGTGACGCAGGTCTCACGGAGCGGAGCGCGTAGGTTCACGATTCTCTGCCCTCATGGGGCTTGTTTGAAATTGGTGAGATGCTGGTACAGCCCTGCAGAGAGAAGGGAAACAGGAGGAGGAGGAGAGCAGACTTCCACAGCCGGCATCGTGTGTGCTGGGGAGTGGAGTCAGGGATGCTGAGCCGGCCCTGGCAGGATGGAGGGAGACCTGTGCCGCTCCGGATGGAGCCGCTGCTGGAAAGGGTTTCAGGACAACTTGCTTTTAAAAATATAAATATAAATATA
>VXBZ01000064.1:242982-314796 GCA_013399135.1 Heliornis fulica
ATCTACCTTCCTCTATTTTGAAACCATCACCCCTTGTCCTGTCACAAATATAAATATAAATATTAATCAGGCAGCACATTTCTGGTGTACTTGTGTGTTTGAGGAATTCTTCAGAGGGGAGCAGAGGTGGGTGAGAGAGGTGTTGAGTTGTTGGGCAGATACGTACTGTTGGGGTGGTTTTGTTTGTTTAGATCTGTTCCTTCCCTGGTGTGGCTTGTCTCTGCTGGCTGAAGATGTGTTTCCAGCGTGGCTGCCACCGTCACTGCCGCAGCGCGTCGCTGTCACCTTCGCCCTCATGCTGACAATGCTGGGGGAAACGGGATCCGCGTGGAATTGTTTGTCTGCACTTTATCAGACACACAGCCCTTGCTGCTGGTCGTGGCTCTGTTTTTGGGTGCTATTCTTAGTTCCCTGTCTCTGCAGTGACCTCACCTTGCCCTTCAGGGCTCAAGGTTGCATCTGTCATGGTGTTAATGCTGCTTTTCCTCTGGGCACTTGGTTGGGGTTGTTTTGTTTTGTGGTTTGTTTTTTTTTTAATGGGTGACCCTCTCCTGCGTGGCTTTTGCTGGGATGCTTGTAGTGTGTGTGTCTTAAATAAAAGCTGTGCTGCCTGGCCTTGGCCCCACTCTAGGACAGGCCCAAACATCCTCTGAAAACATCACCTGGCTGCTGTGTCTAGTTCCAGTCCAGGTTTGATCGTCACTGGTGCTGCAGTGGCTGTTTGTCCTTTCCCGACCCGGATTTGTCAGGTGATGCTCTGGCACGTGCTGGGTGTGAGCGAACGCTGCTGCGCGGTGTCACCGTGCCCTGCAGTGCTGTGCCACTCCGGCTGGGAGGTGTCCTTGTTCTTCTGACCCGTCTCCATTCTATAGGTGGAGAAACAGAAGCACAGAAAGCTGCAGTGACTTGTCCAGGGTCTCCTGGCTTCCAGGCTGGGGTCTGCTGCCATCGGTGGTGTCACACCTGGGTCACCACAGTGCTCTGTGCCTGTATGTGCCGTGCATCGGACCCACTGGGAATAAAGCATTCCCAGAGCACTTGTCTCCGACACTAAACCCTCTGTGCTGATTGAATCCTTCGGGCTACCTGTCCCCTGGAGCTGCTCCTGTGCTCTCCCGGTGTGGCTGTGTGTCCAGCGATCCCCAGGATGCTGATGGAGCTTGTGGTCTCCGCTCCCTCGTGGGACCCCCACGAAGGCCGCGTGCAGTGGGGCTGACCCGCAGCGTGGCGTGGGCTGTCGCAGCCGCGCTGTGCTAAGCCGGATTACGTAACCTGTAGATCGTTTTCTCTGGCTTCTGATCAGCTGCTCGCCTCTGAATGCACAAGAGGGAAGCTGCTACCCTCTGTGCACGCTGCGTCACAGGAAAAGTGCCCGAGAGGGGTGGTGGAAAGCGAGGGACAAAGGTTAAAACATTGAAGCAGTCTGGGAAGTGCCACTGTTTCAAGGAGAGCCCTGTGAGTGCAGGAGGCTCCTTGCAGCTTCTCCTGCGGGCTTTGAGCTGCAGTACCGAGGAAAAACAAACCGGCAGCACCTACCCGAGAGGAGTCCTAAGCAAGCCCGAGATCTGCTCGTTCCTTCACTGAGGCAGCATGGAGGATTCTGCAGAGCAGGGTCAGGAGATGAGGTATCACATGCTGCAGAGGTAAGAATCAGAGAGACGCTTCTCTCCTCCCGGCAGCAGCGTCTCGGGCTGAGTCTCGGTACTGGAAATGATGCTGATCCTGTTCCGTGTTAATTGTATCTGCTGGAACCTCAGCAGTGGCTGTGAGGTATCCACATGTGCCAGCTGTGAGAAAGGTGCTGGAGCACATCTCAGCTGGGGAATTGGTGCTGCGGGCTCTGCACGACTTCTGACCTCTGAACTGATGGGTAGGTGGGTGTTCTGGGAGTTCCTGTGGAACAAACCACTGCAGTTGTGACCTGGTGGTTAACAGGGCTGACTGTTACTAACCTTCATTCTGTTTTGTTTGGAGCTTGCTGGTCTTTCTGCCTTGCAGCACAACTTCCATCTCATCTTACCATACATAAAGGAAAAATCTCTCCTGTTTTGGTGATAATGTGCAGCCTCTGGTTATCAGCAAATAAACTTGATGTTCCTGGAATGCTTACTGTCACAAATTAAAAGGATTGATGCTTGCTTATGAACTAGTTTGTGTGTTTATTATTCTGGGTGGCAAACCTTTGGTTTTGTTGACATTTTATCTTTATGGGTGTAGTAATTTCAGCTTGGTGGGATAGTTTGCTTTCATACCCACTCACATATTCTGACTCCATGATTTTAATCGTTTTTCCTGTTTTTGCTGAGGCTGCTCCCAATAAACCTGTCTGCCTTGTTGGACCGTGCTCCTTCCCTGCCATGCCAGAGATTCTGACCCTCTTTAATACACAAATTTAGTAGAAATACAACCTTCACTACACACCTTTCTGCTTTTTCTTGCCTGATGGTTCCTGCCCTTGAATTCCTGGGCTGATATTATTGCAGAGCAGTTTGTGAACTTGCTGGTAGGGGTAACTTTTAAATTCAGTGTCAGTGTCTTATCTCTGAAGTGCAGCTCTCTGGAATAAGGGAAAGCACACGGGGCAGCACCTCTGTCTACATGCTTAACCTACATCCTTCTCGGGGTAGCAGCCTCCAGTAGTTCTTTGAGACACATTACTAGGCTGGAGGTACTTTGTTCTGACCCAGTACAACCACTTGTATATACCAGCACATGGCTGGGAGATAGGCATCTGGGTTCTTGGCATACTTCACATTCACCCTGTTCATCTTGTTTTTCCTGTTACCGTTACTTCTCCTGCTCTTGGCTTCAGAGAGTCTTTCACTGTGCTTAGAAAGGTTTTCACTTCCCAGTTAAGCTCCACAAGACCATAACTTGAGGTTCTCCACCAGCATGGCTGTTTGTCATGGGAATATCTCAGGTGTCAGATGGGTGTGCTGACAGAACACTGTTCATGCTAGTACAGTGCTGGGTTGGCTATCCCAGGATTTGGTGTGTGCCTTTTTGGGTAAGCTGTGCTGGGTGATATGGGTCAGGGTCCTTTTTGTTAATGTGTACCGCAGGGCGTAGTGCCGGGATTGGTCTAGGGAAGGTGGGTAAGGAAGAATCTAGATTTACACTGATAGTAGCTACAGTGTGTTCAGGGCTGCTTTTGTCAGCAAATGTTTTAGTTGAAATACTGAGTTGTTACAGTGCTCCTGGTGAAGAGTTAAGGAAGGTCTGCATTCCAGATGGGTCAATCTTCATAGGCCACAATGTCTTTGTGAGGGAATGTGATGGGGATCTGTGTGGTTCCCCGCAGGCTGTCACTAAGCACCTCTGGCAGCATCTCTCTGAGCCCAACTGCCCCAAACCTCGTGTGGGGCAGTGAACCTGGCAGGGACAGCTCTCAAGCTCCCTGCCCTTGGTGCCTGTGCTTAAAAACAGACCTCTTGGTGTGGTATGGGATGTGGCTTGTCCTCGGGTTGGCTTTCCCTTCGTGCCCTCCCCCAGCAATTCCAGTCATGCTCTGCCTATCCCCTTTCCCAGTGGAGTTGCTCAATGGTACCAGCACTTCAGCAGCTGCTTAGGCCAGAGGTTCCAGATGTGCTTCCCAGGGATGAAGGGCAGCCAGCAGAGCCCATGGGGACAGAGTGACATGACGGACCCGTCCCCATGGTGGTAGTTTGGTCTTCCCAAAGCCTTGAGTAATTCTTTACAGTACCTTCCTGGTACTCACCTGGCCTTTCTACAGCAGGGTTCTGTAATCCTGCATGCTGGTGGCAGAGGTTATGGTCCTTGTGGTTAAGAAAAGCACAGTAAATACAGCAACACAAATGGGTGAACTGTGGGGTTACCCAAGAGTCAAAGCTTCAGGGGCTTTAAGATAAAAGCCATCTTGTTACTGCCACAGGCACGCTGTGCTGCCATAGGCACAGGGTGTGGAGAGTAGGGCTTTGGGTTTTTTTTAGTGTTTCCTCTCAACTTCAGCCCTGCAAATTTCAGCAAATCAAATCCTGTAGTGATTGCAAAAGCACAGGGTGATTTATCCATGTGTCGCTCTGAGGATGCAGAAGCATGAGGAGAGGAAGCGATTGCCCCATTCCCACCCGGGAAGGTGGTGGCAGAGCGCTGGGCTGATACCATCAGGCACAAAAGTGACTTTCAGTGCTGGTCAGAGAAGTAATGTGATCGTTTGTCCTCTAGCTCAGAACTTTTGAGGAAGGTATTTAAGACTGGAGGGTGGGAAATTCCTGTAAAATGATAACAGAGTCTCTTTTACACCCAGAGACTTATTTGCTCTGGTTCCCAAATAGGATTTCTGATCTTAGCAGCTTGTGTTGCCGAAGCCAGAATCCATTGGTGGTGTTTCCCAGCTTTCCTAGATGAATCAAAAGCAACGTGGTGGAGTGGTGTTGTTCTGTGTTGGGCAGCAATTTGCAGTGAATTCTTTTGTACCTATTTGCATCCTGGCACAACCAGAATTTCTCCAGGTAACCTGGGTTTGGCAGAGAGATAACGGGAAGATGTTTAAAAACCACAGTCAGCCCTGTAACAGCTGAGGACCAGGCGCCACAGGGGGCTGTGGGAGAGGAGTGATTCTGCTTGGGGAACACCTTACAAGTTGTTTATGTATCCTCTGCTGTTTGTGTACATCTGCACTGCCAAGTTGCTTTTCTGTGTCTCCCACACGCTCCTCAGGCCCAGCATGTCGGGTTTGCACCTCATGAAGCAGGGCCGGGACAGGAAGAAGGTGGACGTGCAGCGGGACTTCACTGTGGCTTCGCCAGCAGAGTTTGTTACTCGTTTTGGAGGGAATAAAGTTATTGAAAAGGTAAATTATTGACCTTTTTGACTTCAGCAGATGGCATTTTGTTCCCTTCTCTTGAGCTATGACTTCTGTCTATATAGGGCTGTACATTGCAAGTAGCAAGATGTTAATGTTCCTTAACTTATAAGTTGTACTTCTGCTTGTAATCATTGTGTGTCTGTTTTATTTATATGTGATAAATAAATGTCTCATTGGATTAGCAAAAATTAAGAGTGAGCTAGACTAGTTCTGCTAGGGCAGAGGGATTTATAGACAGATACAACAAAAAAAGGCTGGAAAATTTGTAAGAAATATATTTTACTATACGTAATCATTTAAAGGATGAGATCTCTTCCCTTCAGGTATTGAGTGTTTTAGCCTCTTGTTATGCTTATTCTCCTGTGTCCTCCTGCTCCATGCTCCAAACAAAGCATAATACATTAAAAGCTTGATGTTCCATCAAGGGCTGATGGCTGAATTGACAGATGGGCCATTAAATGTCCCTGCTGAAGTGACTGCTGGCAAACGAAACAGTGTGGCCCCAAAATTGGATAGAGAGAGTCTGCAGAGACAGAACTGCTTTTGTTATCATTTAGTGTTTTGTGCTGTTTAGTCTCTGTCTCATCCTGTCTCTGATGTGCTCAGGTCCTGATAGCGAATAATGGCATTGCAGCAGTGAAGTGCATGAGGTCCATCCGCCGATGGTCCTATGAGATGTTCCGGAATGAGCGGGCCATCAGATTTGTTGTCATGGTGACTCCTGAGGATCTGAAGGCAAATGCAGGTGAGCTGTGAAGGGGTGAAGGTGCCCACCCCTCTCCTCACATGGACCTGTGTGCACACAAGGGTGAAGGAAATCACGTGTGTGCCCACTGCATCGTGTGCCGATGGAGATGAAGTACTTCCAGTACTGTAGATTTAGGGAATTTACTTCCAGTACTGTAGATTTAGGGAATTTTAGAGCAAGTGCTGCTCAATAGATCTGTAATCTAAGGAGATCTCCTGTGTGTTTGCAGAGTATATTAAAATGGCAGATCACTACGTCCCGGTTCCAGGAGGGCCGAACAACAACAACTACGCAAACGTGGAGCTCATTCTTGATATCGCTAAGCGGATTCCAGTGCAGGTGAGGAGTGTGTCAGGGGTGCTTTGCAAAACAGGGGGGAGCACTAAGCAATCTTTCCTCCTTAAATAACCAGTTGTATCTGGGGAAAAAGACAGGTCAAAGAAATTAAACTGACAAACCTGTACCAGCACCAAAAGAATGCGTGTTACGAGTGGTGGATCTCCTGGTATGAATATCTGGGGGAGACAGGAGGCTCCCTGCACCCCTTCACTGCTGGGCATTTGTTTCCTTGAAGTTTTGCTTTGTCAGCCACCTTTGACTTGGCTACAAGACTCAAGACATTAACCCTTTAAACTGAGCAAACCACATAGTTCAGAGGCCTGTTCTGGCTTATGAATGCCATGAGGCTGTTTTTAACGAGGAAAAGAAAGACTTGAAGAATCTGCATGCTTTCTGTTTCTGCTCACTTGCTTGTTTTGCTAAAACAGAGAGTGAATTATGTTATTTTCTTCTGCAGGCTGTGTGGGCTGGCTGGGGTCATGCATCTGAGAACCCTAAGCTACCAGAACTTCTCCACAAAAACGGGATTGCTTTCATGGGTGAGGATATATGCTGCATATCATGTGTCTAGCCCTTATTTTAAGATGGGTGGTTTTAGTAAGATACAAAATCCTGAGTGTAGAAGAGAGGCAGGAGGTATAGTTTACAAGCATGAGATTGATGATACATTCTTTGCAGTAGTCAGAGCAACAGGACATGTGCTCTGACAGCGTGGTCTGTTTCCAGTCATCGAGGCTAATGGAACTAGATAAGGTTTGGACTCAGGCTGGGAAATAGTTCTTGTATGGAGAAGGGGGAAGTTCCTCTGATGCTTCTGAATGTCATACAATACAAAATCAGAAGAGATTCCTGTTAAAGGAGGTCGTTTCAATGCAGGATGTCCCTGTGGTCATTTTAAAGAGAATGTTTGCAGTTTGGTTTGATGGAAAGAGTGGAGCTTTATGTACGTGGAGTCTGGAGGTGTTTGGTGCAGTAAGCTGCATCTCCTGAACCACGTGGATCTGAACATTGGATATGATTTTGGACACATGCTGTGTTTAAAGATGGACTTGTGATAAAAGTCATGGTCTGAACACAGCCTGGGGATGGTTATGTCATGTTCTGACTTTTAGCAGATCTTTTGATCTGTGGTGTCTTGAGCCATAACCATAGAGATACTCTGGACCTTTGCAGAGGAGTGGATTTACAAGCTCTATTTTGATAGATTCCAGTTTAAATCTCTTACCAACCATACCCTGCAGTCCCATACAAACCACATTTCAAGTAAAGTAAGAGCACTGAGTTGTTATTCCACCAGTACCATGTGATGTGCACACCTAATACCAGTTATTGTGCTGGCCATCCCTTTGAGAGCAGGACCAGCCTGAGGATGCATGGGCAGAGTGGTGCTTGCAGGCTGGGTGTGCCAGGACCCCTTTAATAGGATGGGCGCTTAACAAGCTCTTGTGATGAGTCTGTGGTTGTTTCTGTATTCCCAATTGCCTTTTCATCTACTCCAGTTGCCTTTTCCTAAAGTACTCTAGTCTGTTTGCTTTTATTTTCCTGGCTGGTGCAGCTAAAGCTCTCTGGTTTAGTTCAGAAACATTGATTTATACCAGTTGAGATGTGACATGCAGCTACCCTGCTAAGAGTGTTTATTTATCCTCTTACATGGAGCCTAAATTAGTCTTCTGGACATTTCCCTAAGGTCTGATCTCTTGTGTCTCCCTCACACATTGTTTTTGCTCTTTTCAGGTCCTCCAAGCCAAGCAATGTGGGCCTTAGGAGATAAAATTGCTTCTTCCATAGTGGCTCAGACCGCCGGCATTCCCACCCTTCCTTGGAGCGGCAGTGGTAAGGAGGCAGCTGTCCTCTGACTATCGAGATCCTTCTGACCATTTTAGTTTTGCTTTTTCCCCAACACATCTAAACTTCAACAAGTTTTTGTGCACAAAAAGGTGTTTGAAGAGATTTCACATCTGTTTAGGGTTTCACATGTGTATTATCCAAGGCTTAGACATAGTGACTACAATATATATGCATATGCCAAGCAAAATTTACATGTTGGATTAGGTGCTGTTGCTCTTTCAGCACAGCTGTAACACCCCATGTTTCTGCTGTCTCCAGTTTTCTAGTGTGTGGTTTTGGAGCTGCAGCTGACACTCTGCTTCCCTGCAAGTGCTGTACAGTTCAAAAGCCTGTAAATAACACCACCTTTCTCAGAAGTTCATACAGTGAATGAAAGAGGATAAAAAGATCTTGGATAAAAAGATCTGTTCCCCAGAAAGCAGACACATCTCTTATGTTCTGTGTTCTCTCTCTAGTAAATGCCTTCAGATGAGTTGTGGAACTACAGCCTCTGTGTTGTTTCACCTGTGTCTGGCGTGTGAGGTCTCCCTGAGCCTTGCAGCAGAGTGAACCACGGTGATCACGTTTGTTTTTCAGGTCTTCGAGTGGACTGGCAGGAAAATGATCTTCAGAAGCGGATCCTGAATGTTCCTCAGGAGCTGTATGAGAAGGGCTACGTGAAAGACGCCGATGACGGGCTGCGGGTAGGTGGCTGGTACTGTGGCAGTGTTCGGGGTCGGGCTGTGTGCATGCCTGGAGAGAGCTAGGGGGTTAATTTGGTTTTTAGCAGAAGTACAAGTGGCAGCTAGACTGAAGATCCATGACATCATGCTTGGTTTCATCTTAAGCTTTCCTTTCAGGAATATTCAGGATAAGAAGTAATCTTGGCGCTATACAATATGGGAATTTTCCTCTGTAAAGAGAGGGACAGGAGTATATGAATTTTCCATGTTACCCAGCTTAATGATTTTCTGTATTACACAAAAGCTTTTCTGTGAGTTTGTAGATGTAATGGTGTGGAGCACTGACAGAAGATTTTGTGATGACTTCAAGAGGCTAGAGTTCTTTGTAGTCACAGAACCATACCATGTATTTTCAGCTACAGGCACCCTCTCAACCGGGAATATTTGGTTACCATCCCAGTCATGGTTTGCCTGGTGAATTGTCACACGTGGAAGCTTGGACACAAATTGACAGGGAAATGATGATCTTTTCACTTGGCTCTGTTAACTTTTTGTACTTACCCATGTTTTTTCTGCCTGTCTTGATCAGGCTGCTGAGGAGGTTGGCTACCCTGTCATGATCAAGGCTTCTGAAGGAGGAGGTGGAAAAGGAATCAGGAAAGTTAACACTGCAGATGACTTCCCCAACCTGTTTAGACAGGTAACTTTTCCTGCTGATTTGTACTGCCTTGTTCTCACTGTTCAGGCTGGGAGGGATTCAGAGACCAAGGTAAGGGAAATGTTAAAGGACTGCATTTGTATCAGAGCCTGCCTAGCTGCTGCCAGTCACACATTGGTGCTTTCTTTGCTCTGTTGGTAGGATTGTGGTATATCTCCTTGTCCAGTACAGTTGTCAAATGCCCAACACCATAGATGCTGAATGAATCCAAGTAGTGGAGGGCATCTGCAGCGTAACTCAGAAGTGTTGGGGGACACGAGCCTTCCTCTATTCACTGATTATTTAGGAAATCTGAGAGCAATGGAAAGGGCACTGTAATTATAGATGAGCAAACGTGGGGTATTTTCAGCCTTAAGGGGCCCAGGAAAAGTATTATGGCCATTCTTTGCTTAAAACTTGCCTTGGGATGATTGTGACTAAGACAAGGGGTTTCCAAAATTCCCAGATGGATATTGTAAGGTGTCTTTGCATGATGTCTCTGCTGCAGGTTCAAGCAGAAGTCCCAGGCTCTCCAATCTTTGTAATGAGACTCGCCAAGCAGTCCCGCCACCTGGAAGTGCAGATCCTGGCAGACCAGTACGGCAATGCCATCTCCCTCTTTGGCCGTGACTGCTCCGTGCAGCGCAGGCACCAGAAGATCATTGAGGAAGCACCTGCTTCTATCGCGACTTCGGTGGTGTTTGAGCACATGGAGCAGGTGAGAGTGGCTCTGCAAGTTCTTTTTTCCTTGAGAGACTCCAAAACTAAGCAGAACTTTGTCCCTTGGATCTCCTAAAGGAGCAATATGGGGTCATGTGTTTTAAACTGTGTAGTGTGGGCAACCATTTGCATTTCAGAAGCTGACTGAGCCCACCATGCTCTGACAAAGAGCTGCAAAAATGTGTGCACCCCAAAAACAGGAGGGAACTGTGTTTTTTAGATGTGTGTTGTCATATTAAAAGCAAGCTGTGGGAGTTGTTTGAGTTGTCTGATACTGAGTATTGTAAATCATAGAATCATAGAATGATTAGGGTTAGAAGTGACTCCCAGAGGGCATCCAGTCCAACCCCCCTGCAAGAAGCAGGGACACCCCCAACTAGATCACGTTGCTCAGGGCCTCATCCAACCTGGCCTTGAACGTCTCCAGGGATCCAGGGGCATCCACCACCTCCCTGGGCAACCTGTTCCAGTGCTCCACCACTCTTACAGCAAAGAACTTTTTCCTAATATCCAATCTAAATCTCCCTCCCTCTATTTTGAAACCATCACCCCTTGTCCTGTTGTTACAAGCCCTCAGTAGGGCTTGAACAGCCTCTCCCCATCTTTCTTGTAGGCCCCCTTGAGGTACTAGAAGACCACTATAAGGTCTCCCCGGAGCCTCCTCTTCTCCAGGCTGAACAGCCCCAACTCTCTCAGCCTGTCCTGTTAGGAAAGGTGCTCCAGCCCCTTTATCATCTTTGTGGCCTCCTCTGGACCCTCTCCAACTGGTTACAAGCCTTTGGGTGTTTGAGTGCTGGCAGACAAAATTCTGAAGTGCGTGGGGTGGATGAACGGAGCGGAGGGAGCTGGGCACGGGGCTTGGCAGTGACACACTCTTCATTCCCGTGTCCTAGTGCGCGGTGAAGCTCGCCAAAATGGTGGGGTACGTGAGCGCGGGCACCGTGGAGTACCTGTACAGCCAGGACGGCAGTTTCTACTTCCTGGAGCTGAATCCCCGCCTGCAAGTGGAGCACCCCTGCACCGAGATGGTGGCTGACGTCAACCTGCCGGCAGCGCAGCTCCAGGTGAGTCAGTGCCCCAGCCCCGTGGTTCTGGAGGCTTCCAGTGGTGAGTTGAGGAGCCCTGAGCGTGAAAAACCTGTTCTGCTGAAGGCTTAGTGAAAAAGGGGGGGGTTGAGCTTGCCTGAGTCACAGCCAGGGTGATGTGTTAAAACTGGATGAGTTTAAAAACTGCTGGCGTGGTGCCCATGAGTAGATCTTGGTACTGATAGAGGGGGGATGTAAAGAAGGTATTAGGGAGCTCTGAGCATGGCCTGTATCCTAATGTGCACATAGGTGATACATGACTCCCCCTCATTTCCTCCTCAATGAAAATACCTTGTAACAGAAAGACCTGTTTTGGTACTTTCTCAGCTTGGGGTTTATCTTCTGTGGTTGGAGCAAAGCCTCATTCAGTATTCCAAAATCTGTATGCAACCCATCTGTTGCAGCTGTTTATCTAAGCTATAGCTCTACCACCTGACTCCCTCTGCTTTCTGATCAGAAAGGTTATTTTTGAGTTGTTTTTCCTGGACTGCTCGGGTAGATCTTCAGTGAAAAGGAAAGTGAAGGGAAGTAGCAGAGGAATAGATCGTAGGGGTAGGAAAACTGGTTTAAGTTAAAGTGTGTAAGAAGCCTGTCTCAACAAACCTTGGCCATGAGTAGTTCTAAGCTCTGAAATGATTTTGTGAAACCAGTTGGCTGCTGGGGCTAGCAGTGGCATCAAATGCTGTGCCAGGTTTGAGCTGTGTATCGCCCACTCTGCCTCCGAGGGACAACAGCCTCTTCCCAGGGCTTCTGGCAGCAAAAGGACTAATAGCTGAAGTGGGTTAAACTAAAGCTCAGCCTTTTTGAACTGTAGCTGTAAAAAAAAAACAGCCAATGAATGGAACAAGTGGGACTTTACTCTGTAAGGACACAGCAGCCAGTTCTGCAGTTTATAGTTGCAAAATTCCAGTTTCCTATAACTGATTTGGGGCCTTCTGCCTCCCTGGGACCTTGGTATATTTTTAACAAGCCTAATGCATGCCCATCCTTGGCTGACCTGTGCTGGCCAGCTTTCCCTGGGGCCTTTTAATCAGTCAATGGAAAATACAGGCTGAAGGGCTTAAGGTGGATATTACACTGAGCTCAGCTGTCCTGAGAAACATGGATGTTCCCAGACATGTCAGTGGAGAAGGCTCCCAAGAGAAAACAGGTGTGCAGCATTGCTGGGCAAGAACTGCTGCATCAGCCTCTACAGAAAACTGGTGGAATTAATTCTTCAGGGAGTAGGTACTCTGAGGAGAGAAACTTACTTTGCAGTGGCTCAATTACTTACTTTTTATCCCATTAGATTGCCATGGGGATTCCCCTGCATCGGATCAAGGATATCCGTGTGATGTACGGTGTGTCCCCGTGGGGAGATGCATCTATTGACTTTGAGAATTCAGCCCACGTCCCCTGTCCGCGTGGCCATGTCATTGCTGCACGTATCACCAGCGAGAATCCTGATGAGGTGAGTGGTTTAAGTTCTGTAGTTATGGCTCATGCTCTGATAACTCTCTGCTTTACATCTTTTACATCTCTACAGTTACATTTTCAATCGCTGCTTCTGAGCCTGAAAATTCGGGCAGCGAATTAAAGATATTCTTCCCTTTCCCCACTTGGGTGACAGGTCTGGTTAGACACAGCCTGAACTTATTTCTGTATATACCATGTTGCAGCACAAAGAGGTGCTCTAGCCTTTGGAGCTCTGATTCCTTCTCTAATTCTGGATTATTTACTTTTTCTTTAGGATGTATAGCAATGTCTGTCTTTACAGGGATTTAAGCCCAGTTCCGGTACAGTTCAGGAGCTGAATTTCCGCAGCAATAAGAATGTCTGGGGCTATTTCAGCGTGGCTGCTGCAGGAGGGCTTCATGAGTTTGCTGACTCTCAGTTTGGTCACTGCTTCTCTTGGGGAGAAAATCGTGAAGAAGCCATCTCGTAAGTAGTCAGAAAGTGGTCGAACCTTGGAAATGGCTTGGGTTTGTCCCCTGTGATCCAAAGTGCTAGGGATAAAACAAGACTCCTGGGATGTTTCAGAGAAGCTTTCCCTCTTCCCTGTTTTCCTCATCATGGTTTGGCTTCTTAACCTGTCTTGCTCTGCAGGTACTCCATGTTGCATCTCCATTTCTATACTCCAGCAGCTGAGCTGCTCTCGCTCACACCAGTAGTGGGTTGAAGAAACCCAGTATTCTTCCATTCCCCAGCATGTCCCACAGGATCTTGCTCCAGCACACGTGCTCTCCTGCTGTTACCTTCACACTGTTTTTCCCAGCAGCTCTTGGGGAGCTGTCTGGAGTTACCAACTTGCACATTACTGTCAGTATGGGGTAGAGAACTGGTGTTTTCTTCTCTTTCCAGGAACATGGTAGTGGCTTTGAAGGAGCTGTCCATCCGAGGGGACTTCCGAACCACTGTTGAGTACTTGATTAAACTGTTGGAAACGGAGAGCTTCCAGCAGAACCGCATCGACACTGGCTGGTTGGATCGGCTCATTGCTGAGAAAGTGCAGGTGCAGCTGCTTTCTTTGCAGGACTACAGGCTGGAGTGAGGAGGGGAAGCAGGGCAAAGTTGGTGCGTGTTGGGTGCAAGAGAGCAGGGATTTAGAGGGGGTTAATTGTCAGTTTATGGACAAACATTTTCACTGGCCTTAATTCTTATTTGTAGCAAAATCCCAGGTCATTCCTGTCAGGGAACAGTGGTCTTAGAGTTGTCCAGAAATGCATCCTGGCATGCATAGTGATTAAGGCTAGTGTTTGGGTAGGTGGTTGGTGGGAATACAGGGGAGCCTTGAGATTTTATCCAGGAGGAAAAAAAACCCATGTTTTCTTTTAAGGAGTCACAGAGGTAATCGCTTCTGTAGCATTTGCATGGATGCTGCTTAATTTAAAATCAAGGTTGTCCCTGAACCAGAACTATTGCTGAGGCTGTTGATTCCTCAAGTGTGTCTAGAGTAGACTGAAGCTGAAGGAGGTGTAACTGCGTGTCGTTGGTTCCAGGCTGAGCGGCCCGACACCATGCTGGGAGTGGTGTGCGGAGCTCTGCACGTGGCTGACGTGAGCTTCCGAAACAGCGTCTCAAACTTCCTGCACTCTCTAGAAAGGTAAAATTGCCAACTGGGCTGGTGGATCGCTGGTGAGCAGACTGCAGTGAGCTTGGATTTACGAGTTTTGTTCAAGTCCAGCCCAGAAATGTCGAGATCCTGTTACCTGCTGACTGTTGGCTGGTTTCTGGCAGTTCTGCAGCAGCTCCGAGAAGGGGTTCAGAGTTGTGGAGCTCTTTCTGTGCTTCCTGGGCAACATTAGGGAGTCTTAGAATGATTAGAGTTGGAAGGGACTCCCAGAGGTCATCTAGTCCAACCCCCCTGCAAGAAGCAGGGACACCCTCAACTAGATCAGGTTGCTCAGGGCCTCATCCAACCTGGCCTTGAACGTCTCCAGGGATGGGGCATCCACCACCTCCCTGGGCAACCTGTTCCAGTGCTCCACAAGCATTGAATCACTACATCTTCTCTTCCTTCTGTTTTGAGGGTTGATTTAGTTCTCCAGGTTTGCCATAATTTTCCAGACAGAATGTTTCCTCCTAGTACTTAGAAAACTCCCTGTGCTCATGCTGGCTTTCAAGCCGGCGGGCGCTGTGGGGTCACACTTGGGCTGAACCTGGTGTCATCCTGGCAGGTTGGCTCTTAGTGGTACTCATCCCCTGGGTGTCGTGTGGGTGAGTCCATATGAAAGTGGAGCTGCAGGGGGAAAAGCTGCTTTATCCCCATGTTAAGTCATGCTGTGTGTTCTGTAACTGAGGCCATCAGGTTCTTTAAGCAGACTCTTCTCTAAGGCAAAAGTGGGTGAATGGAGAGTAAAGCCAGTCTGTGTGGCTGGAGAGAGATTGGCTGGCTTGGACAAACTGCTGTGGTTTAAAGGCCTGATCCTGTCTCTCTGCTTGTGTGTTCCAAATCCTTGTGTGCATTGTTGCACCTGCTTGGGGCACTGATACCCATTTGGTGGCTTGGGAAAATCAGGTTTGTTTCATGCTTCTCTTTCAAGGGGCCAAGTCCTGCCTGCTCACACTCTTCTCAACACTGTGGATGTGGAGCTCATCTATGAAGGACGGAAATATGTGCTGAAGGTATGGTGCACCACGAGGAAACCTGTCCTCTTGCTGCTTTTAGTTGGAGACATCTGTGTGCTCTTAGTCTTTGTAATTATTGGTGTTAAATCTGTGCAGGGTTTATTTTCTCTGCTTTGGTGGGGTTAAGAATTTGGTACCATCTCCCTGGTGATAATACCCCATCACATCTTTCCATTGCAGTATCTCTGTATACTCTTTACCCTCTCAGAGTCAAGAAATGCTCTGCCCAGGATGAGGAATACTTAGTTACAGGCAAGGACTGCTGCCTCTTGGTTGGCCAAACCCTTCAATCCGTGTTTCTGAGTATGTGGATCTACTCAGTTGGGCGTCTGAGCCCAGTTTCATCAGCATGACAGAATTTGTAGCAATTTTCCCCTTCAGTGCTGCCTTTTCTTTGCTGTGTGCAAAAAGCAGTGTTAGAAATACAGTCTGAGCGTTGTGAAACCAAGCATATGAAAGTTAGGAAATAGCAGATTGCCTGTGCAATCTTAATTAACTTCCACAGGCAAATTTATTATGCTATAAGTTTTTAATGGCATGTATATACAGTGTTTTGCAGCTAGAAGTACTCTGCATCCCTGCACCTGTGATTTTGTCTTGGCATCCCTTTGCTGAGAGAGATGCATGGAACAGCAGCTAAAGTGTGTTTAAGTGATTTGCCCAGCTTCAAATAGGAACTGTTGGCAGAGGGTGGCAGGATCCCTTTTACCAGGAAGAGCTTGTGAGACAATCCCCTTTTTCTTTGTTTTAATTCTCTCATTCACTGTACCATTTGAGTACACGACTGTGACTTGTATGGCAGTCTGGGTGAAGAAATGGCCTATGGATTGCATAATTGAACCTGTACAATTAATGCATAGCTGTGAGAGGATCAAATCAGGACTCATGGATAGTGTTAGTTCTGGCATCTCTTGACTGCTGAATTCTTGGCTTTATGATCCCAATTTTTTTATGTGGGTTTTTTTCTCCCATCCAACACGAGAACGAATGGCTCTGTTTCCCTTCTGTTTTCCCAGCACGCTGTGTGTATGGGCACATCGTGCCCTGTCAGTGCCCTTTCCATTTCACATGACCCATCCCATTCCTGTGGATCTGCAGGTGACCCGGCAGTCTCCCAATTCCTACGTGGTGATCATGAACAGCTCCTGTGTGGAAGTCGACGTGCACCGACTGAGTGACGGAGGACTGCTCCTGTCCTATGATGGTAGCAGCTATACCACCTACATGAAAGAGGAAGTGGACAGGTAAATAACCTGTAAAGATGAATATTTATCATTCACATCCAAGCCAAAATTAGATGTCTGTGTAACTTTATGCTTCCCAAAGATCAGCTGGGAATGGGATTCTTTCCTTGGGAGAGGTTACTAGCTGTATTACAGATGAGTTTAAAGGGAGAAGTTGCCTTCACCTGAGGAACAGATCTTGGCTACTGTTAGAAGAAAGATCTGGGTGTGGAATCCATATTTTCTGCTGATTCTTTGAAAGTACTTTTTAAAATTATTTTAAAAACCCCTAAAAAATCCAAACAACCCCATCCATGAATAGTTTTTGAAATCCTTGAAACTCCACAGCTGCCACAGAGATAGATACAAGATTGACTGTCTCAGTGTGTCCTCTCAGAATTCCCTGCAGGGATCATAGCCCCAAGGTCCATAAATCTCCAGCTGGTGGGGTGTGAACCACTTGTCCCCTCTGCTGGGTTCTTCTCTGTGACAAATGTGATGGATCTGGTTGGTACAAAGAGTGTTTGGGTGACTTTCTGGGCTGGGAAACGCTATAAAATCTCAACCTCTGAGTCTGCTCCATGGGCACATCGTGCTCTTTGTCAGCTCTGCTCTGTGCACGGGAGGATTTTCCAGGAGGTGGGTGGTTTGGTGAGTGTGTGTGATGGGTGGCAGGTGTAACTCCACCAGCAGCAGTCTTGGTTTGTATGAAATGCTGAACCTCATAGTTTCTGGGTCTGACAGTGAGTGATACCTGTTGGTATCAGAGAGGAACACCCATTCAACCTGGGGAAGGGCTGATTGATCTGGTTTCTGATCCCTGGCTCCCATCGCCCCGTTCTGACCTTTCACATGCAGGGCTGTACCATAGCAGCCCCAAAGAGCTGGTTGAGGTGTTTTTTGTTTAGTTTTCATTTGAAGTAGGGAAACAGGAAGAGCAGGAGAAGGGAACATGGATTTTCCCCTTCCCATGCTTCCCACCAGACACGTCATGGCAGCGCCTTGTCCCGTTCTGTCCCAGGTATCGCATCACTATAGGTAACAAGACCTGTGTGTTTGAGAAGGAGAACGACCCCTCCATTCTGCGCTCCCCTTCGGCCGGGAAGCTCATCCAGTACGTGGTGGAGGATGGGGGACACGTGTTTGCAGGCCAGTGCTTCGCTGAAATAGAGGTAAAAGCATCTCAAAGAATCCCCTTGGCTGCAGAGGCTGAATCTGCCTTGGCAGAGTGTGTGGGGGGGAGTTGAATGCTTTGGAACTGGGAGGTGAGCATGAGGGATAATTCATAGAATTTCCTTTGCTAATTTTGGCTGTGTTTTAACCTGGACTAAGGTAGGAATCAGCAGTGAGGGTGATGTGGTGGGGAAGAAATGATGTAACAGCTGAAATTTGAGTGTTAATGACCACATACTGAGTGCTAAGAAAAATCTAGTAGAGAGACTGTGTTTACCCTCTTGCCATGATACCAAGGGACAGTGGGGTCCGTGGTTACTGTACTTTTTAGCTGTGGCCTTCTTGTAGACCACTTCTTAATAACTAACACAGACTCAGGGTTAAGTAACAGTTGAAGACTTCTCTGATTACCTGATCATTACTCAGGCTGATTGGATGAGTTAGTGAGCGTCACTCCTCCCTTCTCCCTTGGAAGTTGCTCAACTCTTAGAGAGGAGGAGAAACAACAATTTCTGCACCCTGGTGAGGAAAGCACGAAAGGCTGTGTAGGAGTGCATGGCTCAAAGTAGATTTGAGGGAGGGGAGGGTGTGTTTTGACAGAGGGACAATTAAACCACTTGGAGAGAATGTGTAGGAGAAAAATATCAAGCCAGAGATGCAGATATTTTATGTAAGTGCTTTTACACTGCAACAGAGCCATGGCTAAGAAAGAGCCACCTACTCAGTTCCTGTGTTCCTGGTTGCGCTGTGTAGTACAGCACTGGTAAAGCCAGACTGTCTCCTCTCATGGAGGAGACTTTACCACTGTTCATTCTCATCCAATGAACAAGGATATCAGTAAATGACATCCTTGTTCAAAGACATCAAGTAGCTGTTGGTCCAAGCAGTGTGGAACAGATGTTCCCAAGGATGGCTTCCTGCTGAGCTGATTTATGGCCAGTTACTTTGTTCTCCATTGACCTGGGAGGGATGTTCCCAATGTGTGTGCTTTTAAGCCTTTGAGAAAGCCAGAACACAAGAGGTCACACAGGTCACTTTGTGGTAGGACATTGTCTGCTGGCTCACAAAGCTGGAACAATTTGGGGAAGCTGAGCATATAACCTGTTTTCCTTGCTACAGGTGATGAAAATGGTGATGACACTAACAGCAGGAGAATCAGGCTGCATCCATTATGTCAAACGCCCAGGGGCAGTCTTGGATCCAGGCTGTGTGATTGCCAAGCTCCAGCTGGATGATCCCAGCAGGGTTCAGCAGGTGAGGAGTTGTGGGAGGTGCAGGTGTTTGTGGTGGTTTTGATAGGGGAGTGATGTTGAGAGTGGTACAAGATGGTCCAGTGTGCTGAACCCATACCAGATGTGAGCCTCGTGCTGGATTTGTCCCTTAGCCACTTACCTGTCTCAGAGGAGGGCTAGGACTCAGGCTGTTGTCTCTCTCTCTGATTCAGGACAAGCTTATGTAGCATTCTTACTCTCTTCTGGGCACTGTTGTGGGTACATGGCTGTCTGGAATGTTGGAGGTTGGCCAGGTGTTTATCTGCTTTTTCCCTATGCAAGTTTATTTAATTTTAACATGTATTCTACTTTAAATGACCCTCTTTGGTAGGGCAGGGAGTTGATATCCAAACTCAGGAGCATTGGGCCCTGTGAAAAGCAATTGTAGCAAATCTGGCAACACAAAAAAGAACCAAGGACATGGATCATTGGAAAGGTGGCAGGTGAAGAGACAACATTCCTTTAGAGACAGGAGGCTGGGGTGGAGCTGGTGGCAGTGGAAGAGAATTACTCTTCTTTAGCAGTAGCTAAAGGTTGTCTTACAGAGGGGTGGAAATTGGTTGTCAGTACCAAACTTTTGTCTTTCCCTGTACTTTTATTTGAGTTTTTTGGTCATCCTGGATCTAAACAATGAGATCAAACAGACTGTTTTTGGGAAAGAGGCTGGAAGCTTTGTGGGTGTACACAGCATAGAGCTGTTGGAGATCCAGCTCATAACTTTTCTGCCTTTCATCCCAGTGCATTTTCCACACTGGGAATTCTTCCAAGCTAAATCTGAGCCTCCAGCTGAGGGTAACTGGATGTTACACCACGGATGGTGCCATGCAGCAGGGTTAGTGACACTGTGCTGTTCACTGTGTACAGGCTGAGCTGCACACGGGCACCTTGCCTCAGATCCAGAGCACAGCACTGCGAGGCGAGAAACTCCATCGTATCTTCCATTATGTCCTGGATAACCTGGTCAATGTGATGAATGGATACTGCCTGCCAGAGCCCTACTTCAGCAGCAAGGTACTGCTTACTTCTTGTGTCAGAGTGAGCACACAAATACTCTCTCAGTTCAAGGTAAGGCCGGCCAGTTGGCATGTCACAGCCAGGGGACTGAGAGTCAGGGGAGTATTACCCTGCTCGTGTCAGCAAAGTTAGATTTTCCTTTTTTAAAATTCCTCATAGTCAGTCTCACCAGAGAGTAGGATGTGAGAGTCCCATCTGTGGCACCCAAAGCACAGACAAGGAGTTGAGCTTGGTCTCTTTGCCTGCAGCCTTGTACGTGGGAGCTGCTTGCATGGCTAGCTGTGCTCGAAGTCCTGGCAGGAGGAGGAGAAGTGGATGAATCCAACTAGGTTGTTGGTGTAAGGTAGCATAGCAGCTTTGTCATCTGCCCCAGTTCTTGCTCTTAGTCCCTGGACTAGCTTTGTGATAGTATTGAAGAAGACCTCAGTGAAAAGCCTTGCCTTTTCTCCATTTTTGCTGCTTATTCTTTGCCTCACGCTTGCCTTTACTCTGGCTTGTCTCTCTAGGTGAAAGGCTGGGTTGAGCGGCTAATGAAGACACTGAGGGATCCATCTTTGCCTCTGCTGGAGCTGCAGGACATCATGACCAGTGTTTCTGGACGTGTCCCACCCAATGTAGAGAAGTCCATCAAGAAGGAGATGGCCCAATATGCCAGCAACATCACATCGGTCCTTTGCCAGTTTCCCAGCCAACAGGTGATCAACCACACTTAGAGAGAGGAAGAAAAATTCGTTTGTGTTGAGACAGAGAGTTCTTTAAAGTTATCCAGAGATTGGTGGAACCAGAAAGGTGCATTTGAATGTGGGGTCTCCATGGTGGGAGATACCTGTTTCACTTGAGTCATGCCTGCTTTGCCTGTGCTGATGGGTGTGTGCTCCCTGCTCAGTATAGCTTCAGGCAGGCAGTTTGGAAGCAGTTTGTCCATACCAGTAGCCATGTGGGCATTTATTTACTGGCTTTTTTGCCTGGTACATGCACTGCTGTGCAATTTGTAGTGTCAGTGGTGCCTTAAAAAAGATTGCAACTAAAGGAGGCCTGATCAGGTCATGAGCTGTGATTTCTCCAGTGTACAATGTCAGGTGTTGATTTTTCTATCGTTGTCAATAACGTCCTCAGCAGTTTAAGGGCTTGACCTTTGCTGGAGTCTGCTGGAGCTCTGGCCTGGTCTGTGTGGAAGTTCTCAGCTTCTCTGCTGGTTCTTCAGCCAGATCACCCCATCCAGGACTGGGACTCATGTGGCTGCTCTCTTTCAGATTGCCAACATCTTGGATAGCCACGCAGCCACCCTGAACCGCAAATCGGAGCGTGAGGTCTTCTTCATGAACACTCAGAGCATTGTGCAGCTCGTACAGAGGTGAGATGGCTTCAGGGGTGCCCCCTAATGCCTTTCGGGGGTTTTGGCTTTTTTTTAATTATTTTTTGAAAGACCCAAGCCCTGTGTGCCTTGATTCAGGTGGTTTTATTACACTCAGAGTGTAAATCACTAGTGATTTACCTCCTGCAGGGAGGTCAGCAGGGAGCAGGCCGTGTGTGGGGCTCCTGGCTGCCTGCGTGAAGCAGACATACAGATCCTTCCTCTTAGTCCCTTTGCCACACAAAAGAAAGATTTAACTTCAGTCCAACACTGATCACATCTTGGCCAGTTCCTCAAGCCACTGGTGTGTGTTATGCTGTCCAGCATCTAGAATATTGAGGTTTTCTTACTGTGTGCTAGGCTTGACTTACTTGCTTCTGCAGGTACCGAAGTGGAATTCGGGGTCACATGAAAGCAGTGGTGATGGATCTGCTCCGTCAGTACCTGAAGGTGGAGACTCAATTTCAGCATGGTGAGTCTCTACACATGTCAAGGATTTGATTTCTCAAAGAGCTGTGTTTGGTCCCAGTAGGGCCATGTGGACCTCCTCCTTCAGGAAGGATTACTCTGACTGCATGGTGGGGTTAAGCTGCAGAGGTTTTCTTTAAAGGTCTGCAAGCCAGATCCAGGGTTTTGTAGAGGAGATTATGTCTGGTTTGAGTCTTTGTGGTAAGAGTGCTCATAATGGTTATGACAAGCTCTACCCCAAAGCTGTCTTTTCCACTGGTTTTCCATTGCTGGTGTATCCATCATCTTGCCCATCTCGTGTCATCTTACCCACAGTTTACTTGTCATAATATGACTGGTTTCTTTTTGGTGTAGGAATGCTCCTTTTACCTGTAAGTCTTCCAAATAGCTCATCCATGAGTTTATGATCCTTTAAGAAAGGATTTTGGTGTGACCTGGAGTAAGGAGACAACCTCATTGACTCAGGAGTTTTTGCCATTTCCAGTCCATGACTGAGCTCGCTGAGGCGCAGCCAGTCTGTGCGGTCTCTGCTTGTTCTTCATCAGAGATGCAGCACTTCTGCTCTGTGTTTCCTTGCTCTGACCCTCCCCTCACTCAGATGTTCCATGTGTAAGATCTTCCTACTCAAAGCCTTGAGTTGTGTTTCCTGATTTCTGAGCATCTGCAAAAAAAATTAGAATCAGAAAAACCATTCCAATTCACTGTGCTGTTTAGTTCTCTCTTGCCTGTTTATTAAATACTGTAGCAAGAAAATCAATTGCAGTAAAAAAAGACAAGTCAGTGAGTTATTTGGACCTGCTGTAAAACCCCAGGAAGCTGTTTGCTCTTCAAACCTCAGCCTGAAACTGAGAATTGCAAGAAGTGAGTTGCACTGCTGTGTGCAGGCACAAGATGGCAATGAAGCACTAGCTGATTTCAAGGCTCTGGCTCTGACAGGTAGTTCAGATTCTGCTCTACTTTTCTTTTGTCCCGCTCCAGTTCCTGCACCTGCCTAATGGTGCTGCAGATTCATTTCTACTTCAATTTGCTGGTAGTAGAGGACTGTACAGGTCTTTGTGCTGTTCCTTTGCTTTGGTTGTCATTTGACTGAAGGGCTGAGCTCACTGTTCCTCTCCTGATATTGCTCACAAAGGAGGTATTTGGTACAGGAACTGTTGAAAAGGAATGGGATGGTGAAATCCGAGTTTGCCGTTGAGGGGGTGGTGGGAGGAGTGCTCCCCTCCCCAAACTGACTGTGTGGGCCTCATAGAGTCTCAGAACATATACATAGAGCAGTAACTTGTATTCCTTGATGGAAAGCTGTGGAAACTGGGGAAAAAAATGTGCATTTCTGCTTGCAGGTCACTACGACAAGTGTGTCTTTACCCTTCGGGAAGAGAACAAAAGCGACATGAATGCTGTACTGAACTACATCTTCTCGCACGCTCAGGTCACCAAGAAGAACCTGCTTGTTACAATGCTCATTGTAAGTTGTCTATTGTCACTCTAGAAATTTGCTGCTCCTTGTAGGTGTGTGTTTGATGGTTTGAAAGGTACTGAATTGACTGCTCTCATCTGTAAAGACAAGCCTTCTAGCTGCAGAGCAGTGGCAGCAGTGTGGAGTTTCTTCACGTTCTTGGGGCCACCCAGCCATGTGTTAGAGGAGACCCAAACATGCTGTTCAGCTCCATGTCTGCACCTTCTGGTCCATGCATTGATTGCCTATCAGGGTGCAATGCAGGCTAATTATGCAAGTGATTTGTGAGCATCTGGGGAGATAAGAATGCAGACTTACCTCTTACCTTGGGAGGATGCTAGAGGCTGACTTCCAGACACTGGGCTGTGACTTTATACTTGGTTTAGTTTGCTGGTTCATATTTGGGAGTGTTGGAAAGGGTTTTTTATGTAGCTCATGGAACTCAAAGGGAGAGTTGCTTGGAAAGCAAAGTGATACACTACTAGCACCAAAGTCACATGATTTTTTTGGTAATAATTCTGTAATAGCAACTTTTCAATGTTCTTCCATTACTAACGAGGGTGACTTCCCAGCAGTGAATGGCATTAGCTGGCCCATATGGAGGCCCTTGAGTGGTTTCAGGTGCTCTGCCTTGAGCAGTTTATGTGGTTTTTACAGGGGCTTGATAGATGTCAGGAGGTGTGGAAAACAGTGCAACCCAACTTGGTTCACCTGTGCTGGCTGCTGGGGAAGTCAGCTCTGGCCTGGCCAGAACCAGGACAAGGTCTTAGATGTTTGGCAGTGGCTCTCTTGCTTCTTTCTGGTTGTGGTCACACAAGGTCTTATCTCAGGTCTGCTGTGGTGCTTTCAGGCTGGCTGTGCTCTGGGCTGCACGGTGGAATCAGTGCTCACTCCAGATCAGGCCTCTGACCCTCGGGATGATGTGCTGCTGCCTGGGGCTCTCAGAGGGATGAGGAATCTCTGGGGGTTGGAATTCCTCCTGGACAGATGTAGATTCAACCCTAGAAATGCCAACAAATCCTCATGCCAGGACTCACCATCATCATCTCATGTTCTTCTGGCTTGTTACTCCGTGAAAAATCTCAGTTCTCATTAACTTCAGTTCCACTCTAATGGGTAAAACTCCCAGTGAATTACATTCCCAGGAAAAATAATTAAAAAACAACAATTGAATCCTGTCTTTTTTTTTCCTGTTTCCTAGAAAGCCTCAAACCCCCCCCCTTGTCCCACAGAATGCTTTGAAGCAGAATGAGCCCCCACCTTACCTTCCTCAAGGCAGGACGAATTTAGCCACGACACGGTTTTCAGCAGACTAGAGTTAGGTACCCTGCTTTTCCAGAGGCTGATTACAACATTCTCTCTCTCTCTCTTCCCCCAAGTTGTTGGGTTTTTTTTCCTACAAACATAAAGTGGTCTGTGACTGCCAAAAATACGTCCAAAGTAGCCATCCACAAAATAACTCTGAAAAGCAGAAAACGAATCATAATTGTCCCAGGCTGAGGCTGGGTTTCTTAAATTCTAATTTGTAAGATAGAAGCAGCCTGGCATTCTTTCTCCCTGGCTCTCCCTTTTTCCTTTATTTTTTTTTTTTTCCCACATCCCTTTTTGGTGTGTGGTGTGATTGTAAGTAACGCTTGCCTTAAGAATCTCATTATTTGAACACGGAGCCATATTTCCTCTGAGAATTCTGGAGTAGCTTTGAGCCGGGGCTGTTCATTTCTCAAGTAATCATGCTGGCGTGATGGAGAGAGAAAATGGCAGCTGTTTGCAGCTCAGGCCTTCAATTTTCTTCAGAGTCCAGTCACTCAAGTGTGTAATTACACGGGGGTGCCGGGGAGGCGTTAGGCCTTGTCAGAGAGCTGGTTTGAGGCTTTGCTCGCTGCCTTTGCCAATCAGTGCAGGCAAAAGCCAGCGCAGTGCCAGCTACCCGCTTTATTTTGTTGTTGTCATCCTGATTATTTCTTGCTAAAATGGGACTGAAACTTTTGGTCTAGTTTTTCACCTCTGTGGAAGCCGTGTCTTGGAGGCAGAGCCTTGCTACGTCTTCACGTTGGCCGGCTCGGAGTCCGCCTGAGGATGCGAGGGCCCTGCTGGGAGGTGGGGAACGCAGAGGAGTGTCAACGGGTTTTCCTTCTTCCTTCCTGTGGGGTCATTCATCCCACCAGCCTCAATTATTTCGACTCAAGCAAAGGCTGACTTCCCAGTTTGCTACAACTTAAAGTATACTGGGGAGACCATGAGGTGGAAGAACAGTTGGGCTGCTAACCGGTGAGCCACACACCGTTCGTATGGCCTCGCGCGACCGCTGTGTCACAAGGACAGCTCACATTGAGTGGGTGACAGGGACTCAGGTGAGACACCAGGCCTTTGGTCCCAGCTCCATCTGTGGCACAGCTCAGGGCTTGCTGAGTTACAGACACACAACTCACCAACGAGCATCGTTCCTCTTCTTCCGACTCGTGTTACTCTTCATGTCTGAGGGACCCTGTGGCACGTTTGGTGTAATCATGGTGAAGGCTCTGGCATTTTATGGGTTGCCAGGCTATATATGTAGGGTGGTTTAAGTTTGGCCTCCAAGGGCAAATATCATGTCAGAATTGCTTGATGCTTGTGTTGCTGTTATTGATGTATCCCCAGGAATCCATTATTAACAAGGGCTCTCAGGATGGTTTTAGTAATAGTGTTATGCTGCCATCATTCACCTTTTTTAGCTAGCAGGCGTTTAAGGCAGGATGGGAACTACTTCATCCTTCATATAGTTGTTGAAATATAGCGTGGCTTGATGTTGTATGTTCATGTTCTGTACTTAACTGACAATTGTATGCACATCCCAGCCTCAGTAACATCCCAGCCTCAGTGGGACATGGCAGATGTCCTGTGTCCTGTTGGGTGCTTGTTACCTCGAGCAGTACCGCTACAGCACCCGGGAATTTGTGTTTCAGATATGACAAAGGCAGTTCTGGAATTATCTGCTGTGAATCCCAGCAGTGACCTGGTGTGGATAAATGTATAGAACTATGGGAACAATCATGGTGGTGTTTGCTGGCCCAAGACCGGTTAGGAGGGGGCAAGGATCTGATAAGAGTTAGTAGCTTAAATTATTTGAATAGGAGGGGTTCTGTTTCTTGGAGCTGCAAAGGGCCTTTTCTGGACTGTATGTGTTTAAAATCTTGTTGTAAGGCATCAGCTCTCTCCTGTTGCAAATCCCTGTTTCACCTCCCATTTTCCTCCAGTGATTCATTTACCAAGAGAAAAGCTGTTAAGGACTGTGTAGAAGAAACATGTTATAGGCTCCTAGAGGGTTTCCAGCTTCAGGAGCAGGAGGGAAGAGGCTCCAGAGCCAGTGTTAATAGTTCACTACCTGCTCTCACCACAAGTAGATCGGAGCCACTCCGTATCATTTACAGACTAGTTAGCTTTCTTAGCCTTGTTAGAGGAACAATGGGATCTTGTTTTCCCTTTTTTGCAGAAGCTGCACAAAGGTTGTGGTCGATTGTTGGTTGTGGAGCTGTGGGGTTGTGGCTTTGGTTGTGTTTGGTTGAGCTGGGTGTTTTTGGGTGGGTGTCAGGAGGTTGTCCTGGCAGTTAAACTCTCTCTGGTCACCTCTCACGGTGAAATTGTGCTTATCTTTGCATGCTACACGAGGCATCTCCCCACAGTTAAATGCTCTCTCAAGTCTTGTCTCGCTGCTGGGGGGGATGTCTGCTACTGAGTATTGGGTAATGGGACAATGTTTTGGTTGAGTTTCATTGACAAGTCGGTATTTTTCACATGTTCGGGTGCTACAAGTAAGAAAATTTGTGATGGTGCCAGTCCCTCTTTTCCTCAGTATCTTTATTTAGATGAGTAAACCTACTGCAAGCCTGACACTGGTGCCCTTGTCAGCCTGGAATCACAGACTGATCTAGACAAGGACCTCTCGAGGTGATGCGCTCCAGCACCCGAGCGCGCGTGCGAATGCGTTTCAGGTCCAAACTCCTTTGCAGGAGGACAGGTGGGGGGTGGTTTCCCTCTGTTCTAACCATCTTCACGTCTCTTTATTTTTAGGACCAGCTCTGTGGCCGTGACCCAACCTTGACAGATGAGCTGATTAATATTCTGACAGAGCTGACCCAGCTCAGCAAGACGACCAACGCTAAGGTGGCCCTGCGCGCGCGGCAGGTACGGAGCGTGTGTAGCAATCCGAGCAGATCCCGGCCACAGACTGTGCTGATTAGATCAATGATCAGATCAAGAAGTCGCTCCCTCTTTTGGAAAGTCTGTATCTCTTGATGTTTGTTTTGATTACTATGCAAATGGGAAGAGTAGATTACTGTGAGCAGCAGTTTAACAATGAAGCCAATTAACCAGTGATTAACCATTGTGACAGTCAAACAAAGACTGCATTGGGTTCCCAGTCACTCTGAAATTCAAAATTAATATTACATTGCTTTGTCCCTGCTCCTCTAAAGAGTTATGTCGTGCTCCAATAGGAGCTGTTTGAGAGTAGAGTGTGGTTTGTGCAATAAAGATCAAAATACATGGTCACTGTGGCTCCTTCTGCCTTTATAATCCACGAACCAGATGAGCCCAAACTGCCTGGAACGTGCAGCAGCTGGATGTAAACAACCAGGACAAGCTGTCTGGGTTCCTCAGCACCTTGCAATTGTGATCAGTGAGTGCAGACAACAGGGAGAAAGATTTAGCCCAGAGCCAGATGTTCTTTGCAGCTGCTAAGGAGTTGCTGCAGAGAATGACAGTGGCCTGTTGCAGGGTTTCTTCCAGCTTTTGCATTGTGTTTTTTCAGTTTCCTTTTAACTTGAAAATAATGGAGAAAACTCTGGATACTGTCAGTTCCCAGAGTCTAGTACAGATACTGATTTGAATGCCAGATAGCCACCTGGATATTACTGTGAGCTCCCTCTTGAGTGGTTGTCTGCAGCCAGGAAGGAGTGAGAGGGCACAGTTGTTTCACGGTAATGCCTTCCCTGAAGCCCAACCACTGCTCTCTCTCCACAGTCTCTGTCTCCATTCTCAAAGTCTTCAGCAGGAAAGCTGACACTTTGGGGATCTCTCCTTTGATTCCAGAGCTTGACAGCTGTAAAAGAATGGGGTGTTTGAAGCCAACCAGTGACCATATGTTTCTTTCAGGATTGTGTTTGTGTCCTTGAACCATTCAGTTACTGACCCTCCCAGCAGCGTGCTGGGGACAGTGCTGCAGTCCTCATGTGTGTCCTGATGCTGCTCTTTCACTTCATTGTCCCCTGCAAGTGGCTTCCCATTCCTACTTCCATATCCTTCATGTTGGGCATTTAATACCTGGCACCAGTGTCTCCTGTGCTTGGGAGCTGTGAGAGGCGGTGTCCTCTGCTGGCCTCCCCCCAGCTGCTGCCTGCCAGCTCTGCTTTCCAATTAACAGCCGGTCAGGCAATCCCCAGGACTAGCAGCTCCGCGGCGCTAAATCACATGCACTGATGGAACTTGATTGAAGCTGTTCCTTGTCTCCCTGGGGAATTGCCAATAATACAAACTGAGCAGATACACAAATGAGGCCAGGGAGAGGAGAGAGTCTGCAGCATCACCCAGGTGCCACAGAATTCACAGGAGAAACCAGTCGCCTCTTCTGAGATGGAGCAGACTACTGCTGCCTCGGAGGCACCAGCCTCCTGCTGATGGCCCAGCACAGCTCCTTTCACTGACACTCCTTGTGTTTGCTGTTCACCAGGTTCTCATTGCTTCCCACTTGCCATCCTACGAGCTGCGTCACAACCAGGTGGAGTCCATCTTCCTGTCTGCTATTGACATGTATGGGCACCAGTTCTGCATTGAGAACCTGCAGGTATCTTCCAAACTCCTCTCCTTGTTTCCATGTGTTCTTCTCACTGCTCTTAATGTGTCTGTATTAAATCTCACCTGTAGTTCCAGGGTCCTTGTGGCTTTAAATTGAATTGCTCTGGTCTCTGGCTTCCCCCTTGGTTTTGTTTTCATCCCTACACTGACATCAGAAGGGCCTCATTGAAGTCTGCAGCTTCCCCAAGGGGTGCAGTGGGAGGGGGGAGTTGCTGATCTCTCTGGTGACCAGTGACAGAAGCCAAGGAATTGGAGTGAAGCAGGGGAAGTTCAGGTTGGACCTTAGGGAAAGGTTCTTCACCGACAGGGCAGCCAGTCACTGGAAGGGGCTCCCCGGGGAAATGCTGTTGGCACCAAGCCTGTTGAGTTCAAGGAGCATCTGGATGGAGCTTGTAGTCATATGTTTAGTGTTAGATAGTCCTGTGAGGAGCAGTGAGTTGGACTCTGTGATCCTTATGGGTTCCTTCACACTTGAGATGTTCTGTGATCTAATATAAAAGGTCATACTCCTTGATGAAGAGCAGGAAAGCATGGCCATGAGAACTAGTCAGGCTGGATTTGGGGTTTTTGCTTCTTTGCCTGACCCTGTTTCCAGTTCTCTTTTAAAACCCTGCCTAATGTGATCTCTTCTAGAAACTCATCTTGTCTGAGACATCCATCTTTGATGTGCTACCCAACTTCTTCTACCACAGTAACCAGGTGGTAAGAATGGCGGCTTTGGAGGTAAGTTTACTCTGTGTGAAAAAATAAATACTTGTAATTTTTCTGTGTGTTCTGGTTTGGTTGGATGGTTTGCTTTGAGCACTGTTACCCTGCAAGCTTCAGAGAGCTGTAGGTTGTACAGAACCTGGCATTTAGCAGCATTAATATTCATAATCAACTGAAATTTCAGATTCAAGTTATCTTCTTTGCTTGAAGAAGATTTAGGAGGTGGAAAGGATTGACAGTGAAGGTGCTGTGTGAGAACATGGTCAGCTTACACCGTATGCCCTGTGCCAGTGCTTGTATCCTGCCAGACTGGCTGTCCTCAGAGAATTGCTTTAAATTCTGAGGGAATTAGGCTTTTGTCTAAACACTCATTTGGAGGCATCTCTGTGGGTTTTAGTGTCTTTGAAGCCTCTGGTGTATTAGCTGTCTTCTCTCTGTTTCCATAGCAAGGCTAAGCTGATGGAGTTTCTCTCTCACCAGGTGTATGTTCGAAGGGCATATATTGCCTACGAGCTAAACAGTGTCCAGCATCGCCAGCTGAAGGACAACACTTGTGTGGTGGAATTCCAGTTCATGCTCCCTACCTCCCATCCAAACAGGTCAGATCACGTCTTCAGGTGCTTTTGGAGTCAGAGGTTTAGGAGGGGCTACAGCCAATCTTGGCAAAGGAAACTGGCAGTAGAATTGGTGGAGAAAGGAAGAGTCCCAGTGCCTTAAATACGCACAAGTTATTTAAAATAACACCCTGCATTAAGCAGTTCCTCTCCTGAGTTATTTAAAACCCTGGGAGCTGTGGGTAGTGGTTTCTGCAGTTTGGGTTCCTGTAAATGAGATACAGTTTTCATGTAGTTCCTGTTTTTCAAGTTCAGCTGGGGTAGTAACTTCCCTCCAGAACTTCAGTTCTGGCTGAACCCGGAGTCTCCCAAGAGGTGATCCCTGACAGAACAGCCAATTCCTCAGAATTTTAATGAGGAGCAGCCAGACAGTGTCCATCCCCTCCCTGTAGCACTCCCCTGCCAGCCCTTTGTGGTGGGCTCTGATTCCAAACCTGGCTTTACCCCATAAGGTGAAACATTTTGTAGCATGCAGGTTTTTTTTTTAACCAAGAAGCCCAAGATGCTCCTGATAATGTGTTTTATAGAGAAATTCAGGGCTTGGCATACTTTGGTTTTCAATCAGTGTATTTCAGAATGTATTTCTCATGACTGCAACCAAAAGCAGCAACAATTTGCTGCCCTACTGTAGGGTTGCATCTCCCAGTGTGTACTAAGATAATTAAAAAAAAAAAACCAAACCCAAAAAAACCCAAACAAACCTGTTTATCAGAACTTCTTCACCATCTGTCAGGTTAGTCATTTCCTTTGTGTTTTCCCTTTGCAGCAGGAGGTCGGGAGGGTATTTTAGCCGGTATTTTCGGTATTTTGGGTGGTGTCTGGCTGCCTGGCAGCGGTGTGCTGGAGCAGAGAGGCGCAGTGAGCCCCATGGCCGCCGGGTGCCACTGTTGATCTGTGCTGCTCGGGCACTGCCGCTGCTATTTTTCCTCCTTTGTTTCGAAACATCTTTCTCCTTATTTTATTTTTGGTGGGGCTGGGCAAACGGGGTCCAGTCTCGCTTCATTGAGAACCCATCAGTACATTTTATGAGATGGTTTTCAGAATCTGGTTTGCTAGAAATGAATGGCTGCTCTCAACAAGCAGCACAGAACATTCCTGCTATAAATGGGACATGCATCTGGTCTCATCTGTTTCCTACATTTCTAGAATATTTGTCAATAATTGCATACTATTTTTAGTACCCCTTTATAATACTCTTCCCCCTTTCCCCCCCCTCTTTCTTTCTCCATTTCTTCTCTTTGCTGGTCTCAGTTACCTCTGTTGCTTGGGGGTTGTTTGGCCTGCCCCTGCTGACCGCCGCTCTGTTAATGTGTGTGAGCTTAATTGGACAAGGTCAGCTGGAAGAGGAGAACTGTTACCTGCTTGGGGAACAGCTGCTTTGGCCCAAAATCTCCTCTCCCCTTTACGCTGAATTCGCTGGGGCGAATGTTGGGAAGCTCAGTTCTGCTTCTCAACCATCGGCGCTGCTGCTGCTGGTTGACCCGAGAATGCGTCGCAGTCCTTGTGCAGAGGCCAGCAGGCTTGGGGACAGTCACTGCTTGGGGACAGTCACTGCTTGCGTAGGCAGGTTGGGTTCCTTTGAGTCGCACCTCCCGTCTGTTAGCCACGTGTTGGGCTCCTGTTGCTTGGTGCAGCTTCTGGCAGTGTGGTGCCTTCTTGTGCGGCTGGTGTGTGGCTGGGTGCTGAAGCAGGGCTGGTAGCAGCGTACCTGGGGTCTTAAATTAGCCTTGAGGGGTCTTAAATTAGCCCTGAGTGTGTAGATTGCAGGTAGCTGCAGAGACAGGCATTATATTAACCCCAAGAGACAGGGAGCTCAAAACTCTGCCCTTGTCTTGCTTAACTTGTCTTTGTTGGTTTTGACCGTGGTCTATGTCCACTGTATGTTTTTCTGTATCTTCTGTAGCATGGAGTGTTAGACCAGAAAGCTCAAAATGCATCCCAAGGGCAAACCCCAAGGCCAGAATGTTCCAGCTGGCCAAGGAAAATGTCCTGGAGACACCTGGAGTGTCCTGAGGGGAGCGTTCTCTTTCAGAGCTGGCATTAGTTGTACAGTGCCACACGTTTTTCAGCACTTTATCAGATATTTTTAGGCCCTCGTCCCTTTTTGGTCTGATTTCCGTGAACATTTAAGGACCCAAATTTTACTGGAGCAAATATTCACATAGAGAAGGTGCCAAACTAACAATGGTTGTGATATCTGAATTCTTTGTCATTGGAATTTAATCACATGGTGCCTTTACTTAATTGTAAGAGCAACAATCCCAGCCCCCTGCTCCTGCTCACAGCTAGGCACCCCGGCCACTGAACGATCGCCATCAGCTACCCACAGGAAAGCTTTGCATGGAAGCAGAGAGGAAAGGAAAGCTGTTAGATCTGCTAACAAAGTCACAGAGATCCAACCCTGCTCCTGGTGGGTTTTTGTGGGCAGAAACTGGGGAATTATTTATTTAAATTAATAGGAAACATCCTGTTGTAAGAATCCCCACCGACCCCGATTGCGAGGGTAAGACAGGGAGGAAAAACTACTTCTAATTGAAACCATAGAGGGCTTTATAGCTCAAACCCAGCGTTCCTTCTTGCCTGGTGCAAGGCAGATGAGGAGAACAGAGTAACCATCTGGTGCCTTTTGCAGCAAATGGGGTTTGTGAGCCCCTCTGCAGGTGGAGGGTGTTGCTGTGATCCAATCCGGAGGGAGCGATACGAGGGTACCTGCGGGATGCTGATCGCTACGTGCTGCAGCAGGGTACTGCAAACACATGCTGCTGGGCAGAGCCCCCTTGCATTTGGATAACCTGCCTCTTTCAGTCATCCAGAGCCCTGGGGAGAAAAGATGTGAGGAAGAAATGAGCCCTGTTCGGGGCTGTTCTTGGCTTCCCTCTTGTTCAGACTGCCCTGCTGAGATGGGAAGCTGGTGGAATATTGACTGGTGTTTGGAGAGTTCAGCTTCCTTTGTGAGAGTGGCAAGGCAGGTGACAGACACTGAAAGGCCTTTCTTAGGTGTTCAGCACACGAAACAGGGCTTGCCTAATCTTGGCTTAAAATCTTCTCTTCAAAGAAACATTGTGTGTCTAGTGTAGGGAGAGAGAGGGAATTATAGTGCTTTTTCAACAGAAGTTTTTTTTTTTTTTCTAATAATCCCCCTCTTCTCTCCTCTCCTGCTTTCAAACAGCCTTTCTTGTGTCTGAAGCTGTAAGGTTTAAATTAAACTGGGACATTGTCTGCTGTAGCCAGCTTTTGGAGCCCGCTGCAGAGCCGTGCTGCTGCCCTGCTCCTCCTGAGGCATCACCTGTTCTCCAGCTCGCTGCATTCCCCAGCCAGCTCGTTGAGCCCTTCTCTTGGGCTTTCCTTGCCCAGTAGCAAACAGGATGGAGGATCAGAAGGGAAGAACTGGGCTGGAACTGTGCTCCCACTAAACAGATCCCTCTGTTTTACTCTGAGCTGAATGTGTTCCCTCTGTCAGATGCTAAGGCAGATGAGGCTGGCTGAGAGATGCTGGATATCTCTTTTAATTTGGGGTACAGCAGTGATACCACAGGCCTTCTGAATGCATAGAACCCCAAAGGAAATAGGGGTATAACCCAGCCTGTTGTGCTTTAGCAGTGCCTTCACAATCCTGTGTGCTGGGCCCATGCCTCCCTCCTACCCCACGTGTCCCTGACTGCCACACTTGGGATGTCCCAGGGAACCTTGATTCAGGATGTACTGCTGGAGGCTGGAAGCAGAGGAAGGGTTTAGCACTGCAGACTAAGACTCTTAGGTTTTGGTAATTGGCTTAATTAGCTTTAGAGCAAGCTTTACTTTTGAAACTTGATAAACAAGGTTCCTGATACCAGCTAACCCTCATGGGCACACAGGCAAATACCTTACTCAGTCTTATCTAGGTGGAATTCATCCGTGGGATTGCATCCTGCTCTCCATGATGCCTCCAAGGGTGGAATTCAAGTCTAGCTGTTAGTTGCTTTGTCTTTCCAAGGGTACCAGTATAAATGTCTCGAGTCCCTTGTGCTTGGTTTCACTGGTATCTCCTCTTTCTGTGCTTGTGGATGTTTGTTGACGCCCTACTTGGACTTGATGTTGCTCATTTTGAGGCTTAAGCGTGGCGCACGACTTCTCCTTTGCTGTCTCTTGATGTTTTATCATCTATGGAGTATTTTGGTTGTTCTTTTGGTCAGCCTCTTCCATAGCTTACAGGTAGAAACCATTTGGAAGGCTGAAAGCCAGATTACATACTGCTGTTTCCAAACAGCATTTTGCAGAAGAATAAAAATCCAAAACTCACACTTAGCCCAGTGTTCATCGGTTCCTTCCCGCTGCCGTTTTATGACGATAATAAGATTTGAATTCCTGACAAAATGGAGCTGTTGTCTGTGGACTAACAGAGCTGCTAAAACAGCCTCTTGACTCCAGCCTCCTGACTGCCAGTCTTGAATCTGCTGTGCTGCTTTGGACTCTAACGAGCCCGGAGACCCGAGAGTCTGTCTCGTACCGTATTATTAGGTAGCCTGAGGTCCCCTCCTTGTTGAGGGAGACTGGTTGATGCCAGGAGGGAGGATGGGAAAATGATTCCAGGACACCTGTAAATCCCTGCAGTCCCGTGCTGAGGGTTTGATGTTAATTAGACAGCAGGCAGCAGTAATGTGTTGCAGTTCCCTTGGCTTGCCTGCTTCAGAAAGGGCAAAATCTTCCAACAGAGCAAAGAAGGGGCTGTTGAAGGGGCAGCAAACTGAATGGAAGGACGATAATTTTATGCAAATTGGACTTCAGTAGCAGACTCAGCTTGGCTGAATCACAGAGGGAGCAGAAGAATAAGGAAAGAAAGAGGGAGAGGAAAAACCCAATCAAAAATGTATGGTTTGAGGCATGTTTCGCAGCCTTCTGTTTAGATTCTTCTCCAGAAATGAAGAAACATAAGAGGGATGCCACTGGTCACAGCCAGTGGAATTGCTCTTTCTCCTGTGGTACTGCTGTTAGTAACTACAAGTGGGTTATTGAGCCGACCTCTGCTGATTCTGCTTTGCTGCCTGATTTCAAAAGCTTTGCCTGAGCTGGTGTGATGTACCCAGTGGCGCTTCGCATGCGTCGCCGTCGTGTTCGCAGGGGAACGCTCTTGTTTCCACAAAAAACCCAAACCAACAAAAGAAAAGGGGATGAAAGAAAGGGAAGGGTGAAGGGAACCACATCCAGACTCAGCCAGGAGGTGCAGGTGGGATCGAAGGGGATTGTAGAGCGGATCCCTAGGGAGAGGGGCCTCCCCTGGTCAAGAGGGTCCTCGTTAAAGGTTCAGAAGACAGGGAGAAGGGCTGGGGGTGGGGTGATGGGAAGGTCTCTGACCCTGTGATCGGCTCTGGGGGTGGCTGTGGGTACACTGCTGGCGTGTGCTCTGGTAGCAGTGTCCTTCCTCAGCTCCCCCAGTGGGCTGGTGGGCAGCTGAGGAAGGACACTGTCAGAGGAGTGTGGGCTGGGATGTCTCTGCACGGCGCCTGAGCCGCGAACACCCACCCTGTCCCTCTGGGTGTGCTCAGCAGGCAGCGACAGTCCCGCTCCCAGTGTGAACCTCCCCCCCCAGGCTGTGACCGGTAGGTACAAGAGATCCCAGCCAGCCCCACAGCCAGCAGCTTGAGGGCTGTTCCTCTCTTCTGAGGGCTCCAGCCCTCTGCTGCTCTCACCGTGACTCTGGCCACCAGCCCTTCAGCTGAGCGCCCCGAGAGCGGGTCCTGGAGCAAGGCAATCCTCTCTTGGGACACAGAGGGACATTTCTAGTGCTGGCTTTTGTTTCCTGAAAGCCTTCCAGGGACTGAGCAGGTGTAGGAGCTGCCAGTCCTCTCCAGGATAGTTTTTCCAACTGAAGTAGACCTCAGGCAGCTTTCCCACCATTTGCCAGGCTGAAAAAAAAAAACCCCAAACTGAAGAAATCTGAACCCGCTGAGGCCTCGTGGTGCGTCCGGTCCCAACCGCAGGCTCACGAGCTCAGTGTCTCTCCCCGCTGCCTCCCAGTGAAATATCTGCTGTATTTACCACTGAACACACCTTGAGGCCATTTTGAACATTCTCCTGTGTGGCTTAAGGAGATGGTGGGAACTTCTTGTGCCTCTATGGGTAACACCAATCGTGCAACCTTGTGGTGCACGTGACAGAGCCGGGGCCGGGGCAGTCAGTGTACTGGGCAGTGTGACTGTGGAAGTACACTGGTCACTAGGCACCAGTAACGGGGGTCTGAAGGGTGTTCAGAACACCCATGGTCTGACCTCCTGTGGGAGGGTGAATCCCCAGTGACAAGCTTTGCTTTCAGCCTTCCCATGTTCACTCCTCTCTTTGCACAAGCCTCCTGTGTGCATGTATTTTATTTTCTGTTTAATCGTGGGTGGTTTGAATGCCAGGTCACAGCAGTGTCTACGTCCTGCATGGAGTGTTACACCCCCTCATGCTTTTGTGAGTGTGGCTGGGGTGGGCTGGACCGCACTGTGCAGACGTACCCCACACCTTCTGCCTGTCTGACGTGCATCCCTGAGCCCCAGTCCGCATGCTGAGCTCTGGAGGGTCTGCCTGGTGTTACAAAAGAGGCTGTTACATTCTCCTAAAGTGAGCTGTATGTTCTGCTTGCTCTCTGTGGTGGTACTCCAGGCCTTGCACGCTGGCAGCCCAGGTGTGCCGTGGTGTTGGTGTGCGTGTCGCTTCATCGCCGCGCTGCCGTGGGAGCCGGTGCACGGCCGCTGCGTAGCGCAGAGGTTTGGCAGCGAGGATTTGCCTTGTTTTCCCCAACCTCTTGCAATCTTCCCGTGTGACATGCTCACTTTTTGCCTCTGTGCTGATTGTCCTTTGCTTGGGGAGCACAAACATCCCCCTCCAGCCCTGCTTGGGAAGCTCCCTGGGCGTGGAGGGGTAGGATAAGAGATGCTGTAGGATGGGGGGATCCCTGGGGCGTGTTCCTTACCCGCATGTGACGTGTGTGCCCTGCGCTCATCCTCACTGCAGGTGCACTCAGGTGGTGGGTGCCTCCTCAGGGCCGATGAAATCGCATTCTGCCTGATACCTGATGGTTCACAAATTGGGGTTTAGTAAACTGTAACCTTGTTGCTGGTCTGTGGATCAGCTTGATGACTTCTTTATTATGGCTTTCACTAACCGATCCGTAACTAACTGTGGTTGTTTGATTACAGAGGGAACATCCCCACGCTAAACAGGTACGGTACTTGTCATCTTTTAACATTTGAAAAGCCAGACTAGAAAGAAGTAGCCTAATATTTAATGTTTTAACATGTTCTGTTTTAGTGCTCTAATCTTCCCTTGGGAAGCTCTCAAACGTAACTCTGCCTTTTTCTTCTCTTTTCCTCTCCCTTTGTCTAAAACATGTTTTCAGCTTTCCTCAACCCTTTATAAAAAGCTTTGCATGCAGCAGTTAAACCCGTGACTCTGCTCATCCGCAGCGTGAGACACGGCAAACTGGGGGCAGAACCCTGTTCCGAGGGTCCCGTGTTCGGAGCCGCGGTCCCTTGGGTGGGGTGGCACGGCGGAGCAGGCGGGTACCCCCACAGCGTACCTGGTGCTGCTCTGGTGTCTCACAGCTAGCTTAGAATTCATCGAGGCTGTCTCACCACCCTCACACCATAGATGAGTCTACATCTCAAACAGCTGACAGCATGTTTTGTTGTGTTTCGGACGCTAATTTTTTCCTCCCGTGTCTCAGTTGAACAGTATTTCTTGTTTTAGGTAACACATGAGAAATGTCTGCTCTCTGTCTGGTCAGTTGCTGTTCTGTGGGGTGTGTTTTGTATTGGTTGTAAGAAACATACACCGAGGCATGGCCTGAAAAAATTTTTCTCTTTCAAAACACAAATACCTGTTATTTATTACTGCTCAGAGGCCTGTTCAGGGTAAAACAGTCAAAATGGGCTTGTAAGCCTTGTGGCTCTTAATCAGGGATAAATTAGGGAAACATAGAATGGCTTTAAACATGGAGGTGGCCTGGTCCTGGTGCTGAGCCGCTGTGGCCAGACCCCTGGTTTGCCTCTGTGCCGCTGGCGTCCGTCTGGTCCAGCACGATGCTTGAGCATCTCTTTGACTTGATGAGTTGTAAATCAAGTGTGTGCTGTGCTGAATCACGTTTATTTATGTCCCTTCCCTGTCCTGTTGTGGCACCAGTTGGGGAGGACAGAAAGTTTCTTCATGTTTTCCTAAGCCCTAGGGAGAGCGAAGCAAGTGGGAGTGACCTGTCCCTGTGTCCCAGTGCCGTGTGTCAGCCTGGTGTTTCTGTCCCTGCACAGCAAGGTCTCACCATGCTGCAGGGACCTGAGTAAGTAGGTCCCTTGGTCAATTGAGGTGGCTCTGCAGCACAGTTCAAAAATTAGAAACAATTAATGCAGAGGAGGCAAAACCTAATTCTACTAACTACAGAAAGGATCTCTAGTTAGCTGCAGTATATCTATATATTATATATATAATCCTTTCTCACTATGTGAGAAACTTCCTCTGATGGTCTTGACCATAGCATTAAAAAAAATCTAAACAATAGCAATACCCCAGAATAACACAGAGTGTTTCACAGCAGAACCACGTGGGAACTCAGCGATCCTTTAGTGTGTTCAGGATCTTGCCCTCTCCCAGCAAAGGGCGCTGACCTGCACCGAGTGATGCTTCTGCTTCAGACACTCACTCAGTGCCTTCCTCTGAGCTGGTGTAACACAGAAATCAGCCCAGTGTGAGTGATGCTATGGCTGTGTAGCTCCGTGCTTGATCAGCAGACACCAGGCATGAGTAAGGCAGTAGTAAGTGTCTGGAGCTCTGCCTCCTTTGCTCCTCAAGATCCATGTGGTCTGAGGGCACCTGCTGGGGTGTAGCAGCTGCTGCCTGTTAACAGTCACAAGGGAGCAAAGTAGCTGTGATGGGGGAGTTGCAGTGGTCTTAAAGTAGAGGTTAAAGTGGATGGAAGAGCATGTTAATTTGGGTAAAGTGGAAGGTGTTGCAGCAGGACTTGATTGAGGGCAGGAATACGAGTGTAAGGGTACAGAAAACCCCATTTCCAGCCTGGGATTGCAGAGAGGTTCCTGTACCAAACACGTTTGAGGAGCGGGAATTATCGTAGGACCAGAAAAACTGTGGAATTGAGATCCCAGAGCTGAGAACACTCCAACCCAACTTTTACAAATTCACTGTCAAAACTTAGAGCTATCCATGTTTATCTCAGCATCCCACCTGTCAAGCAAAACAGGCAGGAGGAAAAACACATTCAGCTTTGCATAGTCACAATTCACGTGTCATCGCAAGGAGCCCGGTGAGAAGTACGTGTTTTAAAGGGTTATAACATTCCAACTCTGCACTCTGCCTGTACACCAGGACAGCATCCAGGTGAGGGCACTAATGTCACCAGAGGCATGCCAGCGTGGCAGGGACTTTGGAGAAGACAGCATGGCAGCTCTGGTGTGCCCAGGCAGCAGCCACATTGGATAAAGAGCCGCGCTTCAAGTGCTCAGAGCATACGCACGCGCATGAGCCTTTTTCCAGCGATGCTCTTCTCTCCCTTGTCCCTACTAACTGTGATCTCATTGAATTGCCATTTAGAATGTCCTTCTCTTCCAACCTCAATCACTATGGGATGGTGCACGTAGCTAGTGTGAGTGATGTGCTGCTGGACAACTCGTTCACTCCACCGTGCCAGCGGATGGGGGGCATGGTCTCCTTCCGCACGTTCGAGGACTTCGTCAGGTATGTGGGGAAGGGCCAAGACTGTTTGTGTTGCTGGCTTCCTAGGTGGAGCTGGAGAAAACCTTTGCCTTGTTTAGAGTCAGGTTTAACCTGGTCCTGAGTTTCAGGAAGTTTCAGGCTGCTGTAAGAGCAGTTTGCAGCCAGAAGGATCAGCAGCCTGAATTTGTGCTGATTGGAGATCATTTGCAAGCAGCCTGGTTTCTTCTGATGCCTTTACTCATGTCTGGGTGTGTGGGAGGATGAGTTCTTCATGCCTTCCACCTCCAGGGGTTGGCAGAAAAACCCAGCAGAGCCCATAGCTGCCTGCAGCCGTGAGGTCTCAGACCAGGGCTGCGATATCTCAGCTCCACTTTAGTTGGAGCAACAACAGAGGTGTCACCTCCTCATCTTCTGAGTTCCACTCCTGCTGAGGGAAGGAGGCCTTTTCTCTCCCTCCCCTCCTCAGCAAGATGATTTGTGGATTTCCATGCCTCCAGCAGGCCAGCAGCAGCCTGGTCATGACTCATATTTCCCGGTTGTGTTTCAGAATCTTTGATGAAGTGATGGGCTGCTTCTGCGACTCTCCCCCTCAGAGCCCAACCTTCCCTGAAGCTGGCCACGCTGCCCTGTATGATGAGGATAAGGTACAGTGCTCTGCTCTCCTGGGGCTGCTCTCCAGGTGGAAATGGAGGGTGTGCAGTGACTGCAGGCAGGGTACTTGTCACTAGCTGCAGTGCTGGAAGCAGGAGTTAAGAGCTTTATGTATTTATGTATGTGATTTGTTTGCTGGATCCACAGCAGGTGGTTTGGAGTGGGTGGCCATTTGCTGACTGTTCTGAAACTATGGCAAAGTCTCTTGTTCTCCATGTGAATTTAGTTTGCAGCTTTTAACATCAGCAGAATTACTGGATCCACAGCAGCGTAACTGAGAGTTTAGACTCACAATTAACTTCCCAGACCACCTCTGTGCATCAGGGTGTTGAACTGCATGTTCAACTGCCTTCACCTCAAGTGTGACTTGCCATATTTCATGCCTTACACCTTTCCTAGTCAAGTTACATCCCAGTCCTTCCCTCTGTTCCTCCTCTTAGAGCTGTTTTTAAGAGCAGAAGATGAGAGGAACCCCAGAGGTTTTTTGCATTTTTGTGGAGAATGGGTGGAGAGGAAGAAATGATTTATAATCCTTAGTGATAGAGGACCAGTTTCCCTGAGAGACACAGGTCCACTGCTCTGTCCTGCCCCCAGCAGTGGGAAGCTCTGTTGGAACACAGCCCATGTCCAGAACAGAGCTTGGTTTTCAGCTGATCCATTGATCTTGATGGTGTAAGTGCTGTAGCCTTGTTGCAGAATATTACTGCCAACCTTAGTGTCCTCACCTCTCTCCACCCCTCCCTCACCTCACCAAGGATAATTTCCCATTCATACTCAGGTTTTCATAGTTAACTGCAGGATCTTAAATGCTGAATTTATCATTTCTCAGAGCTCTCATGTAATTGATGCTTCCACATTATTTCATTTCATCATAGATAGGAAAACACACATTGTTTGCTCCTACACTTTGAATTTGCTTAATTCAATTACCTTTCTTGATGCCAAAGTCCTCCAATGCCCTGTACTGCACCTTGTAAAGAGAAGACCTGACCCTGCATCCTTTCTGTGTCCAAATGCAGCGTTACCCAAGTCAGATCTGCCCATCATAACTGGATTCTCCAGAGGAGGCTCCTGTTTGTAGACATCAACTCTTACTTCTGTGAAACCACTGATTTGGGCGCCTGCCCCGGGATTTGCCTCCCGGTTTCCCTCAGTTTGCAGCCTGCTCTGCTGAGGTCCTTTTTCCCTGGGGAAGCATACTTTGGAGTTGTGTTTGGGGACCTTCTTTGGAGAACTCACAGGTGTTGTTAACCATTTATTTAAAGGGGCTGTTGTCTTTAAATTGCAGACTGCCCGTGAGGAGCCCATCCACATTCTCAATGTCGCTATTAAAACCGACAGTGATGTGGATGACGATGGGCTGGCAGCCATGTTCAGAGAATTCACTCAGAGCAAGGTAAGTTCCATTGATTCCCTCTCCAGACCTGTGGGATTGTGGAGCACAGTTCCATCTGCTTTGGGAAGAGTCAGGATATTCCTCAGGCTTTTTGGTCATTTGTTTCAAAACAAAGAAATGCAACACTTGCATCCTTAATTTATACCATCTAAAACCTTACCGCCTCTTTGGATGTAGCTGCACCATTCTGAAGCCTCCAGGTTGTTGCTTCCCTTGGCAGTGTGCTCTAATCCATCAGGTCAGGACTTCTTCCCTCACATTTTTGATAGCATAAAGGACCTTTAAGCTTTTTAACAAACTGGGTCAGTTTTATCTATCTCCAAATACACTAAAAAATGTGCTGTATCCCTCTCGCGGGTGGTAAAGTTGTTCACGAGTAACAGAGACATGCAAAGTGCCATGCAAAGCTCCTGGTTTTTCTGCATCACAGTGGTCTTAATGGAATTAAAATTTGTTCTCCTTGTTGTTGTTGTGCTGGAGCATCCACCTAGTATGGTATGACTGGCTCAGGTGGGAGCAGTTTGGTGTGTGCTGTTGCTCCTTCATAAGTGAGGGATAGTTTGAGAGCACCGAAAGTCAGTCCTGTGGTCAGCTCTGAGACAGCACAGGTTGGGGATAGTGTTGGGGATGCCCTCCCTGTTTCCTGCACTTACTCCTAGTTGGTGGGGTGTGAGTAGCCCATCAGGCATCTGTTGGACCTGTAGTGCCTATGAGAGGAGCGAGTCAGTAGTTCCAAATTTCCCTTCTGCAGGAACAAGGGTTTCCAGAACAGGGCTGGTAGCCATGTGAATTCAGCAGCCTCCTGTCTCTTTAAGCAAAGAAACGAATCAAATACAGAAATTAAAACTAGTTCAGCTTTTCATCTGCTTGATCATGCTCCAGGCGTTTTATGGGAGGGGATAAAAGGAAAGGAATAAAAAAAAAATAAAATAAAAAATTCCAGAACACATTAAACTATCAAATAGGTTGATCCAAATTGTCCAAATAATCTTCCAGTCCCAGCATGTTGTGTGTGGTTTTTTTAATAGAAATTAGGATCATATACTTGTAAATGACTTGTGGAGGAGATTGAGGCAGTCAGTGTAAATGGAGTTTCTCCAGGTGCTGATGGCTAATCGCTCTGTAATAGCTGTGGACTTGCTGTGAGACCCACATTATTACGATGTAATCAGAATCCTGTTGCTATGCTGTTATTGTCTGCCACTTGTGGAATTTTAAAAGCAATAACAATTTTTGCTTTTTAAATCATGGCATTATTAAAGTTATTTTCTTCCTCTTGCCATGAATATAGTCGCTGATGCTCATTTTCAAAGGGCTTAACCTTAGTAAAACATTGCAGTCGGTGCCGAAAGGGGCTGTTTTGTTCCTGCTCTAGCTGAGTTTTTGCTTCTTTTTGTTCTTCCTTTTTTTCTTTTCCTTTTATTCTTTTGGTTTTAATTTGGAAAAAGAAGGAAAAAGGAAAAAGTTGTAGAAAGGAGCAGAACTATGAGATGTTAACACTTTAAAAGGTCGGTGCTGTGGCAAATCCTGATGCCAGTGCTCCTTTGAGACGTGGCTTTTGATAGAGGAGCCACCAGTGCAGATATTCTCTTGTCTGTTTGAAAGAACTCAGTGACATCTATTGTTTGTCACTCCTCAAGACTGACACATCTGTCCTTCGGTCCGGGTTGGCTGTGTGCTTGTCCTGCCAAAATCAAGCACGTGCTCCCATCTTCTTGGGGCATTTCCCTTAAAACTCATCATCCATCCTTTCCCATAGCCTTGCTGTGTCTGTGCTGTGCTCTCTTCAAAAACTAATCTTTGCAGTGAAGACCAACCAGCTTCGGATCAAGATTTCCCATGAGGCTCGTTCGTGCCTCTTCCGCTTTGCTTGTTCGCGCGGCTGGGCCGGGACGCGGCGACGCGGTTCCGTACCACGTCGGGCTCACTGTGTTTGCTTGGGTGCTGCTCGGTGATCATGACATGGGAAATCTTAGTGGTGGGTCAGCTGAAGTGGGTTTTCCAGCTCATAGAGGGCTTTGACAGGCTTTTGACATGTTTGTTTGCTGTTAATCCTGATGGTGTCCTTGCCTTTCCACAGAAATCGGTCCTGATCGAGCACGGGATTCGGAGGCTGACTTTCCTTGTAGCACAGAAGGTATTTTGATACAGCTCACGCTGCTCAGGGCCCCTAATTGCATTGACAGTTGATGTGGGTTTTTTCCCAAATGAAATGCTGTATTAACTATATTTAGTTCTCTCTTCACTGTTTTTGTTCTTTGTAATTTGGGATGGTTTTGATGAATTCACGTAAGAAAATTAATTTACAATTGTAAACAATCTTGGCAACTCGTATTCTCGAATTAATTAATTGTGATTTTCATTCTAATTGCTAGCTTTCTTCTGCTTTTTGTTTTTTCCCACCCTTGTCTCCCTGCATTCGCGCGTTTCGCTTGTAAGGACTTCAGGAAACAGGTCAACTATGAGGTGGACCAGAGATTTCACGTAAGTAAAAAGGGCCTAGAACACGGTGGTTTTCTTGACCCGAGGCCAGGAGCCACGTAAGTGACTCCAGGCTTCTCACTTGGGCCTTAATCTGCTGTTTAATGGTGTCAGAGTTCAGCAAAGTATTTCAACACACATCTGACTTCAAACTCAGCGTGGCCCTTCACGTGCTGGAGTCTCATTACCTGCCTGAACTCAGGGCTCCGGCACTAATAAAGATCTTGTCTGTTTCAGTGTTGTTTAGTATCCTAAAACGGAGTCACACAATGAGATGTTAGCAGCATGGTGATTTCTTTTGGCTTCTTACTGACTCTAAAAGAATTTAGAGGAGTAATGAAGTGACTTGATAAATTTTGCATAATGGCTTAGTGATGTGGAGAAGGTTTGATGCTGTTACTGCTACGAATTACTTCTTTCCCCGGGGCTTGGGCGTAAGTTTAGCCCTGTTTTCAAGGTGACAGTGTGAGGCATAAACCAGATTTGTATCCCTTGTGTACCTACTTTACAACTCTGGAAGTTACTTGGAGTCCTGAAAATGCAAGAAATTCATCCTGTGCTCAACACTTGGGGTTTAGCAAGCTTATGAAAGGAAAACAGGTTTATGAGTCGGTAAAAGCAGCATTTGAGCAAACGTGGAGATGAGCACCTGGGAATCGTGAGGTGCAGATACACGTTGACCAATGGCTTATGTAGGAAACTGGATTCTTTGGAGTGGTGTCAGGACCTGTGAGCAAGGAATTTGCTCTTTCCTGAGAGTGAGGTCAGGCACTGGCACAGGCTCCCCAGGGAAGTGGTTCCAGCACCCAGATGGGCTGAGGTCAGGAAGCATCTGGACGATGTGCTCAGTCCCCTGCTCTGACTGGTCTGGTCTGTGTGGAGCCACAAGCTGGACTCGATGGTCCTTATGGGTCCCTTCCAACTCAGGACATCCTGGGATTCTATGAATTCTAGGCTTCAGGAATTTTTAGAGCTGAACTGATATTTGGAGGATGAAGGAGTCAGTGAATAAGCACTGTAGCAGGTGTCAGTGGTCAGAAAGGAGCCAAAGAATCCGAGGAGTCGCTGCAGAAAGCTGTCCCCATGCTGGCGTTTAGAGCAGCAGACTGTCAGGATGCTCCTAGTTCCTGAGGCAGAGGAGGCAGCGTGGGATGTCATCTGTTTGCAAAGTTTGGAGAGTGCCTCTGGGATCTTCTGTGAGTGCCAGTCCCTATTACTGTTGCCTATTCTATTCTCTTTATTACTGGACCAACTATTAACTTAGCCAGGGACTGGGCTTGGGTTTGTTTTTTGTTTTAATTACAGTCTATATAATTAGTTCCCAGCATGTTGAGGTAATAGAGAGTTGCTCCAGCAAGCTTCCAATTTCCTCATCTCATTAGGTTTTTAACGTGATTATTAGTATAATAATCAACTATGATGATTTCTGTTGTAGCTTTTCACATTCTGCAGTTTGCAGGGTGTCTTGATTGGCTAATTTAGGCAAATTATTTTGATTGTCTTGATGATGGTTGGTTGATTAGAACACAGCAGGAGTATAATTCTTCTGCCTAGGAAACAGAGCACTCTTTTGGATTTTGGTACCAGAGCACTGAGAATTTTTGTGTGTGTGTGCACATCTAATTATTATATTTGCCCACAACACCAGTCAGATACCTTGGAAGCAATTACATTAGCGATGGAACGAGCATGGATGGTGCTAGGAGAAACTGGCAGCATGCAGAGGAGGACAGGTAGGAGGGATTTGGAAGAGGAGTGTGGAAGCATGGAAGTGGTTGTTTCCTTTGAGCATGTAGGCTCATTGCCTGAATTTTCAGGCAGGATTTCTTGTGGAAGACACACTCCAGGCAAGCTCATTTTGCTCAAATGAGAGTGAACAGGTGAAGTTCTGGGGACTGGTTTTTATGGGATGTAAGGAAGATGTCCAGCTAGAAGTTCCTCCTAGCCTTAAAAGCTGTGCTGCTCAGTGGGGCCCTATGCTCTGTCACCAGGTTATTGCACTGAATCGAGCTAGGGTGGCAAGTCTGTCCATGTAGTGAAACACAGTCCAGAGATTCAGTGACTCCACCTCAGATACCTCCTTCTTCCCTTTGTAAGGCAGTTCTGGCTCCTTGCGACAGCTCGTCGGGTCACCTTTAGTGTAAATGGCTGGTATTGTGTTGGTACAAAGCATTCACTGAAGTTCTTCCACCCAGGTCCCCAGAAAGGGAGGTCTTCACTCAGATGTAGCTGGAGGATTAGGTAGAAGGATGCTGCCTAGTGTCTCTTCTTCTAAGACACACAGAGTGTGCCACAAACTGCAAAGCCCTCACAGTTTGCTGGAATTTTATCTGCAGTAGAATAGAAGAGGAACCTAATCATGTTAGGGGGATTTTTGTAGAGTGCTAGTACAGGAGAGTGAAGGTGCTTGATTACAATTCATAGTTTTCCTTGGGAAGGGAGGATTTCTGGCAGTAAGGGTATGACAGGAGCAATAGAGTATGGATCATCGTTCCACGTACATCTGCTCCCCTAATGGAGCTGTAATACCATTGTATGGCTCCCAAACAGTTCCACGGGAACCATAATCATAATAGAGCTGGAAGTCCTGTCCCACTGCTGCCTGGGTACTTATATTTTGTCATCTGTTAATAATTGACAGTAATAATCAAAAGCCAATCAAGTAGCCTCAATGGCATTAGCAGCAAGGACAGGTTTAAACCACTCTCCTGCCTGCTTGAGGGTGACTTGATTTGTCACCACCCTTTGTGAGGTTGAAGAAAGTAGCTTGTAAGAGCTTGTGCTGTGTCCTCCGCTGCGGTGCTGCCCTGGGCCTGGCCTGTGAGTGCTCTGGGTACATGAGATGGTTTGCTTTTGGAGGACTAACCTTCCTGGTTTTATTTTCAGAGGGAATTCCCAAAGTTCTTCACATTCCGTGCCAGGGATAAGGTAAGTTGTATCTAATTAATACATGTCTTTAAGTGTTGGCTTTATCCTTCTCTCCTGTAACTCTGCCATGCCCATCTAAGAGGGTGGGAGCCACTTACACAGCAGCACTCCCTTGCTGGGCCAGTCATCCACACACCCAGTAACGGCTGTCAGTGATGAGTCTCTGATATTTGGGGATAAACCTTGTGCATTTGGAGGCCTGACCTGAAGCTTCTGCTTATGGAGACTTTAGTTGTGGTGTAACAGGGGGAGGTTGGAAGCAGAATGATGAATCAGTTCCAGATTTTCTGGCTTCCAGGGGGCCAGAGCTTGAGAACTTGCTGGTTTGCAGTTTGTCTTCTGCTCTCAGTATTTCACTATTTCAGTGAAATACTGAGAGCTGCGCTGAAATAGTAAAATACTGAGAGCAGAAGACAAACTGACTCATGAAGAGTCAGAAAATTCTGGGTTGGATTAATTTGAACCTTTAGGCTTTTAATTAAAGATCAGATTTCTTAAGGGATGTTGTCTAGTTCTTCCCATCCTCAGCATTTCAGCTCCTTAACCCACCCTCCTCTCTTACCCCCTCCTCTGCCTGCATGACGCCTCCAGTTTGAGGAGGACAGGATTTACCGTCACCTGGAGCCAGCTCTGGCTTTTCAGCTGGAGTTGAACCGAATGCGAAACTTTGACCTCACCGCCATTCCATGTGCCAACCACAAAATGCATCTCTACCTGGGAGCAGCTAAGGTTGAGGTGGGAACAGAAGTGACTGACTACAGGTTCTTCGTGAGGGCCATTATACGGCATTCTGACCTGGTTACCAAGGTGGGTGTCGTCACCTCCACGCTCTCTCTTTCCAGGGCAGGACGCTGTCACGCAGGGGTCTGGCTTTCAAGTCCTGGTGTGTCATGGAGGTTTTTCTGTGGCCTGAGCAGGCAGCCAGTTGTTTCTCATGTTTCTCCTGCAGCGCTGCAGGAGTGGTTTGCTCTGTCTAGGCTCAGATTTGTGCTGACCTGACTAAACAAGGGCGCAGATGAGCTGGGCGTGCGAGTACTGACTCGGTGATGGCGATGGATCCGTTTCAGGGTCACACATCCTGTGGAAACTCATGCGACCCGTTTTCTCAGTCAGGTCCTTCTGCAGATTTTCAAACACTGTATTCTTGGGCTGTGATGTTTGAGTAGAAGGTGAATTATTTGTTGACAATATCTGGCAGGAAGCCTCCTTTGAGTATCTGCAAAATGAGGGAGAGCGATTGCTTTTGGAAGCCATGGATGAGTTGGAGGTGGCGTTTAATAACACCAACGTCCGCACTGACTGCAACCACATCTTCTTAAACTTCGTGCCTACTGTCATCATGGACCCATCTAAGGTACTGTTTCTTCCTTGGCTCTGACCTGATTGGTTTTCTTGGGCTTGACTGGATTTAAATGGTCTGGTGTCGCCTTTTTATGCTATGTAAGTGCACCTGTGGCCCGAGTGTGTTGTAATATCGGTTGGTGAATGACTTGCCCTTCCTACTAGCTGTTTTATAACAGAGAGCACAGGAACCAGGGGATGGTATTCAGAGTGGTGACACGAGGGTTTCTCCACTAATGCTGGGGTTTGGCCTTTCAGTAAAGGAAGTGGAGTTGTGTATCTGATGGCATCTCTAATCTATAGTGCTTGTGGAGCTGCTAAACCAACTGTGCTTCAAAAGCAGAGAGAACACTTTTCATTTTAGCTAGTTAAGGCAAGCAGTTAATTTGTTCCACATTACGAACCTGTTTGGCAGTGAGGAAGGGAGAAAACGTAAAAAGGAGGGTGTTTTTTTCCCCAAACTATGAATAAATACTAAATGCAAGATTTTGGGACTAGCAGAGCTCATATTTTTAGTTGAGTAAGGCTGTCCTTCAGGCAACACAGCTCACTTCCTCTGCATAAGTTATTTTCAATAAGTTTTGTATTTGAAACTAGAAAAGTTTTTTCATTGTGGGTTTGAGATAAACAGTTTTAAGTAGGAAATAGCTTTAAATGCTCTTCTCTTTCTTACAAAAGTCCAGATTCTATCCAGATAAAGCGTGAAGACAAATCATGAACTCAAAGACTTTATAATTTGAGCTACAAAATGTGCCTCATTTTCCTTCTCTGATACAAAACCACTGTGATCAACATTGTAAATAAATGAACATTAAGCTTTGTAGATGCAGCAGTGAAAGTGTTTAGGCATATAGAGCACGTTCCTGGTTAACAGAACCCCCGCAAAGAAGGTCCCAAATAAACTGTAAAGGCTGCGATTAGCTGGAAATCAACATTCCGTTCATGGTGAGGGAGAGATGAGAGCTGACCTTTCTGTGTGAGAGTAACTGAGGGTTTAAAAATGAATTGGTTATCAAAATAAGTGTCTCTTGCTGCCAACTTATATAATGATTAAAAATTGTTACCTTAAATTGCTTTTGAACAAATCCTTTCTCGGCACATCCCAAATCTTTCATTCCCAGGAAGTTTGGAAGAGGCCGGGATGCTCAGCCCCGCAAGTCAGGCTGCCCTCAGATACATACTGTGACCTTTCCCTGAGCTTCTGTGGAAAAGAGACTGGGGTTGTTTAGTTTGGAAAAGAGGAGACTGAGGGGAGACCTTATTCCTCTCTTCAACTAACTGAAAGGAGGTTGCAGTGAGTTGGGGGTTGGTCTCTTCTCCCCAGTAACAGACGACAGAACTCGAGGTAATGGCCTCAAGCTGCACCAGGGAAAATTTAGGTTGGATCTTAGGAAGAACTTCTGTCCTGAGAGAGTCCTCAAGCACTGGAACAGGCTGCCCAGGGAGGTGGTTGAGTCCCCATCTCTTGAGGTGTTTAACAGACGGGTGGATGCAGTGCTTGAGGACATGGTCTAGTGGTAGACTTGGTGGCAGTAGGTTAATGGTGGTACTGGATGATCTTAAGGGTCTTTTCCAACCTTAATTCCATGATTCTCTGATTCTCTGACTTTTTATTTTCTGAAAGAAAGTTAAAAACAGCCTATAAATTGCTGCCTTTTAATATGCACTATTTGCCGGCGGTCGTATATTGCAGAGTTTAATAGAACACCCGAAGGCCAAGCTCCGAGTCGTAATTGCTTCCGTGATTTAAAGCGCCGCGCGCTCCGCGTGTGCGGTGAAACATGGTTATTGTGTGTGTAACTGCTCCAGGACTCTGCTACGGATCTCCCTCCCCGCGGTCTGTGGCCGTCAGCCACAGGCAGAGGGCTGAGGGAAGGGGTGGAAGCAGTGGGCACCCAGCTCTGTTCCTCTACCTCAGCGGTCCCCGGGTTGAGTCAGATCCTGACTGTCTCGTTAGGATGCGGGTGGACAGGCGGATGAGGGCCCATCACGGTGCTGGGCTTGTGGTACTTCTGTCTGTCCACCCCTGCGATGTTCCCCTGGGGTGCCCCTGTGACCTACAGCTGTGGGATGGAGGAGTGACAAAGTGGTGGATGTGTCTGGAAGGGTGAGGGAAACTCTTCTCCTGTGTTTTAAGATTGAAGAATCCGTGCGGAGCATGGTGATGCGCTACGGCAGTCGTCTGTGGAAGCTCCGCGTCCTCCAGGCTGAGCTGAAGATCAACATCCGCTTGACACCCACTGGGAAGGCGATTCCCATTCGGCTCTTCCTGACCAATGAGTCGGGCTACTACTTGGACATCAGCCTGTACAAAGAGGTGACAGACTCCAGAACAGGACAGGTACGGTTCCGTTGGCACCAAGGGTTGTCGAACAAATTCATTGCAGGGAGCACAGTTTACTTGATGAACCTTTCCCATAGTTTGTGGTGGGTTTAGGCAAGATAAAATTGGCCTTCAGCTTCTCCAAAGGAAGAAGAATGTGATGATAATCTTGTGATAGACGTGTAGGTGTGCAAAATGTAATCAGTTACGTAAAGCGTGTGTCTCCTGGTTGCTTTGTACGTACCTTCGGTCACATGTACACCTGTGTTCCTCTGTGGCAGCGTGTTCAGAAAAGTAATAGGGAAGTAATCACTGCCTGCACTCAGCCTGCAGGTCATAATGAAAATGTTGTTAATTATACCTCTACCTGATAGAGAAAATCTGTGAACTTGTCTTGTAAATTCTGAAGATACAGGGAATGACCTGGGTAGGATGATGTAAAATTATTGAAGAGATTTTTATATCATTTTTATGAAGTGTAATGGGCTCTTCTGTAATGGTTGTGGCTATTGTGGTGTTTCTGCTTTTCAGAGGATAACAGCGGTGTGGGTAAGTGAAATACCTACATATGCTAAAATACACAGAGCGTAGGAAGCATGAAAAATATTTAAATACAGCAATGTTTACATCTCCCTCTGCAATAATCTCTCTGCCATGCAGTAGTAGCAGCAGAATAAATCATTTGGGCACTGTTAATGTTGAACACAAAGTGCTGAATCACCTTTTCTCCCCCTCTTCTCCATTTACATTTTTTCAGCAAGCTGCCTGGCCGCACAGTCCGTGGCTCAGGAGATCCCAGAGCAGATAGTGCCTCTGTGCTGTACTTCACTCCTGCTTTGAGTGGAGAGGGGGAAAGAAAAGGACATTTTAATGATCTCCCTAGCAGAGCTGAACACTCGAGTTTTGTTCATCGTTTGTGAAGGTCACCTTTCCTCTTAAACTCTGTCTCTGATGAGCTTTATTTTTTCAAAGCTCAGAGAATGTGCTTTTTAGCAGCTTTTCCAATGTTTGATTTTTTTAAATTTCACACACATACAGAGGATGTTAAAGCAGTTCTATTAAAAATGGTACTGATATGAATTATTTCAGTTAACTCTTTAAGTAGTTGGGGGCGAGATTTTTCTTAAAAAGCCCACTCATTCCTTCAAACTTTGTAAGAAACTGACAAATCTTCCCCTGCATGGTGGAGGTTTATGGGGCAGGTTCAGATCTATGTAATTTTTTCCTTTGTTTTCAGAGCATTATTTTGAACTTAGAGAATTTACTTTAAGAAATTCAAACACTGCTGATGCTATGGGGTGCAGGGAGCTTTCATGGCTTCAGAAGGATGGAAAAACAGATTCCCTGTGAGCGATGGGCCCCGATGTCTTGTGTCACAGCTCTGTGACAGTGAGTGGCAATGCTCAGGGCTAAAATCTAAAAACTAATGTAGGCTTTATGTACTGAGTCTTATCTTTAGCAGAGTTCCTCAATTAAATGACCTTCAATTAGAGAGAGATCTGGTCACCTGTCTGTTAGAGACAGCCGGACGCTGGTGCGTCTGCCGGGTGTGTGTGTATCAGGCAGCACCCGCACGCTGGTGTCCCGGTTAAGCGGCGCTCCCGGTGATTCCGAGTTGGAATAGATTTCCTGGCTGAGGGGTGTATATATATAGTGCCATGAAGCATGGCAGCTGATAATTCATGTCACTACTCCAGGAAAATCTTTTAAACTTAGAATATCAAAACTTCAAGGCGAATGACATATGCAAGTCTTGACCGAGCTCCCCCGATCCGCCAGCGGAGATGTGGATACGCTGCTGCTCGACTCCATAAAGAACAGAGATCTCCTCTCTGCGCCCGGCTATCACCATCCATCGGCGTAGATACGGCATCAGGGGAAATACCAGTGAACGTGAACTCATCTCAGTCCCTGGTCTCTTTCTGTGGGATGCAGCTCTCTCTGCCCTGATGCAGTAATAACTCAGTGATACTTGGATCCGTGCAGTAACGCTCCGGCGCTGCCTCCGAAGGGCGGTGATGGAGCACGGTGTGGGGGATATGCGAGTGTTAACGTGTTGGTAGAGAACAGAAACAAGCCTGATCAGTCTGGAGCAGCCTGATGATTTTATTTTGTAATACCTAGATGAGATAGTTGGATGGAAGGAGGGAGTTGAACTGTAATTGTTGTGTTTTGTGCCACAGATCATGTTCCAGGCATACGGGGATAAACAGGGACCGCTTCATGGGATGCTGATCAATACTCCATATGTGACCAAAGACCTGCTTCAGTCCAAGAGGTTCCAGGCACAGTCTTTAGGGACATCCTATGTCTATGACATTCCTGAGATGTTTCGGCAGGTAAGTGTCTTCCTAAGGCCCGGTGGGTTGTTCTAAATGTTTCTACCTGCTTCTGTCGCTTACCATCCTTGCTTGTCAGGGAAACAAGTGGCCTGGAGTGGCTGACAGTGGTCCCCAGGGTCTGTACAGCGATGGATTGAGTCTGTGTGGAAAGAAATTGAGACTCCTGATGCAGTGCTGCTCCAGTTCCATTAATATGTGAAATGTCTTGTGCTTCTTGTTCATGTTTCTTGGTTATCCCACCCATTAGCCAGCCTTCCTGGAGGGCTGGGCAGGGCAGGGGCCATCGTTCCCGGGGTGGGACTCATACGTCATTCATTGTGCTGATGGGTTGTAGGGTGATGGTGTATCTGGTGTGCTGGTTCTGTCCTGAACCACATAATTTGAGTGATGCTCCTTTGGGTGAAGCTGTGTTTCACGGATTAGATTCCAAACTAAGTTGATATTCACTGAACGTTGTCAGTCGGGCAGGGGATAACTCGAAGTGTTGTGGATTTTAAGTCACAGTGGATTGAATAAAAATATTTGCAGGTGATATTCTCAACCAGAATTTATCCTTTCATCTTCTAGTCTCTGATTAAACTCTGGGACTCTATGAATGAACACGCGTTCCTGCCAGCACCACCGCTGCCTTCTGACATACTCACGTACACCGAGTTGGTGTTGGATGATCAGGGCCAGCTCGTGCACATGAACAGGCTGCCAGGAGGAAATGAGGCAAGTTGGGCTTTCTTTAACTCTACTTTACTTTCTTTCTGTGTCCTGCAGTACATTGTGTTTTGGACCAGGTTTGACAATTGTAATGAAAATTTGCCAGCCAGGCACAAAATCTATTCATTCAGCCTTTCACAGATGAAATCTCTCTCTTGAAAATGAGATTTTTGTTTCATTAAAAATTAATACCTTCCATACAATGGGTATTTTACCCTCCATAGTAAATGATGATTCCATTTCAAACCCATGCCTGTGCTGTTTTTCCTTCATAATTAAAAAGTGCTCATTCAGCTATTCCAAGTAACCGGGGTTTGTATTTGAGCAAAATCTGTTTTACAAGACTAAATAGAAATGTTTTCATTTGCTTATAAAAATAAAAGGGGGGGGGGAGGGAAAAGAAAACCCAATTTCACACTTCCCATTGAAATCCTGGCCGTGCAGCGATTGTGTCGCACAGGCGAGGCGCGTGCAACATCCCCCTCTAGTGAAGGATTTCCTTGGGACCAGCCACCTGCTAACGAGCGCCCTTGGGATAAGGGAGTTGGCAAGCTGAAGGCTGCACCACTGGAGTGACTGCAGATAAAGTTAACTGGTGGAAGATGTGTTTATTTTGGGTTGTCTGGGCCGGGTGGGATTCAGTAAGCGGCTGCTCCTACGTTAATTCCAGCGTGAGGCGTTGCGAGTGGTGGTGTCACTTGTTTCATGGCATCGTTGGACTGGCACTGCCCTTTTACTAGCTGAAGATGTCCAAAAACTCTGTGTATAATGATGAGGGGACATGGGGGCTCTTGTCACTGGTCTCTTCTTGGGGGAAAGCTTTGAATGGGAGGGTTTCACATGGAACCTCAGCACTGACTGGCGATGGTGGGGGAGCACTGTGCCCTCATCTCTGCTGGCCTGTTCGAGAGATGTTTTAACTAGCTTAATTAAACCCCAAACGAGCCTGTGTTCTCAGTGAAAGCTGAGGCCATGGTGCTGTGGAGGTTTATGCCATCATCTTTTTCTCTTTCTCTGCTCTCATTCAGTGTTTGAGTGGATGGTGACTGGGGAAATAGCGAAGTCCCTCAGGGATGTAGCTCTGTTCTTGCTGAAATTACAAGCGCAGAGCTGCCTGGGCATGAACATGTAGTGTTTACTCTGCCAGTATGAATACAAATAGTCTTATTATCAGAGATTCTGTACCCAAAGACCACCAAAAAAAATTAGGAGTTTTTTTTTAACCCTTGCTAGACTTAGTTGTGCTCCATCTGAAAAGAAATGACATGGCTGTTGGGGTGTGCCTACTGTTGTCATCTACTGCTCAGCCCTCCGTGGCCATCACTGGCAAGTGAGAGAAAAGAGGGGGAAACATGCTGTTCCCCCCATGTTTTTCAGCCTAACTGCTGAAGATGTCTTGTTGGGGGAGTTGTACAGCAGGCTCTAACCTGCTCCTCAGGGACATCCCAGAATCAAGGTGAGGGCGCTGGCTGTAGAGGTTCAGGGGGAGCCTCAGTGAGACCCAAGGAGGTGCTGTGCATCCCCAAGCGAGGTGAGGCTTGAGGCTTTGGCACTGAATTGTGCTGTCAACAACCAGTGCAGATGGCAGTGCTGGTCTGGAGGTGAGAGAGGTCGATGTGGAGAAAAGGTTCCAGCAGTGGTCTGAAGGACAGGTGACATTCAGGAGGTGATGAGCAGACTCATTCCTCCATGCTGCACTTTTATCTGGATGAGCTGGCTTCAGGCTTCTTACGGTTTAATTTCGTTCAGCTGAGGAAACAGATTTCCACAGACGGGCACTTGAGTTTCTCTTTCTGAAGAAGATGGCTGCAGGGATGGGGAAGGAGGAGACAGGGTGTGAGATAAATTCAGAGCATAAGCTGTTTCTTTGTTAGGGCTATAAGTGGATCCATCCTGCTCATTTTGAGAATCAAGTCTGCAGAGTGTCTGGGCAGAGAAACACCGTGTCTTATCTGCCAGGAAGCAAAGGTCCTTGGGGGAATCCATCCTTGTGGCAGCAGGATTGCGTAGGAAGAGGGGACATGCCACGAGGAGCAGGAGAAAGAAATATTAATTGATTCTGCACTTCTTCCAGTCAGGAAATGTTCTCAAATATGCCATGTTTCGTTGGCTCTCTGGACTGTCTGAATTTGTTAAGGAAGAGTTTTGTCCTCAGATGGATGTATTTGACTTCCAGAAGCCGACACACTCTGAAAACCATGTTGAAGGGGAGAAGATCTCTAAGGAAACGAGTATGGTGGGGAAGCCGAGGTTCCCAGCTTTGCAGTGGTTGCTTGGTAGTTCTTGCTGCTTTGGATTGTTCATGTCCTGATAACAGGGACAGCTTTGGGGTGCTGAGAGGATACTTTAGATAAATACATTTTGAGAGTCTTTGAATTTCTGCTTGCTCAGAGCCAGATCTTATGTCCTACCACCTTACTGCAGTTCTGGTGGTGATGCTTGGTGCTCAGTGCTGAGGGAGTCAGTGCCCAGAGCTCACGGTGGGAGTGTTCCCAGGTTGGGGTGGGGGGGTTACTGCTTGCTAGGAGCAGTCAGACTTGCTGTGAGTGCTTTATTTATTTATTTAACCCAGCCAAAGCTGCTGATTTTCTGAATCCCAAGTCTTTTTAGAGGTTGTACATAATTTTTTACTGAAAATTTTTACTAATTTTTGTAACTAAAGAGGAAGTTTCTGTTGCAAACCTCTGACTGGTGAACACAACTGCTGTTTTGTTCAATTTGGTTCCTGCCACTGCTCTACTTGTAGACCAGACTCAAGCCCAGACACTTCCCCGGGCGAGCGAGCGCCTTGCGTCGCGGTGCCAGCTGTTGGGAGGTGGGGTTGTCTTGCCTGGTGGAGCTGTGCTACTCACTGTGAGCAGTTGCATTTTCTCTGTCAGAAAAGGGGTCAGGACACAATTCCTCTTGAAGCATTTGGCTGAGTGCTCTGATGGGTTCAGCTATCAAATGGAGGAGCCAGCATAAAATGCAGGAACTCTGTGGCCAGTGTGTTCAGCTGGGTGTCAGCAACCGAAGATGTGATCCTTGCTCTGATACAGGGCAGAGCAGGAGCTCAAAGCTGGGTTGTTCCTGTCCCCACAGCAGCTGGGAGCAGCATTCTGGTCTAAACCTGGCTGTGTTTTCAGAAAGACCTCTGAAAATGAGAATTCTCTAGAAGTTCCACAATACAAGATGTTTTTCTCTGCTTAGCTCGTGACCACTTCACGTAACCCACCACCTCATTTGGCAGTAATTATCTCTGTGCTCGTAGTCTCAACAAAGAAGCCAAGGACTTAATGGACCATGAAAATACAACTTGCTATTTATTCCTAGGCAGAGCTTGCTGCTTCTGAGCAGCAGACCCTGCATCAGGCCGTGGCCATGGGAAGGAGCTTGGAGAGCCTCTGGCCCTGACGCCTGTGTGGGTGGCACAGAGGACATCACTGACTGTGGCTTTTCTCCAGCCCCTCGTCCACCAGCACAGCCTCTTCCCAAAGCACATCATCCGCTTCTTTGGGCTTCACAGAACCTCCTGGATGGTGCCTGGAGCTCTCTGCTAGACAGTTTCTGTTCTCCAGGAACAGTTCACAAGCTTACCATGGCCTCTAGTTACTCCTTTTATTTTCCCTTTGGTGTGTCTGGCAGTTTTGATGCCTTTGCTCACACATGGGTGTGTTCTGATAAGCTCTGTCTTGTACCAATACACTTGATGGGACCACATGTACCACACTAAAAAGTTGAGGACAGTTTCTACATAGCTCTCAGAGCTGGCAGGTACAGAAGGGAGATGATTGGAACGGTCTACCCAGGGAGGGGGTTGAGTCCCCATCCCTGGAGGGGTTTAACAGACGTGTAGATGCAGTGCTTGAGGACATGGTCTACTTGGTGGACAGTAGGTTAATGGTTGGACTGGATGATCTTAGGGGTCTTTTCCAGCCTTAACAATTCTATGATTCTGTGAAGAGGACAGTATTTTATCAGCAGGACCAAACACCAGCCGATGGCTCTCTTCTAACGCTCCTAAGGACCAACACTCTTTGGGACAAATGAGTTACAACTGATAGTACAACTGTGTGTATACTGAGAACTAACACCAGAGGTGGATGCTCAGCCTGGCTCCAGCCTGACAGACATGGACCACTGAAGTACAGAGTTTATATAGGCAGGAGGAAGAAATCCACTTGCAGTTGTCTGAAGTCTCACATGAGCCTGGATGCTTATCAGGATGAGAACACAGGGTTTTAACATTTCTGCTTTTCTGAAAATGATCTTTGCTGGGCACCAGGGGTAGAGCTGTGAGGTTGGGACCTTTTACTGGGAGCAGTGGGATGAAGGGATGCAGCACCTCACCTGGTTGGGCAGCATTAGGAGCTGATGGTTCTCCTCTGGGAGATTTTTCCCTCTGTCCTGCCTCCCATCCGAGCCTCTGGCGCTGTTCTGTGGTTATGTGGCTGTGCCATGTGGGGAAATCTCAAAGAGTCTGAAGTGGTGTGCTCACAGAGCAGCGAGCAGGCTGGAGTTCAGAAATCTGTGGACTCTCCACAGTATTTGGAAGTATGGTGGTTGCAGCAGCTCTGCTGAAGACACGACCTATAATTCAGTGACACCCTCCTCAAACGCCCCTTCCCAAGATTAACATATTAGCTGAAATCTTAGTGTGAGGAGGTAGTTCCCTCAGCCAGCTGGAGAGCCCAATATTTGACTTGTCATCCCTGAGCTGGGCATTCTGCTGTTTTCTGCAGCACTTTGTGTATTGTGACTGTGATTTCCCCTGATCCTCCAGCACTTGGGCAGCACCAACCCCTGGTAAGACCCAACCGATCTTCAAGGACAAGGAGAAAGCGAGTGTAGGAGTGCCTGCAGCAGCGCCCCGTTACCCTGCGTCTCACCCCGTGTGGTGGCCATGTAAAACGTGTCATTTTCCCTGTTGGCACTAGATGTCACAGTTTTTCCTTCTCCACAGTGTGAGGATCAGAAATAATCCATAATCGGAGCCGCTGGCAGGACCCTTTCTCGGGAACGTGGGAAGGTTTGGCCAGGTGAAATTCAGGGCGGCAGAGGCCTGCTGAAACCCCGCTTCAGCAGCTCCCTGGAGTGCCTGGGGCTGGAAGGTGTAGCTAATGAATTTTATACAAGCAAAGCTTAATAGTAGAACTGCATGTTCTGCTTTGTCACCCCCTGTTCCTGCGGTTTATGACAGGCAGGAGGTATTAGAACATCACTGAGCTCCTTACGGATGGTGAGTAGCAGAGAACGGGAGAGACTGATGGGGAAGTAGTGAAGGGGAAGGAAAAACCTCTGTGTCTTCTCCTCCAGCCCCACTGCTATTTTTCCTGGAGATTACTATAAAAAGAGTTGTTTTCCTTTGGGTTTCCCAGCCCTTCTTCTCGAGGAGTTTTGGGAACAGTGTGGACCTGAAGGCTCCTCTGGCAGCAGGAGTGGGTGTAAATAACAGGGAAGCTGGATGACTCTTTGTGCTGCACAGCAAGTGGTGTCTTCTCATTGGAAACACTCTGAGGCAGTTTCAGAAGGCAGTGTGCCTTTGGCAGGATAATTTTGGCCCCTATCAATGAGCAGCTTGGAGGTCATGATGAGACAGGGTGGGGATCAGGATGGACCACGTTCTTGTCGTTATTTTTAGCAAAAGATGCAACATCTTGTGACAAGTGGGTACCATACAAATTAAAAGAGGGTCCCCACAGCATTGCTGAAGGTTAATTTTTTCCTTTATTTACATCTCCACATCATTTAATGTAACTTTAGGAGTAGCAGGCAGGTGCATGGGAGCATGGGACAGGGTCGGGGGGATCTTTAGAGATCTCTCAGCACCGGGCTGGATGGCTGCATGTCGGATGTGGAGCATCTCCTTAGCTGAGCAGCAGTTGTGTGGTGCAGCAGGAGAGCTGTGAACTGTTTGCAGGGTGAGCATTCACCCTGCTCAGTGTCTGCAGGGGGCTGTTCCACAGCGCTGGAGGATCAGGATCTCCCGTGGCTGGGATTTTTAAAAGGTACCTCTGTGTATAGCAGGGAAGAGGTTGGGGATCTGAAAAGGCTTTTCCTTCCAAACCAGAGGTTATGAGCCTCTAACAAATACCTTTGAGGTAGAATTTATCATCATTGTTGAAAAGATGAATTTTTGGAAGGTTATACTTAAATATGTGTTTATTTATAAATAATCAGATATGACAGATGGATTTCATAATGTGGTCAAAGAAACACAAAATTTTAGTTTTGCTGCCTAACAGTCCTGATGTATGTAAAATATTTACATTTAGATCACACCTCTAATAAGTGTTTGTGATGTTTGTTAACACTTCACAGAAGTTAAATTCTTGGGCAGGAGAGATCCCCACACATCACAGGTGAAGCTCTCAATGACACTGAAAGCAGTGCCTGCCCAAATCATGTCTGATCAAAGAGCAACTGGAGCTCCAGGTTTCCTGAAGGCTTTTAAAATCTGGAAATAAAAGTGTTAGCAGATCAGAGGTACCAAAAATAGATAAAAAATAAAACAGAATAAACCAATTTGCACAGCCAGCTTACAAGAGGCTTTGCTCCATATTTTGATACACGTGTCTGTGGTTAATATGGATGCTGCAGACAGGACAGTTCTTGCCTCCCAGAGCTCCTGTAAAGGTTGTCTCTTGCTCTCTAATAGATCTAATAGATCCGTAACTTCACCAGATACAAACTGCTTCAGCTGAGGTTCTTCAACCCCCTTGTTCTGCCCAGGGAGAAGTTACTTATTGTTCAGTGTGGAAAGCTTCTGTTTTGGTGAAAAAGCTGGCAGTGCTGCTGGCAGTGCTGCTCACAGTTGGCTCTGTGAGCTTGCAGGAGAAACTTGAAGTTGGTGGAGAACATGCTCTGGGTTCAGCACGATGCCCTTTGCTACCCCAGGACACACTGTGGCAGCTTCGTACCTTCCACCCAGGTGTGTGTGTAGGAAAAACACTTTTCCCCTGTCTTAATTGGGGTTTTTGAGCTTTCCATGTAGAATCGTAGAATGGGTTGGGTTGGGAGGGACCTTCCAAGGCCATCTAGTCCCACCCAGCAGTGAGCAGGGACATCTTCACTAGAGCAGGTTGCTCAGAGCCCCATCCACCCTGACCTTGAATGTCTCCAGGGATGGGGCCTCCACCCTCTCTCTGGGCAACCATGGCCAGTGATCCACCACCCTCAGAGAGGACACTTGGTGCCCCGTGTGCCCACCCACTGTCCTGAACATCATCCAGCTATTTGCTGCTGTGCCCCCTGTCTTCCCACCCAGTGCCCCTTGGTGAGGTGCAGGGACCCGGGACAGGACGGATCGGCGCCTCCTTGGTCCCCTGCGCTGCGTGACGCCTGCTCCTGAGCCATCCCTTGTCACATCCCCTGCTGGAACCGGTCCTTCCCTCCCCTCACTGCTCGGCCGCGGGCTGTCGCCGTGCCAGCGTGTGCCTGGCTGTGCTGCCCGCGGCCGCGCTCTGATCGCGCTGACACCTTCAGAGCCACGAGGAGGACGGAGGAACCCTGGGATTTGGCCTCTTGTCAGGGTGTTAAGTCTGCATGCCTCCAGCAGGCCACGTGCATCTTGCCCTTCCTCTGGCAGTGGAGAACAACTTTACCCCTTTTGGCCAGTCTGTTAGATCTGAGGTTGAGCATCACGTTCCTGTGGTGAAATACCAAAGAGCATCAAGTAGTGTTTCCAGGGAAGTCTTTGTTCCCTTTCTAACACACACCTTGGTGTGTGCTTCGGCATCCCGGGGCCAGCAGACACTCTGTTACCTCCAGAACAGACAGAGGCCATGAAGAGGGAGCAGAGCACGTTCTCCTTTATTTAATGATGTTGGAACAGGGAGAAATAAACGTGCTTTCCTCGGTGTACATCTTCAGCATATGCTTGTATGCTGGGCCACAATTGTGTTTCCTTTCTTACTATAACTTTTGTATGTAGTAAATGCTGACATAGAACTGTATTCACAGGGGTCTTTGTTGGGGTTTTGGTTTTTACATACAAAAATAAGATACAGTACAGATGCAACAGAATGTGAGCAAGACAGAGTTGTTGTCAGGGCACTGTAGGCTCAGTTGTCCTACTCAGAGATTTCCAGACCCACATTCAGATTTCCAAATTTGGACATAAATAAACAGAACGAAGCACAGCACGAAGCTCAAGCATCATCCTGGGGGTGAGTGAGGTAGAATAAACCAACGCAGTTGGCACAGCTCGAGTGTCGATGCTGTCAAATAAGAAGCTGTTCTTGGGTACATCAGATTTTCTGTCACCACACTCCTCCAGGAGTTACAGATCCTGCTAGAGAGAGAGGTGAAAGCTCCCCGTGCCGAGTGCGCTGCCATCCCTCCCTTCGGAGCCTGTGGTGTGGTGGGAGCCGGGGATCGGTTCCTTCCCCGTTCCCCTCGGTGCCTGTTGTCAACAGCTCTGGCTGCCACCAGCAGTCAATTTGTCACCACATCAGTGTGTGTGTTCCTGTTCGCATCGATAGCGCAATTAATGTTGAAGTCAATTTTGGTGTTAATTTTAGGCCATGATTAGTGTTGACACTGTGTGTCAAACTAATGGCGTTTATGAGCACCGTGAAAGCGAACGCTCGCTCCTGTCGTGGTTTTACTGTCTGTTAACGGTTACATTAAGGCAGAGCTCTGGTGGGAGAAGGTGTGTATGGAATTATATACACACAACCTGGGTGTGATATATGTGTGCCCTGCGATTCGGCATCGCTGCTGCTATTCAGGGAGCAAATGACATCTGGGCGCTGAATCCTAATCACAGTTTGGAACATCAGAAATAATGATCACTTCTGATCGGGGGCTGTGAATAATTCATCTGCTTTGATTTCCACGTTCTGTCCAGTGATACTTTTCAAACCAAATGTGTTCCTACAAGAGAATAATGGCCCCACTTCTTATGGAAATACTGTGGCACAAATCATTTTGCCAACATAAAAACAGTTAAATGAGACTGTTCCTGCTTTTTTTTTTTTTTTTTCCCTCCCTCTCTTCCTCCTTCCTGGAGGTGTCAGGGATAGAGCAGTGGTGGGAGAAGCACCGACAAACTGCTGGCTCTTAAAAAGAGCTGGTGGTGAACCATCACCTGTTATTGTTCTGACTGCTCTTAGGTGATTAGCTCAGCCTGTCTAATTAACCCTTTAATTAGTGTGCTGCTGTTAACTTTAAAATACCTTTAATTTTTTTCTGCACTAGAAAGCTGCTCTCCACTGCCCATCAATCTGAGCAGAATCCACGTTGTTCATAGCAAAACACCAGTACTTGTGCACTGTGATTTGTGTTTGGGTGACTGGCACAGACCCCCGATGCACTGGGAAAGCAGAGATCCACACACGGTGATACAGAGGTGGACTCAGAGCCTCTGTCCTCAGACTGCAGGTGGTGGCTCTGTGCTTACTGGTTATAAACTGTTCTCAGGAGTTTGTGTTTGCTGTGTGGTTTTGTCTCTTCTGTGTGGGAGCATTAAGGAAAGGGACTTTATTTGCGTAGAGGATACGTGATCCTGGGTTAGGAGACTCTTCCGAGACTTCTGTTACAATTTCAATTTTCTAAATAGGAAATGCTCTTAATTTCCTTAATTTTGGTACTGGCAAAGTACCATCAGGCTGGTGGAAGTGAAGAAAATCTTTTACATCCTGGTAGGTGAGACAGACTGTGGGACCAGCCCTGGGCACTAACTGAGCCCTCGCTAGTGCAGCGCACGTGGGCTGAGGGCACCAGCTCTTGGCTTCCAGCGTGCTCTGGGTATCGTGTCAGTTTCCAGCAGCATCTTTATCTGTTTCCATTTTGCAGTTTACTGTGACAACAAGTATTTAGCAAATACAAAGCAGGAGTGTTTCACCCATTGCTTGTGTGGCTCGTGTCCATCTGAGGATGCTGGGAGCTCCCTGGTCTGGTCCTGGCTGGGGGGATCAGTGTTGCTGGAAGAAGCTTGTGGAGCAGTTTTAAAGAGAATATTACCCCACCTTCCCTGTGAGTTGCTATTTGTAACTAAAGCTGATTTCTGAGGGGGAATCAGAAAGGTTTGGCCAGTGCCCACTTCAGGATTTTAGTTATGGCACAGGGGAAATAAAAGCCACTAAAATATGGTAAAGAGCTGAGCTGCAGCAGGTGACAGGGTAGAGATGGGCATCCCTTTTCCTTCGAGGCTAATCCTGACACCTTTCACTTCGGATCTGCAGACTTTTCCAGCGTGCTGTGTCTAATCACAGACTTGTCCACAGCTGAGAGCTAGAACAGAGCCAGTATCCAGCTCTGGTGTCTCTTTTCCTGCAATGGTCAGGTCAGAAGAACAAAGCTTGCTTGTCCTCTTCTTTCCTCAGCTTCATTCTTCCCTTCTCTGATGTGGAAGTGTGGTGGCAGAAGCCCAGGGAGCCTCTCTGGCCGCGTAGGCGGGTGTGGATTAGGTGTCTCCAGGCCCCAGGTCTCTAGATGGGCACGTTTGGTGTGTGTGCCTCCACTTGTTTTACAGCATGACAACTTTTCCCTTTAATTTTGTCATAATAGTGGTGTTTTAGCAAAGCATCCTCCTGAGTTTTAGGGATTTCTGCTTTGAAACTGCTGCAGTATCTCTCTCCTTCAAACACTGCAGCTGGATGCGAAGTTGTAACTGGAAATCTGCGACTATTCAGAGGCAAACGAATCCCTTATCAGTCAGAAGAGCAGTGGAGGGAGCTGAGATCAGGGGGAAGGTGGACTGAAGCACCATCATTCAGCTAAGTGACACTCTCAGCTCTCACAAGGGGAGGTGTTAGGGAAGGATCCGCCGGTAGCCGCCTGTAATATTTTTGGATTGCTGCCCGCTTTTCTTCCAGTGACCCTTTGATTAATTCCTCTGCCTTTTTTATTTTTTTTAATGAGCCTATTATGGCATATCTTATTGCAGATGCTGATTGGATCTCAACTGTGCATTGTGCCAGTTTGATTTGGATTAGATGGCACATATCTATCTGCTGCTGCGCTCTCTCCCCCTCCCGCTTTAGCTCATCGCGTTCGGAATTCAGAGTCTCGGCAATGAGAGCTTCAACCCTCCTGATTGCAGAGGATGTGCAATCGGCTTGAGGAATGTGTACTCAGAGCTTATGATCCTTGGGCAAGCGGGGACTGGGTGATGCATGTGGCTTTCAAGGGACGCTGCTATTTCCATCTGTTAATGGCATTCCAGGATGGCCAACTCCCCTGTGCAGTGATACGCGGCGACTGAGAGATGGGAGATGCAGGGTACAGATGCTGCTGATCTCCATAACATGGGCCAGGAGAGATCATCTGCTGGTTTTAAAAGGAAAGAATATGCCTCTGAAAGCGTTAGTTAGCCAGCCAGGTTTGGAAAGAAGCTGCTGTAGGTTTGGGGAAGGAAAAAGGGAAGAGCCAAAGGAATGAAAGGAAGGGTAGAAAAAAATAATTGCAGAGTTAGATATGAAATTAAAAGCATTATTGAACTGAGGGCAGGGTGAGATAGAACCTGAGGGATGAAGGTTCTGGGGTGACTTCTGGGTAGTCTGAGCAGATGGTGGGGAGTCCTGTGCAGCACCACCTCCATCCTCAGCCAGGGAGCTCTGGCACACGGAATAAAGGCAGTGCCCTGCATTTGCAGAATGTGGTTTGGATCTGTGACAAATCCCTGGATGGGCAGAGGGAGGGCCAGTATGACTGTCTTGGGTGGAAAGAGAGTGATGGAGGATGAGCTCCAGTGAGTGTGGAAAGGATTGAGCCCTGCCAGCTGGGCTCTGTGCTGGTGCTGTGTGTCAGAGCGGCTGTTACCCGAGTTCCCAAAGAAAACATACAGAGTGCAACGCACCGGAGAAAACAATCCCCTGCTCAATTCCCCTCTTTCACATCTTGAAAATACACATTTAGACTTCATCACTCTCTGCTCTTTGGTTGCAGATTGGGATGGTGGCCTGGAAGATGACTCTGAAGACCCCCGAGTATCCAGAGGGCCGTGACATCATTGTCATTGGCAATGACATTACGTACCGAATCGGTTCCTTCGGGCCTCAGGAGGACGTGCTGTTCCTGAGGGCGTCAGAGCTCGCTCGAACTCACGGCATCCCCCGCATCTACGTAGCTGCCAACAGCGGAGCCAGGATTGGTTTGGCTGAGGAGATTCGGCACATGTTCCATGTAGCTTGGGAGGACCCAGATGACCCTTACAAGGTGGGAAGGCACAGGAATCGGGGGTGAAACTGTGTGGTAGCTCACAAAATAATCTTATTTTTTACACAGTTTCTCTTAATAGAGGTGAGGTAAATATTTGCCAGGCTGATAGGTCCAAAGTTCTCTTTGTGTTGGATCTCTTGGGCAGAATGAGTTAGTGCTAAATGTTGAAAACATCCCTGGCTTTCCCTGACCCCAGCTGGAGGTAACAGAGGATGCTCTTACCTCACACTGTGCTCCCTTGAAACTTCCCTTTTGGAAGGGGTTGCTGGGGATAGGGAAGGGACCACTGGTAGGAATGAGGTGAATGGACTGTTTTTCCCTGCAGGGATACAAATACCTGTACCTGACTCCTCAAGACTACAAGAAAGTCAGTGCCCTGAACTCAGTTCACTGTGAACATGTGGAGGACAACGGAGAGTCCAGGTAAGCGCAGACCGGTCACACTGAAAAGCTTCATGTTCACCCTTGGCCATGCAGGGTGAGGATTGTCACATCCTTTCTTCATCTGGGATGTTCTTCTATAGGATCCAGGTGTGGAGAAAGCCATACATAGCTCAGTGTGGTCAGAGCATGGAGGGTAAAGGCTGTGTCTTGACCTGCCTTGGTTGGGGTAGCACCGTGTTGGCTCCAACTGCCCCGGGGTGCAAGTCATGACTGAGACTCCTGCGGTGGCAAACACAGAGGGACCAGGGCAACAATTCTTCTTGCCCAAACACTTGTGGTCTGAATTTTGAAAACTAGTTTTCTGCTAGATTCTGTGGAAGGAATAAAAGAATTCCTGAGTGCTCCATGCATTTTGAAGGGTCAGGCTGCCATGGTTGCTCTTCAGTGCTCTAGAGCCCGTGGTGTTCCGCACACCTCTACTCCGGGTGTCCGCACCTTCCCAGCTGCACCCCAGAAAAGGAGGTGCAAAGGAGCTCTCAGAGGTAGGCTGGGGCTGCAGTGGTGCTCCTGGACAGCGGGAGGACTGCTTAGGAAGGGGAAGATCCAAAGGCTGGCTCACAGCCTGGCAAGCTCTGTGAGAACAAAAGGATGGTGCTGGTGCGGGGATGTGTGCGTTCCTGCGCGTGCGGCTCTCTGGTGAAGCACTTGAGCACACACTCAAGTACTTTGCTTAGCAAAGGCCTGGTGGAAAAGATAGAGGCCAGTCTGAGAGCACCGAGTACGAGTCAGAGAAGTGTTTCAGTTGGTAAAGACCTTTAAGGTCATCAAATCCAGCCATTAAGGGACCATGCTGGGGAAGGAAGGTGTGAAAGAGGAAAGCAGAGACAAGGTGAAAGCCTCATGAGAATCTCTTGTTCTCTTTCTTTTCCCTTTCGCCTGCGTTCTCTTAATTTCTTGCCCTTTCTCTTGTCATCAGCCTGTTCCTCACATCCTGTGGGAGTGACAAGAACACTTTTCATGGGCATCCTGCTCCCTTGGTGTTTCCTCTTTGCAGTGCTGCTTTGGCTGCTCATACACAGGACTACCCATGGTGTTCAGCGAGGCTGCAGAATGAGCCGCGTACGGGTCCCGGCTGGGTTTTATGCATGTTACTCCTTGGAGCATTAATGATATTTAGTCACTTTTCATTTTCCTCATGGCAATCTGGTTCAGCAAATCACTGGGCCTTGTGACTCAAAGGCTGTATGTGTCTCCCTCAGGTATAAGATAACAGATATTATTGGAAAGGAAGACGGACTTGGAATAGAGAACCTCAGAGGATCTGGCATGATTGCTGGAGAATCATCTTTAGCCTATGAGAGTATTATCACCATCAACTTGGTAATCCCCTGCTGCTTTCTGTTCTTCAAACTGTACTGCCTGTATCAGCTAAAAGCCCTGCCATGATATCCAGAAGGTCCGTCTGGGATCAGGCTTCTGGTTGATGTAAATTGGCTCTCGTAGGCTTTGAGCAGCGCTACTTAGAGCATCACAGGGCCACATCCCTTTCTGACTGAATTTAAAATGCTTTTAGGAAACAGTCATTTGGCTGCACATTTGCTCAGCCTGCAAGTTACTGCTTCTCTTCTTTTGAAATAACATTTGCATATGTTCTACTTTTGAGCTTAAAACATTTAGTGGATTCTGGAGTTCTGCAGGGAGAGCAGGTTTTTACAGCCCTGTCATAGAAACATGCCCAGCTGTATCTAGATGTTTAAACCAGTAGGTTTGGGCTGTGTGCTAAGACAGAAATCAATGTGATTTTCTTTGGTTTTTCTTTTATTTTTTTTAAGGTGACGTGTCGAGCAATCGGAATTGGGGCTTATCTGGTTCGGCTGGGTCAGAGGACCATCCAGGTTGAGAACTCTCATATAATCCTGACTGGCTGTGGAGCTCTCAACAAAGTAAGTTCTTGTGTTTTGGTCTTTGGAGCTACATGAATTGAGTTGGGGTTTCTGTACATCCTGCCCATCTCTGTCACCGCTGTTCGTGCCGTCGTGCTCGGTCCCTTTGGCCTTCTCATTTCTTGGGCTGCTCCCCGTGAGGAAGTGATGCGGGGCAGCAATCACTCCTGCCTTTGCAGTCTTTCTTCTTTCCTCTTCTCCCTTTCCCCTCTGCTCAGAAAACAGCCCTTGTTTTTCTTGCCAAGAACATTGTGTTGGCAGACAGAGGTCCTGGTCAGAGACTGGCAGGGACCCTAGACAGGACTGCAGAGCAAAGGGCTTGAGCATGAGCCCAGTGAAGAGGAAGGAGAAGCAGCTTTTATTGCAGGTGGAAGTGGAGCAGCCCACCAAATGGGCCTCATCCTCTCCCACCCACTGCCTGCTGTGATAGAGCAAACCAGGCTGCTTCTAAAGCTGGGTTTCAAACCACGTGGGCTAGAACCACCCAAACTTCATCCATCTGCAGCTCTGCCTGCACGCGGGGGGAGCAGAGGCCTGCGCACGGGAGTGCGGATGCTGGTTCTCAGGGGGTCAGACCTGCTGGAGACCTCAGCTGCGGGGGCAGAGAGTAACTCAGGCTGTAAGAAAACTTCCCGCTTCCACTACTAAAGTGGCTCTTTTTGTTTTGTTTTTTTTTTTAATCTTTCCCTTTTCCCCCCTCACCAGAGGCGATTTTTCTCCTTTGCTGCCCCCGGCCTATTAATACCAGAGCCTCCAGCTCCTTGTCTGTCGCAGACACGGCTCGCAGCCGACTCGGCTCTTGTCCCTCTCACTGAGGGCTTTGTTTACTGGGGACTTGGGATTGTGGGGGCGTGAGGGCCCTTCCCCATTGTGCAGCTTTGTTCTCAGGCACTCTCCAGCACCTGGGGTGGTTGTGCTTCAGCGCAAGCTGCGTTTCAAGGAGCGCCTGCCTGACAATGGGAGATAAAAGGAAAATAGTCTCTCGTTGAATTATTCCCCTGAATAAAGGGGGCTCTGCGGAAAATGAAGCATTGATCCTATCAACTCTAGGACGCAGCACCCTCAGTTAGATCTCTTACACACATCACACACACCTGCATCAATGGATGGAAAAGAGGCATTTGAAGATCCATCCTTTAAAAAGAAATTGAGTCAGTTTAGTGCTTGCTGAAGTGGAGTAAGTTGCCTGGTTCCAGCTGTCATTTGTTGGGGATCGGGGCCCTGCAGAGTTTCCCAGATGGCAGGGCCAGTCTGTTCAGTCCTCCTCTTCTGCTCTCTTCTTTCCAGGTTTAACTGCACTCTCTGCCTAGGGACTGCATGTTCGTTTCCATAGGACTAATTCACTCAAATTTAGGCACTTAAAAAATTAAGGATTTAGTATAAATTAAGCACCAGACACTGGTCAGCAGGCATAAGCAGAGAGAGGTGCTTTCTGGGGGTGGTTTATCCCATCCCAAGAACTTCAGTGGGCTGGATCACCCCATGTGCTCTTCTCTCCTCCCTGCTCTGCTGAAGATGCCAGTATTTTTAAGTAGGCACTGAACCTCCACCTCCCTTTAAGGCCAGTCAAAGGAGGAGCCTACCACACCCTACCCAGCCTTCCCAGTAGGACAGCTGAAGCCCAGAACAGTGAGTTACCTGTCCTTGAGCAGCAGGACACTGGGAATCCCCAGCATCATTGTGTGTTGTGCCTTTCCAGTCTGTATGATCCTCGTTTCCCAGACCCTGCAGCTCCAGCCAGAGCTTCTTGAGTGGATCCCATCTTCCATGTCCGTGCTGTATGTCTGCAGTGATGTCTGGTGCTGACATGACCAAGCTCAGCCCAGTTGAGCTGGTAAGAAGGGTGTGAAGCCAGTGCTGAATGCTAAAGCATTTGCATCATCCTTCCACAGAGCCCACACCTACTTCAGCCTTCCCCTGTCTCCTGTTCTTAGATGGAAACTGTTGCACACTCATCCCTTGTGTTGAGATGGAGAGTTGGAATTCTCTTCTGGCTGGATGTCAGTTCACTGTCAGCCAAGGGCCAGTTGAGCAAAGTCTTCTCTTGCAGGAATGCAGAGCCTGTTTGGGCAGGATGTAGGATATGTTCGTTTGTGGGATCTCGTGGTGGGAACCTGCTGTGGTTTTTCTCTGAGGAGTGAGTGAGCCTTGCTGCTTCGTGTTCTCATAGAGTAGAGGGTGAGAAGAGCCCTGTGCTTTACTGCCCAGGAGTGAGACAGTTGCCAGCCCTGCTGACAGGGTCTTGAGGAATGATCATGACTGAAACAGGAGTCAATGAAAGGGATCTGCCACCTCCCCTGACAGCTGGGACCACATGCTTTCTCGCACAGCTGCATGCAGATGTTCCTTTAGCTCTTCCCAGTTAGGTGTCAGGGATTTGGGACAATAATTCCAATTGCTGTTTTTTAGCTTGCAGAGGAGGTTGTACAGAGCTTACATGTGGTCTGGTGTCTGTGTACACCTCTTCTTCCAGATGTCTTCTCTCCACAAGAAGAATGTGCAGTGCAGAGGTGGTTCTGCAGCAGCAGAGACCATTAGACTCCCAGATTGCAGTGAGGGGGCAGCGTCTGGAAAGTTGATTTATGGGTTTTTTCCCCTTCCTCCTGCAACATCCTGGATTCTTTTTAATTGACTGGAGGAGCATGGGGGACCGTGACAAACACTTGGTTCTAACAGACCAGTTGCTGGTCTTGTCCATGATCATTATGTAAAACAAGCCTGAGGGGGTCGGTGTAGAGGGAAAGATCCAACCAAACCCAGGCTACAACCCATAACTTCGATGAGGAGCTCAAGGTCAGCATCATTTCTGGCTGAAGCTCCGTTTGGTGCTGCTGGAGGTTCACTATTCACATTCCAGCTTTCCCCATCGCCGGGGGAGACGCCTGGCAGCAGCCCCGGGTTTCAGGGTTCCCCCGGCCCCCGTTGGGGTGACGCAGGAGCTGCTCGAGGTTTCCCTCTGCTCCTGACGAACTCTCTTTGTTTACAGACCCACGGGCAGCGCGTGGGGCACCGGGGGCTGCATTTCACCCGTCCCCCTTTTGTCTTCGCCGGGTTGCGTTTCAGCAGGGGGTGGAGAGGTGGAAATGACATTTCATTCCTCTCCCGTGAGCGTGCGCGCGCGCCTGTGCTGAGCCCGCTGACCCCCCTGGAAATTGAAATAATGATAATGCGCGTCTCCCGACTGCATCAAAGTATCAGCACATCAAAAGCCAGGAGGCATGAAATGCAAATGATAAAGTGAAAGCAGATGGATTGTGCATGATCGCCTGATGCCCAATGAATTTTAAAAGGTGCTGGTTCACATGGGGAGAGGGGCTGAAATAAACACGTTATCCCTGCAATTTTTATTTT
>VXBZ01000064.1:315530-333255 GCA_013399135.1 Heliornis fulica
AGTGGCTTTTGAGCACACCTTCTCTACAGATACGTGTTCGTGGCTCTTGCTGAGGGAAGCCAGAGTTAGTGGAGGTTCTCAGGAGCCACACTGCCTCCATATGTACTGGTTTGAGGTTTAGATGCTCGACCTGGTACCACAAACAGTTTGTTTGCCAAGTGATGATGAACAGCTGTCCCACACACTGCACTTCACAGTGGGATGTTTGAAGTGGTTGTCCCTTCTGGAGGTGAAGGAAGGATCTAACCAGCAGGCTCTTCTCTCTTCCTCTTCCTCTTCCTCTTCCTCTTCCTCTTCCTCTTCCTCNCCTGTTTAGCTTCTTTCCCTGCCACAGTCTCTAGGCTTGGCCTGTCCCACTGATGCCTCAGGCCTTCCCCTCATCTGTGCTCATCTGTGGGCCTCATGGCACCATGTTCTTAACAAGAACATCCAAGCATGGCAAACACCACCTGCCAGGAGTGTGTTATGCCCACTAAGGGAAAGAGGCAGTGAGGATGAAGGGTCAGAAACCATTAAAATATGAAGACAGGCAGAGGGAGTTGGGCTGGTTCAGCCTGGAGAAGAGAAGGCTCTGAGGGGACCACCGAGCCTCTTGCAGTACCTGAGAGGAATCTACAGGAGAGCTGGGAAGGACTGTTTGCAAGGGCCAGTAGTGATGGGATGAGGAGTGATGGTTTTAAACTGGATCAGGGCAGGTTTAGATAGGACCTTAGGAAGAAGTTCTTCCCTCTGAGAGTGGTAGATCACTGGCCCAGGTTTTCCAGAGAGGTGGTGAAGGCCCCATCCCTGGAGACATTCAAGGTCAGGGTGGATGGGGCTCTGAGCAACCTGATCTAGTGAAGATGTCCCTGCTCACTGCTGGGTGGGACTAGATGGCCTTGGAAGGTCCCTTCCATCCTAATGCATCCTGTGAGGCTATGAAAGAAAGAAACCCTGGTTGAAAATACGTGTAGGCCAGGTGGGTAACCCTGTCCTCAGGACTTCTTTCTGTGGAAGCTTTTACCCTCTGGATGATGTTAATTTAAAGGGTGTGTATAGGGTATAACCTATTCCAGGCCTGAGAGAGCTCAGGAACCAATCTGGAGATCTGCAGCGTGCTCTTTCTGGCCCTGTGAATGTGATTTTTAGGGGGAGAAACCATCTCTGAGGACCAGCATTAAGAGGGTTGTTTGGGAGTTGCCCTGGCTGGTGGAAACCCAAGGCTTGCTAATGCCACATGTAAATATCTAAGAAACTTGGAAGCCTGGTGCCACCAATTGTCCAATGACCTCTCCTGAGAACCTCGTTCATTAGTGCAGACGCTGCTTTAAAGACGTTAACGTGATCGGTGCCATAAGTGTCACGGTAACGTGGTGTATGTGTCAGTTCTGGGGCTGTGGATGGGTCCCCAGGGACTTGTTGATACAACAGACCATAATTGCTGCAAGGACCATTTTTGACAATCTGCATTTAAAACCCAACACCCCGACAACCCCTTGGCACTGGGCTGGAGGAGAATATCCCCATATTTTAAATTCGGTCCTGAGCTGTACTGAGCTGTCCAGATTTGGGGTTTCATAGATGTGGGTCTGCACTGTGGGACAAGTTGATTTGGGGGTGTTTCAGCCATGGGGGCTCTCTGATGTCCATCCACTCTGTGGACCTTCCCTGCCTTGTGTCAAGATGCTGTTTGGACCGATACTGATGCTTGTAGGGCCCAGCCAAGGGAACCTGCAGGACTTGCTGGGTGCTGTGGGACTTGAGTAACAGGGTGAGACCCCAGGTCAGGGCTTGGGGGGAGCAGGCAGAGAGACTCAGGGGTGCTGGGCCCACACAAAAGGTGGTTGGGTCAGGTCTGAGGCTGGCTGGAGGAGTCCTGGTGCGAGGAACCGATGGTTACACCGTCTGCTTGGGTGAGTGATCGGTCTGCAGGACTGCAGGCCATAATATTTACCCTTCAATTTCACAATCTGGAAAAATAAATAAATCCCCATGAGACTGATGCTGCTTGGGGGTTTTACTGTAAAATACCAAATGTGGAGAGCTCTTTCTTTTTTTGGATTCAAGGCAGGGATAGCTCAGTATCTGCTCAAGATGACTCCAGTCTTGGGATTAGATCAGAGCAATCATGTGAGAGCAATCATGTGAGTTAGAACAGCAAGTGCCATCCCTGTCATTCAAAGGAGCATTATAATTATTAATGCATGATATGAATCTTTCTGTAGTGGCACAGCAAGACCATTAGAAGATACGTATGGGCACAGGGTGTTTGAGAATGCTAATCAAAGAGGGCCTAGGAAATGTCACCCAGAAACCAACACTTGAGCAGCGTTCGCTGTCAGTCGGTTCCTCTCGTGGATCTCACCAAGGTTACCCCGCTCTTGCCTCCAGCACTGGGGGAAGCAGGAGGGGCCACTGGTGCCAAGAGCAGCTTCACGGGTGGGCTGTGGTTTCTTCAGCTCCCCAGCGTGGATGAGGGGCTCCCTGCTGTGGGTTGCTGTTGCCTGCACCCCAACAAAGCTGGTCTGGTTGGAGGACCAAGGTCAGAGAAGAGCTCTTGGAGGGAGTCACTCTCAGCTTTAGCAGTACTTGGCAGTAGGAAAGTGTGGAATTTGGTTCTTTTGAAGCCAGTGAGAGGTGTTAGCTGCTGCCACAAAGGTCTTTGCTCAGTGCAGAGAAATTAATGGAAGCAGGATGGATGCCTGGACTTGGGATGAATGCAAACAAACAACCACCACCCTCCATTTCTACATTTTATTTTTAATTGCCTTCCTTTAAGTGGGGATATTTGTGTATTGTTCCCATTAGGGACAATTTACGTTCCAGGCATCGCATTATCAGTCCCTTTATGTTTGCTTAGGGAAGAAAGTCTAATAGATTCCTGTTGACTTTTTTTTTTCCTCCTTCCTTCTATCATTTTTAATATGGATCTTGATCAGTTTATCTGTGTGGATGGGCCTGTGCTGTGGGGGTTGTGTGTGTATTTATTTGTGCTAAAGAGATGTTTAGCATAGTGGCTCATGCCCTGCCTGTCAAAACCTCTTCTGTGTGCTCTAAACCAGTGGATGCTCCGTGTAACCTGACCCTGTCCCAGTTCTGGTGATCCTGACAGGTTTGTCATTACTGGTGGATTAATTCCAGTACCTGATGCTCCACTGGAGAGGAACAGAAGAAGGCACTTTTCAAGCCTAATATCTGATCCTGACCAGTCTCTTGGGGTGTCCCTGGGAGGGTACTGGTGGGACCTGCCTGGGGTCTTTTCTGCAGCAAATTGCAGAGAAATGATCCACTACTGTCCCACTCTGGGAAGTCCCTCCTGTCTGAACACAATCCTATAGAACCTGCTTGAGGTGGCCTTGCTCTAGCAGGGAGTTGGATTGGATGATCTCCAGAGGTCCCTGCCAGCCACCACCAGTCTGGGATCCCGTGAATCTGTCAATGGCAGTGGAGAATTGTCACTTCTCTCATGATTCATCCAAAACCCATGCAGAAGAGGGAACTGAGTTTGGCTCTCCTGGTGACAGAGGTGCCCACACCACAGCCTGTCCCCTTGGATGGCATCTGATTGAGACAGTTCTCTTGGGTTCAAGAGGGGAGACCAAGGGCAGGACCAAACCAAGACCTTTAAGTATCATGGAGGTGACCATTAATGTTGTTTGCAGGACTTGTGTCTGGATTAGGGACCCCCTAACTGAGGCAGGTGGGATTTATGAGTGTTTGCACCATGCAGAATAGGGGCTGTAATTTTAGTTTGCAAAGTCTATTGAGTCCTTTTGATTTACCACTGACTGATGGAGTGACCTTGAGCAAAACAGGCAGTCTCCCTCTGCTGTGAAAGGAGAGCTAGGCAGGAATTTTTTGACAAGACATTTTTCATTTGAAAGTGCCAGTTCACAGAAACTGGAACTCCTCAGGAAAAAGTATCAGTTCTGAGGAATATCTCCTCTGGAGTATTTTTGGGAAATGAAAAGTTCTTCCTTCCCCTCAACTGACTTTTCTCTCCAAATTGATTTTCATTCCTAATACCTACAACAAATATTTCAAAGTCCAGGTATTTGTTCTCATTTCCAGAATGCAATTTTTCATTTTTTTTTTTTTGCTGTTGCAATCCAGAAATTTTCAACAATCCTCATCAATGATTACAAGATAGAAAAAAACCCATTTCCTCCCAATACTGTTTCATCTTGCCATCTGCAGACAGAGAGAATGCCCCTCTGGTATGTGACCAGCTGTGGAGCCCTGCTCCCTTCGTCCCCATGTGGTGCTTTGGGATCCTCAGGCAGAAGGTGCTGTAGAAAGGGCAGCTGCACTTGCAGCGTCCATCTGGACGCGTCTTCCCCGCTGCCTCCGAGGTGAAGTGCAGTCGCTTTTTCCCCTTCCCCCTCTGATCTCACCAAATTAAAGGGAGAAAAAGGCTCCACCAGCAAGACCCGCTTCTGGATTTGCAGTCAGTAGCCATCTCCAATAACCATCAGGCTGTCAGCTTCCCCCCACCTCCCCCTGCCTCCCTCCTCCCCCATCACTCACCAAAGGAAAAAAAGAGCTGGAGCCACAGCTTGAAATATATCATGCAATAGTGTATCATGAATTTCTTGTGAATCACATTGGTGAAGCAGGTTTATTTATTTCTGAGACTTTAAATCAATACAAAGTAGGTCTCTTAGTTCTGAAGCTGGGATGGAGTGTGAAAAAATGAGCCCATTGTACTCTTAAAACTTTGGGGAAAGGAGATGACAGCTATATAATTCCATTTACCAGGCACTAGGGGCTTTAATGTGAAGGTGACAGGGAGCTCTTTGTGCATTTAGAGCACCATATCTTCTAAATAAAAGATCTGTAGACTTGATAGTGGAGTATAGCTCTGACTTTAATAATCTCCAAGCATTAGACCGAGCCAATATGTTCCCAAGTCGGAGGGGTCCCCCACCGAACGCTCGTAAATTAGAAGTGCAGGAGCTGCACGCGGTGGTGGATCGGGAGTGCAAGAAGTGACGGGTCTGACGCCCGGGGAACGGGTCTGCTCGGGAGCAAGGCTCTCACTGGCATCCCACCTCAGCCTGGTCCTCCCACCCAGCACTCTTGTACCCTCTGGTGACACGAGGTGTGGTGGGGGAAGAGCTGAGGGATAGAGGTGTGGGGTCTGCTGAGGCTGGGCCGCACGTGGCAGCGGTCGGGTTCTTGCGCTGTGTTTCCTGACGAGATGTTTGTCCCGATCATTCCTGCCCATTTATGAAAAACAGGCTCTTTATAGCCTGTGCCTCTCCTGCTGCAGGTTTCTGGCAGAAACTGTGGGATGGGAATTGCAATTACTGAAATTATTCAGATAAAAATCTGGCACTTACATTTGATATCAACACATGATACGCTCCGAATAATGGCAGCACTTACGTTACATAATGATTCCCGTTCAAGCCCTGTCATTTTTTCAGATCTTTCATCTTTGATGAAGCACAGGAACCAATCAAGTCTGCAGCCAAACCTGCTGAATGTCTCCACTACCCAGCAGCGTGGTTTCTGATAAGGAGCAGAGAGAAAGCGGCTGGTCATCGGGGGTTGAGTGCTCCACCGCCATTAAGATGCGTAGGACGTGCCTGTAGACCTGTTGAGGACGGGCCTCGAAGGGCTGTGGAGGCTGCAGGAGTCCTCTCTCTCCTTTGTGCTTCCCAGGAGATCCTCCACAGGGAGAAGAGAAGCAGTTTCCCATGTTGGCAGGGAGTGTGGTTTGCATTGGCCCAGCCAAAGGGAGGGCCCACAGCGCTGCCCCGGTGCTGTAGGCTGTGGTGTCACTGGTTGTGTGACCTGGAGGGTCACGAGTGTTCTTGCCATCCCAGGAGGAGCTTGACACGTGCAGCTCTAGATCTAACGGTCCTTTGTGACCACTCATCTTGTTGTGGAGGTGGGGGCACAGGGGATGTGTTGTGTCCCCTGTGCCCTGTTAAATGTGCTGTGCTCTGTGTGCCTGAGAGGTTTGTCATTGGGAGCAGTGGAAGGGGAGATGGTTGGGGGGGCTCTTGCCCATCCAAGCTGGGTCCCTCATGGCCAGGAGGCTGTGTGGTGTCTCACACAATGGTGGTGGCAGTCCCTCTCTGCCGTGGTGGTTAATGGGGTTAGTGCTTGGAGGGGGTGGCAGGGGAAGGACAGCTGCTGGGGGGACACAGACCTGCCTGCCAGCCCTTCCACGCAGGACAGCAGCAGTGACAGAGGTGACTTTGGACAAGTTTGGGATGTGAGTGTGGGGCCAGTCACCCCCAGCAGCTCCCTTTGACTGGGAGGGTGCCAAGCTCCGGGCAGACAGAACACGGATTCTGGGTTACTGAGCTTTCAGAGAAAGAACTTTCATTGAAAGCAAACATTTCTGGTGCCAGCAGCTTACTGCCTCTACACAGCTGCTCTTTTACATCTGCTCTTGCCATCAGATCAGAGGTCAGATACTGCCAGTACCCAGGTGAACGTGTGTGGTGTATCTCAGCTTCCAACTCCTGGATCCCATTCTGGATCCCGTTCTTTCCCAGCCCTCTTGCTGGACCTTTCTTGATCCCTGTGCTGAGGCAGCTGGCTCTGGTAGCTGTGGCTTTGTTCCCTGGAGTGCCAGGAACCTTTCTGCTAGTTGGTCTGCCAGGAACCTTTCTGCTAGCTGGTCTGCCAGGAGCCTTTCTGCTAGCTGGTCTGCTTTGCCAGCTTAACCCTTGGGTCCATGTCTTTGCTTCTGTAAGCCTGGGGCTAAAGCTGCTTCCACTTCTGAGCCTCCAGCTTGACGTGACTCGTGTACCTCACCGGGGTTCTCTGTTTGGACAATTCCTGGTCAGACCCACACAGGGTTTCATCCTGTGCAACCTTTTCTCCCACAAGTGTGTTTGTAGCATCACCTGATTCACTGACCATGCTAAACATGCTGGTCCCTCTGCTGACCATGTGCCTTGTTGGGGAACATCTGAACCCTCTGACTGCGCAGGCTCAGCTCGGGATTCTCCAGCAGATGTATTTTCTTTCACCCTTGGATATTTTCTCATGGAAACATTTATACACCAATATGCATTGCACCATTTAAGATTGTTAATTGGAGATTGAATTACTTGTCAGCCTTTAAAAATGGAGTCCTGTGAGGTCAGAGGAGAGGTGGTTTAGCGGAGCTATTCATTTCTTTCTCCCGCCCGATGCTCGCTGTCTGCGAGCTGGCCAGCCCCTGGGTGCCTTCTGAGCCCCAGCACCCAACTGGGTCTGCAGCTCTCTGTGTGAAAGGAGTTGGAGGATCTTGGGTCGTTCCTGTGGAGACAGCAGAGCAGATGTGCAGAAGCAGGGTGGTTCCCAGCCGCAGCCTGGACGTCGCCCCGGCCGGGCAGTGGAGCACCTTGCTTTGCGTTTAGACCGCTCTTAAGTCAGGTCTGATTCAGAGCACAGGCACATGTGTGTGCACACGTGTGTCACAGAATCCCAGAGTGTTAGGAGGGACCTCAGAAGATCCTCCCGAGGGTTAGGGTCATACCTGTGAGCTGCGATCCCGCGCCGCGTTCCGGGGGTTTCCGCCGCGCGGCCCCGCCCGATGCTCTGTCACTTCACGGAGACGGCGGGAGCGCTCGGGGAGAGGAGCTGTGTGTTTATCTTCATCTCCAAAAAGGGATTTAAGGGCGAGAGCAGGCGGTATATCAGCCTGTTCTCATTGCCTGTCAGCAGCCGTGAACCTGAGCTGGCTGCAGTGTCTCCAGATAAGCAGCAGCAGAGGCCCATTTCGCATGTACATACGTTTGCATTAGTTCATAGATGGGGAGTTTAAATCCTCTTTATTTTTATTTTTCTCTGTGGAAGGCGTTTAGCTGGGCTTGTGCCCGGCATCCCGAAGCCTGTGCTTTGCTTTTCCTCTAACCTAAACCTGTGCTGCTGCCTTTCCCACTGCGCCCTGTCGTGGCACTGCTTCTGGCTGAGGAAGAGGAGGGTGTTTGAGTGCAGAAGGGAGGTCTGGGAACCCTCCTCTGTGCACAACCACGGTGCTTACATTGACTTCCAAGTTTTTTGGCCTGGTTCCATGACTTCTGTGTCTTGGTTTTGTCTACACATAAACCTCCTCTGACATCCGTCTCTCAGGGAGCTTTGAGAGGACCGTCCCGTGCTTGCAAAGCACCTGGTTTTGGGAAATGTCCAACCACTGGGCCTTTTCTCCTCTGAAGGAAATGAATTTGGGGTTAGGAAATGATGGTGTTGTGCTGTATGGGTCAGATGGGTTGGGTTTTGGATGGGTTGGGTTGGACTAGATGATCTTTCAAGGTCCTTTCCAACTCCCAATGTTCTGTTTTGGTGGCTGCAGCTGTGATTAACTGATGACGTGTGGGAAGAGACAGTTGGACCAGGCTGCCCAGGGCAGTGCTGGAGTCCCCATCCCTGGAGGGATTGGAAAGGCCAAGAGATGAGGTGCTGAAGAGGTGGACTAGGCAGGGTCGGGCTGGGGTTGAACTCAATGAGCTTAAAGGTCTCTCCCAACCCAAGGGATTTGATCATTCTGTGATTCTAAGAAAGCAAATCAGTCCAGCATGGTCTTACAACCAGAACAAAGTTCTCTATTTCAGTGTCCTGTTAGCACCTTCTTACTGCATCCCAAAAGGTCAAATCTTGAGAAACCTGGAGCTCCCCTGTAGTGTGGGTGAGATGCTTCACATCCCGAGCGCTGGTTATAGGACACGGGGTGGTTTGTCCTCCTGAGGATGAGGTCTGGCCCCAGCATCCCTTCCATAGGGACCAGGTTGTCTTGGGCTGCGGGCTGCTCCTCCCTCAGAGCAGCCTCTCTTCCTTAAACAAGCTGTGCCAGTTGTTTGGTGGGGGAGGGCAGGTTGTTTGTGTGTGTTTAAAGGGTTTTTTTTTTTAAGATCTAAATGAAGCAGGTATGTAATGCCCTCTGTCTGCTAGAAAGACTCAACCCATAAAAATAACAAACGGCGTGTATTTGCTAGAATGTCAAAGTTATGAGTTTATTTTGTAATGATGTGCTCCTGCCTTCATGAGGTAAACTGGCCGTGGCAGAGGTGTTATTAGTAATATGGACTCAGTGGAGCAGAAAGCCGAGTGACCGAGAGATCAGTGTATCAGTCAGCGAGAGGGCAAATGGAAAGAGACAGCAGGAGAATGAGAAAAGAGCTGCGGTGCCCGGGCTCAGATTAGAGATGGAGCCGTGCAAGAGAATTGGAAGCCCAGCAGTCGGACTCTCATTCTTCCCAGTCTCTCTGAGGAGCTGGTGGGGCTTTGTCTTTGATGTACCCGTCTCTGTGCATGGTGTTGGGTTTATTTTTTCCCTTTGGTTAAAGGTTTATATGGGTCCAACCCTGCTACTGAGAGGGATTTTGAATGAGTGAGCTGAGCTGGGGCCAGCACTTAGGAGACTTGGCCATGTATCAGCTCCACATAACTGTCTCTGCCTCAGTTTCCCCACTTGTATCATTCACCTTGAGGGTCACTGTAAGATTTGTGAGCAGTTGGCTCCCTCCTTTGGTGTTGCTGCAGGGGTGGGTGGGTTTGTGTGTGTATCTCCTTAGCCAACTCCTTGCCACATCCCATCCTTTGATGTTTTTCCTCCCCAAAGGTGCTTGGACGGGAAGTTTATACCTCCAACAACCAGCTGGGTGGGATCCAGATAATGCACAACAACGGAGTGACACACGGCACCGTGTGTGATGATTTCGAAGGAGTCTTCACTATCCTGCAGTGGCTTTCCTACATGCCAAAGGTAACTCCTGGCCCTCAGGAGTCTTCACTATCCTGCAGTGGCTTTCCTACATGCCAAAGGTAACTCCTGGCCCTCAGGAGTCTTCACTATCCTGCAGTGGCTTTCCTACATGCCAAAGGTAACTCCTGGCCCTCAGCAGTGCCAGGGGCCACTGCCCGCTGCTTCACTCGCAGGGGCTTGGGGACTCTGGGTTTGCAGCACAACGGTTTAGGCTCAGATCAAGGCTGTTAAGAGTTGCAGTGTTGGAACATGCAAAGTTCTTGTCTTCAAGTGCTGCAGGAAGGGGATGTGGAGCAGCCTGGCACTGCCTGGGCTGCTTCCACGTCACTCCCCTGGTGTGCTGCCCTCCGCGATCCGGGCAGCGGGTTTTATGTAAGCACCGGATTGTCTCTTATGGCAAAGACTCTCCGAGTTCCCCTGCAAGGCAGTAATTTGTTGGAGCTGATGTGTGTGTGTAAGCTGCTCTGCAGCCAGGAAGGCAGCAAGGAGAACATGCAGGTCACCTTCCTTCAGGAAAGAGAGCGTGCGATGCGTCAGGTGCCCTGGTCACCTTTCAGAAATTAAATTGCAACCCTGCACTAGTGCTGGCTGTGCCTGAAGTTCAAGAGCAAATGAAGAGAGTTGCCAAAGGAGGGTGTGGGAGTGTGTGGAGCACTTTGGAAGGTTCTTCAGGCCCATTCCCAGCCCCTGGGATCCCATCAAGTGAAGGATTGTGCAGTGGGGAGGGGGAGAGGACTCCGACCGGGTCCCTCAGCGCTGCAGTTTGGTGCAAAGCCTTGCAGGAGAATTATATCCCTCAATATTTTTCTTTTTCCCTTAGAGTGTGTACAGCCCAGTTCCTATCCTCAAAGTCAAGGACCCTATAGACAGAACCATAGAGTTTATTCCCACCAAGACTCCCTATGATCCTCGCTGGATGCTGGCCGGACGCCCAAACCCAAGTACGTAGATCTTTGGTGGCCAGGGTATGCACTAACCCATCTCATTTCACACTGTTTGTTATATCATTATATCTGACATCCAAATACATTCCAGAGCTTACACAGTAGTTAATATTCTACACAATTTGAATATAATTTATACAAATAGCATGTAAATTCTGAGTGCTTGAGGACTTTTGGAGTTTTTTGTTACTTTCAGAGATAATCTAGGTTTTTTTCCCTGCAGTTCAGAGGAATGTCCATATACACAGGGTCTGTACACTAAAGGAATTATGGTGTTCCTGCAGTTCCTGCAGACCTTGGAGGATAATTACATTGGAAACATTGCAAACCCCTGAACCTCCACGTGTGCTTTCGGGGTTGTGCCACCTGCGTACATACAAGCTGCAAACTGGGTGACCATTACACCTGCCTGCTGTTACGAATGAGTTTGGGGGGGGGACTAATATGAGATTGGTGATAAACTAAGTTTTCTGGTTTTGGATAATATTTTTTCATCATCTCTCAAGTAATTCATCCAGCTGTCTTGAGTGCAGCTAACGCTGGCTTCCAAATCGAGTGACTTGAGATTTTAATTTAGTGGAAGCGTTAAGGAAAGCAGATGATTCCCTGTGATAAGTTAAAGCAGATATCTCCTAGGTGAAAAGTTAAAGCCATTTATTAGAGGAGATATTGCCGTGATATTCTTCAAACTGACGCCCGACGTGAGGCCAGAATCTAAACGATCGGCTTTGGGCTCACGATAAAGAGATAATTTTGAAATGGATGGTCACATTTTACAGTGGGGCCACAGAGGCAAGGAATGTAGAACACAGTAATTACAAGTTTGGTCTTGATAAAACACTCTCCATCCTGTTTAAGTCAGCAGAGGTTAGCTTGCTTGGATCTCCACTTTTAATTGGTTTTGGACTTGGGTTTGCAGAAGCAGAGGTGCTTGTTCAGATTAAAGTGTTCCTCGGGAGCTGTGTGCTGGGGTAAAGCTGGGAGGGGGGTTTGGTTCAGGTTTTTGGTTTATTTGGAAAGCAGATGCCCCAGGGAGTCGTGGTTGGTGGTGTTGTCTGGGTGGGTAGAGATCTCAGTGCCTTGGCTGTGCCGTGGACGGCTTCCGAGGCTGGAGGGCTGGAGAGACCGAGCTGGCCACATCCCTTGTCACTCCCCAGTCCAGCATCAGCAGTTGGCCCAAATGGAAGCTCTCAGTCATGTCCTTCCCCGTTCACCAGAGTAGGGCCCAGGCTGAAATGCTGGAAAACCTTCCTGCCATGCTGCTGTCTGGAGAGCGGGAGCATGTCCTGGCCCTGCACAGCTCGGCCTCAGGGGCTTTCCATATTCATTGTGTCTTCTGTGCCCACTCAGGAAACCCGGGTGGGATATAGGAAAGGGCACAGTGAACTGCCACCCCGCTTCCCAGGGGTCACAGCTGTCCTGAGAGTTATTTGAGGGGACACCCGTGGGTCTGTTGTGTGTGAGGTGTTGTCAGTGTGTCGGAGTTTGTGCTGCCGGAGGACACCGGGTCGGATGCTGGGCACACAGCTGCATCACCCAGTCCCTGCTCCAGAGCAGGTCACCATGTGGTGTCAGAGCTCTCCCTTTTCTAAAAAAACTGCATGAAACCTGCTCACATGTGGGTCTGATGCCAAAACATCCTTGGGATTTTTATATTTAGCTCCTGGAATTTTTTTTTTCCTCGCGCTTTCCTTCAAGGAAACACCAGGCAGGATCAAGAGAAACATGTGAGATAAGTTTTAGAATAGAAATAGGTGTTTTGAAAAACATCCTTAATGACTTTACTGCCTTTTGACAAATGTTTGTAGTGTCTTGAAAAAAATCCAGAGTTATTTATTTAAAAGCGTGCGAAGTCCCTCTGCTATCCGAACCCCATCGTTTAACAATAAATGATGCTTTGGCTGATAAATGACTGTCTTTTTTGCAGACTAGCAAATGAAATAAGACATGATGGCTGAAGGCAGACAAATGCTCAGCTGTCTAATGTTCCCTTCTATTATAATCTATTTTAAAATAAATAAATAAATAGACGGTGCCAAGTTCCCCAGTTGGCATTTTTTAAACAAGTTTCAGTTGCTTCTTTTATATTCTCTCTTCTTTCATCCCTCCCTCCTCCCTCCTCTGATACTTCTTTTGGTTTTTTTTTTCCCTTCTCTCCCTTCCCTTTAGGTCAAAAAGGACAGTGGCTAAGTGGTTTCTTTGACAATGGCTCGTTCCTGGAGATCATGCAGCCCTGGGCACAAACAGTCGTGGTTGGCAGAGCAAGGTAAATTTTCAGAGGCATTTTAGACGTTTGTAGAAATCAAGTTTTTGTTATTCTTTGCGTTTTTCTAGAACCTCCTTTGAAAGCAGGTGACTATAAGTAAAAACAAGCCATTACTTGAATAGGACCCTTCTTCACCACGTGAGTGAAGCATGGACTGATCATTTCTCCTGTTTTGCTTGGAGGTGACAGCTTTAACATGGCACAAAAGCTGAAAAGGGAGAGGTTGTTAAAAATCATGTCAGGCGGTGGATGCTTCCCCGGGGTACGAGGTCGCGTAGCGAGGCCTCTTGCGGCTCCCACTCGGCTGAAGGCACATTACACTGTTTATTGTTTTGGGATCTTATTTGACTTGCAAGAAAAGTTCAGCTAAAACTAGAGCAAATTGCAAGAGCCTCTGCACAAAGAGCTTAACATTGAGGTTTGTGTGGAATAATGTGCAGCGTTTTCCAAATGAGCACCTGCCACACGAGATCTCAGTCGCATTTCATGATGGGGATGTGCAGCTCCAGAGACCTGTGGCACTTACCTCCTGCCATGGGAGGCACATCCCCTTACCCTGCTGCAAAGTGCTGCCTGGGCAGGGCTTGGAAACGTTCCTAGATCCCTGCAGCCTGAGTCATTCCTGGTGCAGGGGTCTGTGAGCTCTCCGAGCTGGCAGGAAGCAGAAGCCTGGAGGTAAGATCCTGGCTTTTGGCGAGGACAAATCAGAGCTGGGCTCAACCCCCCCTTCAAACATCTCTTTTCTAGTCCTGGTTTGGGTTTTTTTTGCCCCCTGCACAAGGTTTCTGATCTGATTGTCTGCTTCCTCTCCAAATAAAAAGTACATTTATCTCCCTTGAGTTTCCACTGCAAGTGCTTGAGCTGTCCAGGCACAGCAGCTTATCCCTTGTCACTCCTCTTCCCTCAGTTCCCGCCGCTCTCCTCTCAGGGCAGAGCTTCATACTCTGGCCTCCAGCAGACTCCCTAATTGATGTCAGTGATTTTGGTTAATTGTCAGCCTTTTCTCTTTTTTGTTAATGAATGATGGGGAGAAGAGAAGCTGAAGTACCTGACTGGGATGCTGGAGGCTGCAGGAGATGCATTCAATGAGATGCGGTCGTGCCGGTGCATGACAGCTGTTGAGAGTGTGCCTTAGTTCCCAGCAGAAGTCTCCATCAAAGAAAAATCTTCTACTGATGGACCACTCACCTCCCACACTGTCAGGACCTGTCACCAAACTGGTGACAGTGAGAGACAGGGAGACATGCAGCATGCCCAGGACAGCCAGCTCAGCTCCCAGCCCGTCCAGCCGTGCATCAGTGCCCATTCTGATCTCCTGTATGTGGATAGCACATGTGGGCCTGGAGTATTTGGTAACTCCCATCTATCTTCTAGACTCTAAAGCCACAGCTCTAGGGCACCCTCAGGATGAGGGTCAGGGTGCCAGAGGGCATGCTGTGGAGCAGCAAAGCTGCTGGCATTCCCTGGAGCTCCTCTGCAGCATCTTGGAGGACCGTGTCCATGCCGGGCATCTCAGGCACCAGGAGCTCTGTTAATATTATAAGGAGATGCTGCATAATAACAAAAGGAGGCTTCTGGACCTGAGGGTGTGCCCAGCTGTTGCCCTTGAGACCTTCAAGAGGCTTTAATGGGTTTGAGCCTGCCTGTGGACTCTCCCAGTGGGGAAGGTGGGATGGGGAATCATACCCATGTCCTCAGACACGGTGTCAGGGTGGGAGGAGGACTCGAGCCACAGCAAGGTGGGACATTGTGCATCTGGTGTTGGAGGTGGCACACGCCCAGCATGAGAAGAGCTGCTGCTGCTCATGTGCAGGTGCAGCTCAGCTCTGCCACCTTAGGCTTTATGTCCTGACTGCTGCTGGTCCCAGGGGTCCCAGTGCCACAGAGATCCATACTGTCTGATCCTTACACATTGAAAGGAGCTGAAAATCCCTGCTGACTCCGCTCTGAGCTGCAGCACGTAACCCCTGGGATGTCTGGTGACCTTTTGATACACTTGGGTAGTTTTGTCCATCCCCCTGTGATGCTCTAAAGTTTTATCTGACAACATCCTATAATTATGTAGAGATTTTTAGCTTAGGCAGTGTACCAGGGGGAGAGCAGGTGGAAATCAATGACTTGGCAAAGCTGGAAGGTCTCCATCCAGGCCCATCCATGCTCGGCTTTGCTTGCAGCTCCTTTCTTCTGACGCAGTCCAAGTTGCTCTGGACTCACACACAGGTATATATATATATATATATAAAAAATAAAAGTCTCTCCTTTCAAAAGCAGTGGCACTTTGAAAAAACAAATATGAATGTATTCTTCTGGGATTGTTACTGTAAGTGCTGCCAAAACTCATCTTTTGTATGTATGTTTGGAATATGTGTGCTGTTGGCTGTAAATTGTCTTTTATTATTCTATGGCAACTTGTCCAGGGACACACTATAAAACAAGATGTAGCATCTTCATGTGCTAGCCTGATAAAATTTATATGAAGTATAATGGAAAACAGAAGTTGTTTTGAGCTCTTTTCAAGTTCAATAAATAACTGTAATACTTGGATAAAGATGTTCTTTATTAGGTCACATGGGCCCTAATATAGAAGTTATAAGTTACCGATTTAAGACGGCTTCTGCAATTACGGGTTTCTGGGCAGACTCTTAATCATAGTGAATGGGGATATTTCCAACCCCCTGGTGCACATGGGCCTTGTCGCGCTCTCCGCCTGCAGTGCCTGTCATCCAGCTTGAGGTGGTTGAGGAGAGAGTCTTGGCTCTGCTGGGACTCCCAGGCTGGGAGTAGCCTGTTGTCATCGCAGGCGAGATGCCTTTTGTGTAACGGAGCGGTTGGATGCTGTGGGAAGCGGAGCTGAGCATCCTCCTTCCCGGTGGGCATCTCCCTGCCCACCCCTCTGTCCCTGGGGCGGAGCGTCTGGGGAGGAGATCATAGAATCATAGAATTTTAAGGCTGGAAATGACCCCTAAGATCATCCCATCGGATGGGCAAACCCAAATCTTCCACCCCATCATTCACCCTAATGTCGTGGCAGAGGGAGTTTTTATAAGTGGGGGAGGTTGGGGCTGGCTGAGACACCAGCATCGCCCAGGCACGCAGCCAGTGGGTGGGTTTTCACAGCTGATAATCCCTGTGAACACAGGGCTCAGGAAGAGCCTTAAGTCTTGGTGTTCATTTCTCTTGGTCAGCACCATCAGGATCAAAGTCTGTGTGGTATCAGGTGAAGGGTGGTGGAGATGTGGCTGTAGCATTCAAAATTAGGGCTTTGGTTCATGTAATTAATATCGGGTGAGGTATGTGCTAGTTTCTAGAACTGGATTTTGTGTTGAGAACTGTAAATTCTAAGGTGAAATTTCACCAAAAGGCCAGAAAGCTTCTCCCACCCTTTGCTTGTGTTACTTCTCTCTCATGAGCACTTGGATGTGAACGGGAAGAACTCGTTGTGTAACGGTAGAAACGTGGATTCTGATTTATCCGGTGTGTCCCCAGGCTGGGAGGGATACCTGTAGGAGTCGTTGCCGTAGAAACGAGGACGGTGGAGCTCAGCATCCCTGCTGATCCTGCAAACCTGGACTCAGAGGCAAAGGTAGGTTGAATGTGTGGCCTGTTTGTCCTCTGCAGATGTCTCTGTGGAAGGAGCAGTTGTTTTGTTTTCCCCAAAGGTGGGGTGAAAAGTACAGCTGTTCTTGTGGGGTACCGACGCGCGGTGGTTGTGTTGGCCATTCTGCAGACACACGTTCCCCAGCAGTCCTGCTCCTCTTGGGACTGGGGACCTGGAGATGATGGCGAGCAAGAGCCGTGTCCCTGTCCCCTTGCAGTGTCTCACGGTCTTTCTGCTCCAACGTTTTGATTTCCCCCTACCTGACATCACAGCTCTGGCCCTACATCATCGCTTTGGGGTTTCTCCTCTGTGTATCATTTCCTCTCCCTTCTCCTTGACCTTCTCATGACAGTCCTACTCCCAGGCCATGCCACCTCTGTCCTTCTCAGCTAAATCAGTGGGAACCCTCCTGCTGACCTTGGTGGTGAAAGGCTTGTCCTGATGGTTCTGTGGGAGAGATCCTCTCATGTGCTGCATCCTCATTAATTCCACATCACAGCCCTTGTTGTGCCCGTGTCAACAGGGTGACTCCTACATTGACGTGTTTCAAGGCTTGATGGTGGTTTCTTACCCCCACAGATAATCCAGCAGGCCGGGCAGGTGTGGTTCCCCGACTCTGCCTTTAAGACGGCGCAGGCGATCAACGACTTCAACAGAGAAGGGCTGCCTCTGATGGTCTTTGCCAACTGGAGAGGCTTCTCTGGTGGCATGAAAGGTAAACACCACCTTGGAACCCATTTCGGTGTCACCTTGTCATGTGGGTTGTCTCTCATTGCTCAGGGTGCCGCTGGTGGCACCAGCTCGGTGCTGGGACACCCTGGAGAGGTTCCTGGGCAAGGGACAGAAGTGGGTGGTGTCTTTGGGTGGCAGCAAGCTGTGAGATTGGCTTAACTGTGACATGTCTGCAGGAGTCACCTGTGGCTGTGGAGAGGAAAGGGAAGCCCTGCACTGCTGCAGCTGGCAGTGAGAACAGGCAGTCAAGGGTTAATGCTGGCCCAGTTGCCAGGCTGACAACCTGGGCTAATTAAATGCTCATCTCAGGAATCCCCTTCTGCTCTGAAAACTTTCTGTCCTCCTGCCTGGGCTTGAAATCAGGGCTGGCAGGTCCCAGAACCTTGACAGTGGGAAGGGACCTCGGAAGATCATCCAGTCTGAGCCTGATCACCTCGATCAGGTCACACAAGGATGCTGTCACTCAGGGTGGGTTCTGCTCTGTGTGCTGCTACTAC
>VXBZ01000064.1:363338-410507 GCA_013399135.1 Heliornis fulica
GATGGGATGGGATGGGGGCAGCGTGGTGCTGGCCACGAAGCAGGCCCACGAGGTGGCACTGTCTCACTCGCTTCGCCACCACGGCCCAAAAGGCGAATCGGGCTGTAAATTACCCGGCCAGACGTCTCCTATCGTCTCCCATCACCGTGCCCGGCGCTCGGAGGGGAGTCAGAGGGGGCTGCGGCAATTCCCTCTCGCTCAGGCAGGTCAGGATTGGGTCCTTCAAGCCTCTGCAAATGCTTTTAGCCCCACGGCTTTAAATTATGAAAGGTGACATGTGACCTCTGGTTTGTCTCATGAGACCAGGCACAAGATTTATAAATATTTCAGAAAGCTGGTTCTTGCCCTAAACAAAGGGACTCGGCGGGTTTTTGTCAGGCTGGCTCTGGGGGCGGGGAGGGGGAGGGCTGCAAATCAAGGTGCTGCCCCCCAAAACTTAACCAGACCTAGGGGTGGGACCTGTGTCCTCAGTCACTGGTTCTGAACATCTTATACCAGCAGAGCCACCTGCCTGGTCACCAGCCTGGAGCTCAGGCTGGCACTGGTGGGAGGAACTCATCTCATTCTGGTCCCAGTAACACTCACATTGTTGTATCAGCTTTCACAGCATAAAGCGGAAAAGATGCAGACAAGTGGCTGGAGAAGCAGCAAAACCCAGGGATGCACAGAACCCTCCAGCTGGCTCCTCTGGGGTCCTTTCCAGCAGCTTGAATTTCCCCATGAAATTCATAAAATGTGCCTGTCTTGGTCTGTTTTGAGACAGGTATTTGAGCAGAGCCCCGTGGTGATGCTGCACGCCAAGGGCCCTGCGCAGACGTGCACACAGGCGCACGGAGGGGACCATTCTTTGTGTACCTTAACATCCCATATTCCTGGGATGATTTCCCTCTTTCACAGCTTGCCTGTTTTATAACAGATTTGATGCAGGAGAAGACAAATTGTCTCACAAAGGCAGGACAACAAATCATCTTGCGGCTCTTAACAGGTTATTTTTTTTTCCCCCCTTTAAAAAGGAAATTTCCATAACAGAGGCGTCTGTCTTCTCACTAGGGATGTCAAACATCAACTGCTGGGACACGATGACTTCAGGCCAGTGGCACTAACTGGGGTCACATACACCACTTCACCACTGCCAGCCCCAAAATGTACAAAACCTCCTTGAAATGCCAACCCTTCCAGCGACGACGTCAAAGCGATGTGGGGTCCCTAACTGCATCTACGTGAGTGGACTTCTGAGGCAAAGTCAAAGGTGAGGAGGACAAAAGCCACCAAAGGAAAAGGTACACCAAGGGCAGAGGAGAAGGAAGCCAGGATGCCTCAGGACCAAGAGTTCAGCCAAGCAGCTTTAGTTTCATGGGACAACACGTGGGGTTTTTTCTCGGTTCCCAGTAGAGCTCAGGTCCAGGGCTCCTCCTCACCACCAGGTTCCTGAAGGAGCCAGTGGGTTTCACATCACTTTCCCAAAAGAGTCTGTAATGTCCCTGAGGGACCCAGGAGCTCTTCAGAAGCCTTCCCACCCACAGCCCCTCACCAGAACCACCAGTGACCTCCAAGGCATCAGAGCTCAGCACACTGAGGGGCTGCCCCGCACGCCACGCAGTGCCCTTTGTTTCCCAAAACAAACACAAAGCTGCACAACCTCCACAGCTCTTCTGGGCTGTGTCTACACAAACACTGAATAATTTTCTCACACCAACACATCAGCCAGGGTTAGCACTGCAGCACAGAAGGCTCTGGTTCAGTTGTTCCAGAAAGAAGGGCTTTGCCTCCTGTCAAGGACTTCTGTCATCGTGAACGTACTGGATTGACAATTGCAGAACCCAAATTCCTACATTAATCTAGTCTCATGGTGGTTTAATACCCACAGTACAAAGTGAGCTAAGTTAAAGGCTGGTATCTCACCAACTTTGGTTTTTACATTTTTTTTTTAATATTAAACTCTTATGTCATATAAGTAAATTAATCTTTTAATACCAGGATTTCCTACTACGAACCCCCCTCTGCTTGCAGCAAGACACCCTGTGACAGAGCAATGCACTAACTCCAAGAATGACAACACTGATCAGGAAAACATGCAGCATCCTGGCTGAATCCAAGGGAACTGCTCTAATCCAAACCTCACTGGTGGATGGATAATCTGGGTCTTAATTCAGCTCCCCAGCAGGCACTGGTGTGCTCGTGCAAGCACAAGAGTGGGCTGGATGCTCCTCTACCAAGCATGACCTGAGGCCAGCAGGGCAGCTGGAGTCATGGGCTCCTTTGGACTCAGCTGAGGGATTTCAGGCAGATTCCTGTCTTGGGAATATATATATATACACACACACATACACATACTAGTATATAGAGGCATCTATCTAGAGCATGGTGTGCTGGAACTTGACCACATGCTAAAAACAACGACTTGGAGGCAGCACATTTCAACCAGCCCTACAATGCACAGGCTGAACACGGGAGCTGGAAGCAGGAGCCACACACAGAGCTCCAGCCCTAACCTTCAGCCTGGGGTTCCTACAAACCAGGGCCATGACAAGCACGTAACATCCACCACAACCAAGTTCTCTGGCTGAACTAACAATCAGTGCTGCCTGAGAGCACAGACCAGTTCACTAACTGGTGACTGTGATAATGTTGAGAGGTCTGAGAAGATCAGGAGAAGTTTTGCCGGCTCCGGGAAAGGCTCCAAGCCTCACGCTGCAGGTGGAGCCACATGGTTTGTCACAGTCCCATTACAGCCACCTTCTTCACTGTAATTTGACTTGTAACAGATGCAAAGTCCTTCTCTGTAACGAGAACAGTTTGCTGAGGTCTAAAGCCACCTACCTAAAAGCTGGTACGTTCTCCCCTACCTTCACCCAGTTGTACATCCCCGTTTTGAACTTCAGCCTGCACTTGAGAACGTGTCTCTTTTGTCCTGCCTGACTTTACTGCAGAAAAGCCTCCTTCTGCTCCCATTCCTGCACTGGGTGCCATCTTTAATGATGATGTATGGGTGTCCTTTTCCTCAGCGGTGCTGTGGGGAGGGGGTCACACGTGTGACACTGCCAGCATGTGTATCAACAGCAAATTATAAACCGTGTCAATCCAAGTTAATGCAAAGCTGTAATCCTCTTTAACAAGAGATCAAATCAGTGCCATGAGTTATGTTCATTCTGTAATCTGATAAGAAATAGAGTGAGCCTCTAATAAAAGAGTAATGAGAGCCCTTAATGATGCTGTTAAAAGGTAGCGCCAGTTAAAATATTGCTGTTGTTCCAGCTGATTAGATCACTGTTGCATATTTGCACAATCTTGTTTTACCTGTCAGAATAACCTGAGTCCTCTTGGGAGATAAAGGTGTTTGGACCAAACATCTGTGTCCTTAAAGGACATCTCCTCTGCACGTTACCATCCTCCAGAGGTGAGATAATGATGTTCATTGGACTTCACAGTAATTCGGTGTTACACCTTCTCCTAAAGTGTCTGTGTTCATCTGTCTGTCACAGCTGGCTGAGAGATCTGACAAAACCAAGAGCCACACAGAGCTCTTCCCAGAACACAGCCTTTGCCTGACCTTGCCATGACCAGGCTGTTTATAGAATCCACTCCTGCCAATACAGCAACTCTGCATATACTGAAAATAGGCTAAAAATTGTCTGTGGACTTTCAGCAGGAGTCTCTCGCCTCAGTGTGCCCATGAAGAAATGAGTCTACCTGGCCCAGGAGCTTCCCATGGGTGGACAGGCTGGAAAATATGAGGTGTTCACAGCTGGGTAGCTGAAAATGCCACAGAAGATCTGGGTTCAACAATGGCTCTGGCCTTTGGCTCTCTGGCACTGAGGGTCTTGATGCTCATGGACTTCTGGAACCAAATGTCTTTGGAGATAGAGGCTCTTGTTTCTCTATGCCAAATTTCTCAGAGAGTAAAACAGAAAAGGGGACTGGCATCACCCCAGCTCTGTCACACATGGTGGCACTGAAGGATGACTACAGTGAAGATTACACCACGTGAGACACTGGAGCAATGGGAACAGCCAAGTACCCCAGGTCACAACAAGCCTTTTGCAAGGGACACCCAAGAAGTGGCACCCACCTGATGTCACCCTCCAACCTGGGCAAAGTGACATAGTTATAAACCTGGGTAATTCCTGCCTGGGACAGCTATGCTCTCCTCTGGACAGCCACCAGAGAGCACCTCCATTCAGCTTTCACTCCCATGTTCCTTGTCTTAGAGCAGGCCCATTTACATAGCAACGACCTTGGACCGATTAGGAAAACCCAGGCCCAAGAGCACTATAAATGTATTTAAGTCTATAAACATATACCCCAAGATAACCATAAAACTCACTTCCCAGTGCATGTTTTAAAATACTAGCAAAGAGGGGTTAAAACACAGGAGGTCTCGAGGCCACCAGTGCCCCACACATTACAGCATAATATATGTGAGCACGAGGTTAAACAGCCATGCCCACACGGAGGGTGCATGAAAAACTGGCAAGTGGAAGATTAATTGCCTGCAAGAACGCTGTTACTCCAACCAGCAGCCAGAATGAGAAGGAAAGTGGCAGTGATGTTGACAGAGGTGGTTATTCCACTTGTATGTTTCTTTTCTCCAACTCTGGCTGCAGAACAATTCGGGAGCGACTGTTCATCCCCTTCCGCTCAGGCTCAGGCTGTGTCTCCTCACACATGTTTGCTCTTTGTTTTCCCAGTGGCAGTAGCAAGTGATAAACTCGAGGTGCCAGATGTCCCCACTGAGTGTTGGGTACCCCACAGCTGTGACAGCACCACACAGGGACCTTCAGGGGAGTCCCGGCAGCTCCTCGCACTATTTTATCATCCCTCAGCGCAGCAGCGCCAGTAGTGTAAAATGGTTTCAATGCACAGGAGAATCAGGCCCCAGATGCATTCCTAGGCTGCAGCAGCTAATTAAATACAGGGGGAATTGTGTGTTACAGTGCTCCACAGACTCATGCCTTCAACAGCACTTAGAGCAAGGCCACGGTCATGGACAACTCACCTCTGCCCCCGCGACGCGGAGCTCATGCAGTCCCACCGCAGGGAGTGAGGGCTTGGCAGAGCCGAAGAAGAACCAGAACGGCTCTTGCACCCCCAAACTCTGTGCCACCCACAAGCTTCTGCTCACCCACTTCTCCACATACATATTTACTTCCAAGCATTTACTTCCAACTCAAAGGGAATGATCTGCCAGCTCTGTTCCTACAACCCTTTTTTACACACAGCTCACTGACACTCAGAAATTTCTCACAGTGCCAACAGAGCGCCCCGTTGTTCAGATGTGTGTTTATTTTGGGGTCATGCCTTTTAAGTGCCTGACCAGAAAGGAAAAAAAAAAAAAATGGCTCAGAGCATGATCACATCACTGTGAAGTGTATACTTGCATTTTCAATCTAGTAATTCACACTTGCAAACAATAAAATTACCTTCTTCTGTCACAAAGGAAAGCTGTTATCATTACTGCTTCCCTCTCATGCGTACAGGCAGGGTCCTTTCTTTCTAATTCACCTGCAGTTTAAAGCAGATGTTGGATTCTTCTTGCCTTGTCCAGTATGGTTGTGTGCTGCTACAGAGGTATTATGGCCTGTGGCAAGAGCAGGAGCATTTTAAGCAGGGATGTGAAGTGACCCCTTGAGAGTGGTTATGATTTAAAAAAAAAAAAAAAAGACCGATAGCAGCAGATATCTTCATTTTGTGAGAGTCCAGAGGCCTGATTTCAGACACTGGCCACTCCTAATATTTTGACTATGCTTTATATCTGGGTGTAAACACAGAGGGTGTGAAGCTAGGGAGGAAAGGAAGGGAGCTAAGCTAAATAATGCCCTGCATTTGGTGCACACAGCAAGACTGCCCACCTGACTCGGGGAGGGCAGAAGGATCTGTTTGTAAGGCCCACACTGAACAGGACAAGAAATAACAGGGCCTAAATTACAGCAGAGGGAAATTTAAGCTCAGCATTAGGACTGAACAATGTCAAAGCAAATCCTGTGGGGAAGAAGCTGCAGAGAAACTGCTTAAGGAAGACTGTAATGCCTGGAATAGGTATATTCTTTGGGGCACAGGTAACCAACCAGCATGTCGGCAGCGGAAAGGGAAGCCCGGGCTTCTGTTTGTCTGTCTGTTTGTCTAAAACAAAAGCTTTCCTGGGTATGTTAAAAAATGAAGTGCTACCAATACTTAAATGGGTCCTACAGGGCAGTGGGAGAGGGGCTGTTCCCCAGGGAGTGTGGGGACAGGACAGGGGTGATGGGTTCAAGCTGAAAGAGGAGGGGGAGATCAGATGTTAGGAAGAAATTCTTCCCTCTGAGGGTGGGGAGGCCCTGGCACAGGCTGCCCAGAGAGGCTGTGGAAGCCCCATCCTTGGAGGTGTTCAAGGCTTTGGGCAACCTGGTCTAGTGAAGGTGTCCCTGCCCATGGCAGGGGGTGGGACTGGATGGGCTTTGAGGTCCCTTCCAACCCAAACCAGTCTGAGATTCTATTACTAAGCCACTGGTTTCCACAGGCGCTTCTCAAGAGCACACCTGCACGGTACAGAGGGGAATCAGAGTCACAGGAACACAAAGTGACCTGTCCAAGGTGACCCACGAAACCACCTGCAGAATTAAGAGCAGAACCTGCCCAGCCTGGTTCGGGCACTGCTTCACCCACAACCCACCATGTCTCAGCAGAACAGGATACAGCTGCCCCCAGGACAGGGCCCTCAGGCCCACCACGTTCACCCGCCAGCCCCACAGCGACCCAACCGCCACGAGCAGGCCGTGTGGCGGCCCTCCAAAGCGACCCATAAACTTAATGTAAGAAAGAAGTTCCTGCAGTCAGACAATAAGCAGCAGCAGCTGCTGCCACCAAAGCACCAGTAAAACATGCAAGCGATGTAATAACCCTGCTCAATGTGGAGAAAACCCCCAGGAGACATTTTCAGTGAACCAAATGTCAAACGCTCTGTCCCTACCACAATGATAACTGTGTCGACACAGCATAATGTAGATAGCATCCTATTAGCTGTAATAGCTTCTGAGGGTCAGCCAGACCCCGTGCAGTTTGTGGTGGACTCAAGGTGCCTCCTGAGGAGCGAGGGGAATAAGGGTTATGAAGATGGCAGGCAGATGAAGTGCAGCTAAGGCCCAAGAAGGGTATTGTGGAGAACGACCCTGCTGTCCCAGCTGTTTGGATGCACTTCACGTCTGCCCTGTCTTACTGGAGGGTTCTGGCTTACAGTGTGCATTTTCTATGCAACTTTTGGAACATGAGGAGGTAATGTCACCTCCAGGGACAGCAAACACAGCACAACTCACAGATTATTAGGATCAGTCTCACTAATGTTTCTTCCACCTTCATCCCCCTCAGACACCCCTGTGCCAGCTGAGCTTGCCTTCACTCTGGGCACAGAGCAGGGGTCCTATGCCTGCCCAACATGTGCAGTATGTGCAAAAGATGACTGACATGCTCACTGTATCCTGTGTCCTCACTGCAAATTCTCAGAGCATAAGCAGTGACCAGTCAACTGGACATAATGCCAAGACAGAGAAACACCAGAGTCACGCACATGATTAATGCACATGGTATGAACTCGTGTTTCCTAAACACAGACATGACACCTGCTCACTGCCCTCAGACAAAGAGATGTGGAGAATGAACAGCACAACCGAAAACAGTTTCTAGAGGATGGTACGACTCTATGAGGAATGTGCATCTATCCTACCCAACGTGGGGTATCCCAAACAGCCATACAGATGAGGAGGGCCTTGACAGAGAGCTGCTAGCTCTGGCTCTGCACAGCAGAAACAAAATGCATTTGATTTATTTGCCAATTAGACAAAAACATGTATGTCTGATCTAGCACCTAACCCACTTGTGTTCCTCTCTTCCTATGATCCAGGAAAGGAGGTGAAGTGACTACTTCATATGGCTGGAGGCACAGCTTTCCCCCAACACGTTTATCTTTATGGTGAGAGGGTCTAGACAGTATTCAGAAATCAGAGCAGTTTTCTTACTTGAAAAAGAGGGGAGAAAAAAAAAAGAGTAAAGAAACTATGAGAAAGATGTGTGATGGAACAGTACAGGTCTTATTATGGACACAAACCGTCTTGATGCCAGCTTAGTGGGAGCTCTCACCCAGAAGCCTGTGCAATACCCCAAAGGGGAGCAGTGTAAGAACAGCAGGTATTTGTTTTCCATTTTGCAACAGACAAACGACGTCTCTTTCTCACAAACATGTTCCACAACCCAGGGGAAAGGTGTTTCTCAAGCCTTCTGCATCCATTCACTGGAAAAATGATTCCACTCTTTCCCACAAAAAGCTCAGCATTCTGAGATGTAATTTAAAAATGTAACAGGGAAGAGGTATGAGTGTGTATGTAGAAAATCTATCTAATAACCATGCACCAAACTTCAACTGGTGTTTTCTTTACTAATTAGCACATTAAAACATTATGGCCTTCCAATAAAATTCTTCACTCTTTAAACAGACATAACCACAAGCAACATTTAGGCCTCGTGTGAATCTTGACTGAACCGGCCCAGTTATTAAGTGATTTCAGAAAGTCCATGCCCAACAGAATTTAACCAGCTGCTGTTTCTGTTAAACAACAAGTTCTTTGTAGGTTTTGATTATACCTGAAGACACCAGACAGACAGGGACATACTTGTCTATTTCCAACACAGTACTGTAAAACTAGAAGATTTCAAACTCTGAGGGGTTTTAAAGCAGGAGTCAAAATGTAGGTACTGAGATTTATGAAAATTTCTTGTTTGGTGTCACAGTAATTACAGAGTGAAAGCTCAGCCAGACTGCCTGGACAGATGTGACCAAGACACCCAGGCTATGATGCCACTGACAAATGGTTAACTGATAAGAAGAAATGGAGGGGGCGACAGACTGAAGAACAGGTCAATATCACGCTGTCATGAAGCCATTTGAGAAATGTAATTAATCTCTTACTCACCTGGCATCATCATTCATTGTGCAGTGGTCAATAGGTGCCATGAAGCTCACCAGCTTGCTATGGACGTGGTACCTGAACAGTGCAGGAATAAGCAGGCAGCACATTAGTAACCAGTAATGGGAAGGAAATGTTGCTGCTCAAACAGAACACAGCGGCCCCTGAGATGCAAAGCACTGGCTTTCCCGGTGGCTGAGAGCTGTTGATGAGTCACCAGTTGTAGCTGGCAATTCCCCCTCCCCTCCCTCCTCCTCCTTTCTTATAACATGGACAGAAGAATAATCAGATGACATAGTGAACTGAGTAGCAAGCAAATCCTTTTTTATCACAGCTACATACGGCATCCATTAATTGTGTGCGAGTACCTAATCAGACTCCAGACAGACAACCCTGAAAAGTCAGAGACAGAGAAACAAGAACTTGTTTGCAGCCTTCCTTTCAGCTGGCATCTTAATCACCTTCTGGAATTTGTGCCCAAAGAGCTCACTACAGGCAGCAGGAGCACTGGAGCACCAGACCTTCTCCAAGCATCCATCTGCTAGCGCTTTTTCCTCGCTCTGTGGTATCGAGGGCCCTAAAGTGTCTCAAAATCCCACCCTGCTGGCCACAGCCATCGTTGGAAAGGCTTACCCTGAATAACTTACAAAAGGAGATGTGAAAACAGGCAGAGAAGGCAGGAAAAGACCTGTGCAATGAAGAGATGGGACCTGTTCAACGTGACACAGTGCTGCATCGGTCCCAGCTTCTGATCCACCAAGATATTTCTGCAAGCTGTACTGCACCTCCAGATACAGGAGCCCCTTCACCTTCCCTCCTGGCACTAGGAACTTGCAGCAGCTTTTCATGACTTACACTCAAGGACCTGACATATAAAATTTAACAGAGTACTGAAAAACTCAGAATGAAAAGGTGGCTTTAAAGCCTGTCATCTGAGGGCAGGGGATTCCAAGCCAATGGCTTTTGGTGTACACTACCAGGACACCTACTCAAGTCTGAAATGTTTTATCCAAGCTGCTGCTATTTTTAGAGCTTGACAAATAGCAGGCAAAAGGATTCACAAGCATTTGCCCAGAATCACCTTTCCACTCTGTCACCTCTGCACTCCCTTTTGTTTGCTTATGCAGGAACATTCCCTTGAGGGGATTTTTAGCTCACAAGACCTATTTCAGGATGGCTCTTCAGGCACAGCACACACTCACCCTCACCCAGGGGCTCCTCTGCGCAATCAACTCTTTGTCACTCCTAATGGAAGCAACTGCCCTGGTCTAATGCTGTCAGGATGGTGTCAGGGACAGACAGAGCCATGCAGGGCTGGCACTGCAACAAGCAACAGGTCAACAGGCTGGACAGTGAAACAGTTCTCTTAAGAGACATCAGCCGGCGATAGACTCACACAGATCAGAGCTCACACGGGGACCGTCTGCGCGGTGGCAAGGGGACTTAGCAAATTTGATTAATTCTCTGACACGAGCTGTTTGTCCTGAACTAATTACTGTCACATTTTTTAAATCAGGACTTTAAAAATCCCAGTCTAGCAGATATAAAATATTTAATTTCATTCACAGAAAGACATCTCAAGCGGCAGAGGACCAGAAATCGCTGACGTGAAAAATAGGTGTGCAAACATCACTCCTCTGTATCTACCTCGAGAAAAGGCATGTCCTAGCCAGGGATGGCAGAGTTCTGGGCACGAGGCTTCTTAAGCTGTGGAGTTTGAGGACAAGCAGCTCATTCTCCACTTAGACCCCAAATTTCCCTGTCTGTGAAGGGGATGGGTACTCACGTCAAGCACCAGAACGACTGCTTTTGAAAGCATCATCTAAACATGCTGGAAGATGGAAGGTTTGCTAAAGGATTGCTAAAATGGAAGAATTATGGAGATGGATGAAAATTAGCATGTGACAGTTTGCTTTCCAGGATATCAGTCCTTCACAAAAACAACCCTAAGCAGTGCTGTCCTGATTTTAGAGAAGGAAAAAGGACATGAGAGGGCAAGTGATCTGCTTGGGGTGACACTGAGTCTCAGTGAAAGAACCAACTACCTAAAAACACCCATTTGGGCTCCACTGGGCTGTTCTGAACATATGCTGGAGCTTAACTGCATGTTAATCCTAAACACAGACAGTGCCACTTTTTTCTTTTATTGATATTTTCCCTGCAGGGTCAGTACAACTTTTATTTAAAGAAGAAATAAAAGGCACCTAAGATCTAAGAGGCAATTGACTTGGTGAGATAGCTGATCTCTCAGGAATGCTGAAGCTCACAGATTGCACACAATGAGAGACTTCCCCATTATTCCTGGAGGTTTACGAGTCTGACTCAGTTGTGTGATGTTGTCAGTAGTTTTGACTGAATCATGAATATATCCAATTATGTGTGATGCTGACAGAAAAGAATATTGATAGTCAATAATTATAGGCTTTTCAGGCCAACAAAGTAGCTCTTCCCTCTTTTAATAAATTATCTTATGACATCTATCTTAAAAATTGCTATGCCAGGCCTGACCCAGACTGACTCCACTGACTTTCTATCAGATGCCATCTAAACTCAGGATTTATAGTTTACTCACAAAAGGATGGTTAATGTTGCAGATTTTTCAGGAAGCAGAGCAGCTTTTCAGCATGCCTCCCTGCCACAAACACCTCCTCCGCCACAAATCACGCAGCCATGCTAGACTCAGGGAGACTAATACATATCTGGCTCTGCAAAGGGGAAGAAAAACCCTGTCCTCTCCAGACTGCTTCCCCTTCCACCCCACCATGTGGGAGAATCTTTGACCAAAACCACAATGGGAATGATCTGTGAGTCAGGATGTGAAATGCTTTGAAGCTAAAGAAAACTGTGATGGGACTTAGAAAGATAAAGACTGAATTCCCAGTGACAGGCAGGAGGAAATAGCTATCTACTCACTGAGGGATTTCTGCACCTTTCAGTCAGCTAAATATATATTGCACAAGAGGTGTTTATTGGCTTTCACTGCAAATTACGGCCCCAAATCGCTCAGGGACATCTAAACACTCTCCACAGTGTTGTCTGAGACCAAGGAATATTCTTGCTGTGGCTGTCGGGGCAACGCTCCCAGGCTGCATCCAACCAAGCCCATATTCTAGGCTCAAAGAACATGGAGATTCCCCAGTGGGTGCCCCAGAGCCAGACATCCTGCCCTAAAAGGCAGGAATAAGCCTATCAACACACCCCAGCCCAGCCAAATTTTATTTTGTGCAATGAGAACTTCTGTTTGCTTGCAGGAGCTGTCACCCACCGGATTCTCCTTCCTTTACTGGCTTTTCTGTCCACTTTCTTCTTTATTTTGCTTCGTAACTTCTGGATGGCCAGCCACTGCCTGAGGAACACAAAGTCACAGTTACACAGGCTCTGAGGCCCTTCCCAGCACTGTCACCTACTGCATTCACAGAAGCAAAGGAGAGCTGAACCTCGGGAAACCGAGTGTGAATCTACGAACGCCCGTGGACACGGCACTTACACAGCAAGTGCTCGCCCAGACTCCAGCCACAGTGGGACACAGTTTACAGACTTGTAAAGATCAACCCCTTACAAAATGCAGATGCTAAAATCTGTAAAAAATGTCTTTACAGGTACTGGATTTTTGTTTCAACTCCAATCACTACAATCATTTGGTTTGTATACAGAAAGCCCACAGCAGCACCGATCGTAAACCGATTCTGAGTGAGACAGGTTATGGTAACTTCATGATCAGAACTACCACGATGCCACCAACCCTCTGAACTTACCTCTTCCCTCAGTTTGGCAAAATATGTTGAAAACTGTAAGCAAGTATTTCTCCCCACCACCCCTGACTGTTAAACCTGGGAAGTCTAACAAGAAGCCCTACATAACACTCCAACTGTCATTACACAAAACTACAAATAAAAAGCAGTAAACACTTCCAGGAAGGGCTGTCTGATCCCCAGCTGTATTATTTAGAAGGGAGGACTCCTCTCCTTGCACAGAACTTCAAACAGAAGTCAAAAAGAAGTTTTCAGCAGGGAAAAACTTCTACTAGTTATAAATTTTTATTATTTTTTATTTTTTTACTAAAACGAACGTCATCTTACCTGATTTATACAATGAAAACTCGACATCAGGGAAAGAAATCTAGCAAAATCCAATTACTACAATCTTAATATAATCTTAATTACTGTAATCTATTTTATTGTAAAGTCAGATAAATGTACAATGTAATCACCACTTAAATGTAATTTTGTCTATATCATGTTAAATTATAGTGAATAGCTTTCCATAATATTCCAGACATACACAAAACAAATCTGACACATCGTACTAAAATCTGGGTAATATTTTACCAGGATAAAAGATATTTCACTGTCACAAATTTTCCTACTGCATTTTCTTACCCTCCCCATACACAGAACCCTGTAGCACTTTTTTTTATTTCAGTGGAGTGCCCCATTCTGGCTATTTCAGCCTTTTCCTGCTTTTATACTTTTATAAATTACAGCCTGTGGCTATTTAAATGTTCATTAAGGGGTATCCAGAACGTTACTTTCTAACTACAGAATTAAACACAGGAATGTGAGCCTCCTGCATGGAATTATATTTTACTTCTGCATGGAGAAAGCATTCCCTGATATTGTTTTAATTGCATAGTATCTATTCTTACATCAGGGAGAGGGCAGGAAAGCAGGAACTGCTTTAACTGATCTCACAACAGGAGGNCTGTTTTAATTGCATAGTATCGAGGGCAGGAAAGCAGGAACTGTTTAACTGATCTCACAACAGGAGGCTTGCTCCTCTCAATGACAAATCAGACCTAGTAATGAGAAAACCCCAAATTTCAGCAGTAGAAGTCACTTTGTCTAGTTCCCCCTCATGAGAGTCAGTGAAAGACACCCCTCTACAGATCCCCTTTGTGCTCATGAACCAGAGAATCAGAAACACCTCAAGTCTGGAACAAGCAGCTGGAAATGACCTTCAGGGGCTCCCAGATGAGCCAGGGCACAGCTCAACGGCTGGGAAACTCACGCTTGGCCAGTGTGACCCGTAGCTAAGGAGTATGTCACAGAGGATGGCTTTCTTGACTCATGTCATATGATACACACTTTCTTACACCCAAGTGCTTTCTCCAGTCATTCAAAATCTTGCCCTGCACAGTGAACTGGACTGGAAATCCACAAGTGGACTGGGATGTAGTGCTGGGCTGAAGCTAGTGACGTTACAGACAACTTCCTACTTACCTGCCCATTGCTACTTGGTCATTGGGGTCCACTGAAGTGGTTTTGCGTTCTATAAGTTCTCGAAGGAGCTAGAAGACAGACAAGACACCCACTTAAAAGCATAGTAAAGACATGGTAATGCAAACAGGCTCACAGGTTTCACTGAAGACTCATGAAATCAGCTGCCAATATCCCAAGGGAACCAGGATGCCTCCTTTCTGAAACCTCCTAGAAAACCCCAAGCCAAGAACCCAGGATTTTTAACATTTGCTCTGCACAAAAGTCCTCCAAGGGAAATAGCAGGTGGCTCTGAAAAGGTTCAAGCAAAGAAGCAAAATCCTATGCCAAAAGTTTAAGAAACTGTAGATGATCCCCCTCTTCCAAAAAGTTCCCCACAGAGTTTGTAACTGGCACATAATGCTGAGGGACACCAAAAAGAGGTTCTCTATATAACTTCAGAAGGATCTAGGAGTGGTGTAGTGCTCCCTTCAACACACTGTGGTTTATTTAGGTGGCATGTAGCATCATGTCATCATCTAAAAGAATCTAAAAAGTTATGCAGAGCCAGAGGACAAAGGACAGGAATCCCCAGGGCACTGCAAACACCCCTCTGGGATTGTCAGACGGACCCACTGCTCAGTAACTGCTGGTCCCTGGAGCCCAGAGCAAAGGGTTTGATCCCACAGAGGGCAAACAGGTGATAGGCCTGGGGGGATGTGAGCGCTGAGCCTGACCTGAGACAGTCATTTCTCACCCATTGGGGCAGAGTGAAGAGCTGGGCTTGTATTTCAGAGGTTAGTACTGTTCCTTGGGCTTGGGAGGATAAAAAAAGGCCTGAGCGTTCACAGGCTTTGTGTGAACAAAACTCCCACAGGCAAAAGATGTAACATGGGCAGATCTGCAGTAAGACCTCTGCCCCACAGGTCTTGCCCCACACTTCAAGTGGGGAGGGCAGGGGGGTGGGACTGAAACACTTCAGCAAACAAGTCAAGCCTTGCTGGGCAGTAACGCTCGCTCAGAGGAACAGCACAGCAAAATAATTTTTATAGCTAGAGCACGAATGCTCAGGCAGGGTTTTCTATTTCTTTTCGTGTCCTGAGGGTTGGGTTTTGTCCTTTCTGCTTCCTGCAGCCAAAGAATAGAGCGAACAGAACAGCCTTTCTGGGTACTTGACTGGTGCTGTGTGTTTATCACCACGCACTGTAAATCGTACGCGCTGTGCCTTGGGGATCGGCCAACACGCCAACACAAAGAACAGGATCAACCCTCCAGAAGTGAGGGGCACAAACTGCTTTCTAGATGCTGACATTTCACTGGCTTGGGAGGTTACTGCCCCAGTGCAGAATGGACCCAAACCAGACCCACCTGGAAACCAGAGAGCCCAGGCACTTCCACGGAGATGCTACAAAGGATGAAAGACGCTTTTCCGCCACCCGATACCAAAGTAGGTGAGTTGGGCTGCGATGGTGAAGACATGGGGAGCAGGGCTCAGGGGGCTGCCAGAGTCCTGGCCCTAGACAGCATGCACAGGCAAGGCAGGAGGATGAGAGAGGAGCTCCACATCCCCCCATACAGCTCAAGCAAGACCAGAGCATTTGCGATCCCAGCTCAGCCCTCGTGTACCACCACGCTGCCCCGCCGAGCGCAGCCAAAACCAGACGCTGTCCCAGGCATGGTGCAGCCTGAGCAACTCACTGACCCCACCACTTCTGACCACTTGTGTACACTGCAGGAGTGAGAAGGGAAAGGTGTGCACCCCACAAAAGAAAATTGCCATAAAGGTAGAGAGGTATTATTTTAAGACTCTTCTTTTCAAGTCAGAGATGCTCAAGAAACAGAGATAATATCTATACTTGTCTACATCTTTTCTCTCCTTCAAGGCATACATCATATTACTTCTAAAAAAGAGTGATTAAAGCATAATTAATAACCTGCCATGTCTTTTTTTTCCTATTTGCTTATTTTTTTGAGATTATTAGTGCAGCAATTACATTTCAAACTCCCAGGAAGAGAGGCCACTGGTTTATTATCACTAGAAAACAGCAAGCTACTTCTCTGCCCTGTTTATCTGATTGATTCCCAACATCTTTCTGGCACACAATCTATCAGTTTATCTCTCCCACTTCATCACAGTCACTTCTGGCAGCTAAATACAAGATCCAAATCCAGTGTTACACAGACATACGACACAGTAAACCTGTGTAACACCACCACTCTGCAAACAGCTGCCCTTAAGGCTAAGCAGAAATGGGATCTTGGTTTCTAGTCAATATGCTGTCAAAAGCAAGGTGGGAGGGAGGGTTTTAACAGCGGCGAGAAGCAAGGTTTGAGTGGTTTCTTCCTGTACTGGCAATGAGGGGTGTTTACTGTCTCCTCTTTCTCTGCATCGTGCCAAAGCAGCAGGATAAAAACCGCTGAGTAGTGGTGGGGGAGGCTGAGACACCAGCACACAGCAACACCCAGATGTCTCTTAGAGAGACATCTAAGTGTCTACTCAGCAAGACACTTTCAGCAGGACCTGCTCTTCCCGGTGGCACAGCGAATCCACAGCCTGGCACACTGAGTGCCAAGGTTTTACAGTCCACACCAGCCAAAAGAGCTGGTCTTTGGGGGGCAGGTTCCTACTGCCATCCCAGGGATGTGGGCAGGACCCTGCCAGGCAGGATCGCTCTCCTTTGGGCCAGGCAGCATCGCTAGTGAGGGCTGTGAAGGTCAAGGAGCTGAACTGTGTGCCACTTAGCAGGGTGACAGCAGGGAGCCCATTATTTGCTGTGGGGGGGGAGCACGTCCTCCTCTCTGTGTATGGAAGATCTTCTCACCAGAATTAGCAGGGAAAAGCTTTGTGCAGCAGTAGGAGACCAAACCCTGCGCGCAGCCGTCTCCTCTGCACTAACTAGGCCACCAGCCGATCAGCCATTAGTCGAGGCAGAGATGGTTTCATTGACCTTGGGGCTGACAGTGAAATGTTCTTTCACTGCAGTGCCATCCACGGGATTGGGGACACTGCTGGGGAGAGGAGAGGGAGACAGACATGAGGGGGAAGTAAAAAAAAAAAAAGAGCAGGGACAGGAGGGAAATTAGGAAACAGAAATAAACACTGCGAAGCATCTTATTACATCTAAATAGCGTGTGTCTTATAGCTGAAGTTATAAATCATGCTAACAATGGTTACTAAAATAAAAGTGGATGTAGCCAGAGGCTACCACTGAAAAAGTCAGTCTAGACCTGCCTCGCTGCCTTTGGTCTTTAAGGATTTGATTAGTTTTTCCGCTTTCTAGTTCGGAGTCTTGCATTCAGCCCATGCTCCAGAGCCAGCCAGGGCTCGGGATACAGAATGAATGATAAATTCATTTACTGAATAAAGCAACACTGTTTTCACAGCACAAGACTTAAAACACTTCCAAAGCTGTAATATTTCATTAAGCTTGGTGATTCTGGTTAAAATTTATTAGTCAAAACAGAAAACTCTCATCGGACCCCATATATTCCATTAGGAGTGATATATGGTGTCTCCCAATGTCTAATTATTAACTAGGAAGTGTAAGTAAATCACTATCAGCATTAAGCCCTGATGTGTGAAGACAGAGTTTGAGTCAGGCAATTTCAGCATCAAAAGGCTTTGATTTGAAACATAACCTTTTCTGCTTTCCCTCCTTTGTGTCCTCACATCTTCCCTGGACTTCAAAAACCTAAGCTCAGCCTCCCACGTAAACCAACACGACTGCCTACCTGCCACGACATGCACCCACATCCACTGGTCTGCAGCTCAACTACCCACTCCAAGCTGCTCCTAGCAAAAGCCAGGACTGGGAGGACAAACTATGCATTAAGCAGAGCACTAGTTAAGCAGGGCAAGAGTTAAGCAGAAGAAAGAGGCTCGCTGGTGTCGGATTTATTTGCTGTTAGAATGAAGCAGCGACGCTCACCACGAGTGCTCCTACACGGATCTTTCTGAACTCGCTAACACCAACCCGAGTGGGTTCCCAGGGAGTACCCACCACAGGAGTAAAGACAAGCACACAGAGGCTGCACAGCTTGCCAAGGCCCACGAGCCAGGCTGGCAGAGGGCTGGAAGCAGACAGGAACTGACTCTCCCTCTCCTGTGCCCTGAGCACATGACGGAGCTCAAAACCTGCAACCGCTAACAAAGAGAGAGACGCTGATTCTGCAGAACACCTCTGAAGGCAAGAGCTTCAAAAGCAGTTAGTATTCACCTGCCTTTGCTGACACCAAAGCCATTGTTAAAATTTACACTGGAGTCAATGATGTGTGCTTTCTAAATTCACCTTAAAAGGACTCCCTCTCCGTGCTGGATAAAGAGATGCACACAAAGTACACTGTACCAAATTAGAGGGATTTAGAAATGCCATCAGGGTGTTGTTCAAGGGTAACAGAGATTCATTTCTCATTTTAGAGGTCAGGTTTCATTTTAGAGGTTAGGTCTCATTTTCATGCACTATCTATCAGTGTTTCTAATACTCTGGTTGCTGACCTTTCTGATTTGCAGACCCCTAAGAATTTCCAGTTGAGACAAAGAGCTAAGTATAGCTGAAATAAGCCTTGTGACAAAAGACTCACTTTTCTTAAGACCTCACAGACCAATTCAAATTAATACCTCACCGAAGTTGACCCACGGTACATCACAGGAAACAGTTTAGTTTACGAAGCTTAGAAATATAATCAGAACAAAAGGAACACTTTTTCTCTGATGTTATTAAAATCCTTGGAAAAGCCAGCAAAGGCACAGGTCATTTCTGCTACAGAGCATCAAAGCCACCTACTCTGTCTCACAAGCAGCGCTGGTGCCTTTGAATTCGCCGTTTGGGTACGCGAAGAGGTGAGACGCAATCTCAGCCTGGCCACTGTGCGGGTCAAACCAGTCCTACTGGGCTCCCTGTGCCAATAACAGTATCAAACAAGGGCCAAACAACATCTGTTTTAATACAGCTGTGCAGAAGAAGGGAATAGCAGGACCTTGTGGCACTTCTGCCATCTCAGTTGTTTGCTGAAAGCAACAGAAAAAGATTCAGGCTGAAACAGTGAGAAAAAACGTGAGAAACCCAGATTTCAGGTTTAGCAGCAGCTGCTTAACTTCACTAGAAATCTGTCACTCCTGGAGCTAAAATAGGGCTCAGTTTACTAGTGAGGAGCTTCAAAATATTTGCAAATTGCTTATGTGGACTTTTACAGTGAAATGTGTATTTGTTACCAGAGACAGTAAACAATGATTGTGGTGTGAAGGTCTGCTAAGGGTGCTCAGCTATCTGAACTGAACCCTCTCCAAGGCCCAGCAAACTACCTTCATCCTGTCTCAGAACAGCACCATGACACGTCACAGTGAAAAAGACATGTTACTGCTATCTCTCAACTGTTTAAAACCCAGATATTTTAGTTATTTTTTAACAAAATCACTGCAGGAAACAAAAGAGAGAAGCAAAGTACAACTAATCAATCCAAGTAAAGACTACAAACACCAGCAGCAGATCCTCTTTCCAGGTGAAGATGCAAAGTCACTCCACCCCAGCACAGAAGCTGCCAAAGCCACATTGTATCAGTGTAGTTTCAATACTTTCTAATTTCATTTTTCTCCTTTAGTCTTTGGAGGGACATGGTAAATACATCGATTTTCCTTCTTTTTTCGTATTTAAACACCGTCCACTTATTTAAAACAGTGTGAATTATGAAAAGGTTGCTTCTAGCCCAGGACTCATTCAGCATACATACACTGTATGTTTTACACCCAGACGCAGCAACAAGCTGTTTCTTCTCCTCTTTCAAGCTCCCACGCAGTAGTAGAGTAACACCACAAGGACTTGCAGCAACAGAGGAAATTCAGAGCTCAAAAATTACTTTTAAATCCCTTTGAAACACTTTTTTAGTATTTAATTTTCTTCAATCTATACATAATGTAAAAACCTAAACTGCATGATGAAATCACTGGACAGTCTCTTTAAAAAAAAAGGTTTTATTACAAGTCAGTTTTGTATAAAATAGGCATTGACTTGCATATTTTCTAATAACCCATTAAGAGAAGTTTCAACTCAAGCTTTAAAACGTGTTATTAACCATCTACCCAGCCATTTGAAAGATACATGCCCGTGATAAGAGTATCGTATTGCCATTAACCTGTGGAATGGTTCGAGACATCTCTTATTCACACAAAACTCTAAATGCATCTAATTAAAGCCACGAGATCAGCTGTCCATATTAATCACTCACCAGTTTAATTAAGGTAAACCAGCTTGTCAGAAAGCCAGTCTTCTCTCTATTATTCACCATTATCGACTTTTAATAGTTCACTGGATTAGTAATTACTTGTTTATGGCATTATCAAATACCTGGGAGAGAGCAAACCGCGGCGTGTGCCCCGCGGCTGCTTCTGCCCGACTCCTGCTCGGGACACGAGGACACTTCCACCCCACCAGAAAACATTTCCTAAAAAGCTGTACAGGGTGATTTAGACACAGGTACAACCCAGAAACAAAGTGACCTACAAGGATCTCAACAAGAGATTCACACATGGAAGCTCATTCTGTGGTCACTCGGATCAACGCGGGCAAACTAAGCTGGGGCCAAGGAATCCTGCGAGATCTCTCGCTCGCCTGTAAAACCCACACCTGCCATGGAGTGTGAGGGAGCACTCAGGCACACACAGTGCCACTCCCAAGGGACAACAGCAAAGTTAGGAGCCCTACAATTAAGCAGCATCTTCTACAGGATCAACCCCTTTCCAAAGCAACGATGGGAGCAAGTATCCTCCTCGCTGTTCAAGCACGTCTGCTCACCTCAGGAGGACCTCCCAGACAGCAGCTGCAGGAGCTGAGGGGGGACAGACCTCTCCAGCCCCCAACAGTCCTGCTGCCATCTCTGTTCAACACCTCATCCTCACGTTGGATGTTCCCCATCCCCTTTGGTTCTGCTCGGGTTCTGAAGCTGTGGTGATCACAGGCAAGGCTGGTGACGGTGGGTTGTTATAAAATGCGGTGACATAGAACATAACCAAATCAGAGGGAGGAGGGAGCAGGAGAGCAGAGAAAGAAAAGGGATTATGTATATTCCTAATTCTCCTTAGGCATACCTGCTGCCATCAATGATGAACATTTGTTCTGGGAAGAGCTGCTACCAGTGGAACGCTTAGCATATGAACGCTAACCTAATTCCTGTTGGAAATAAACCAATTTCCACTCTCTCCTTTACTAGAGGAGTATTTCAACCTAATAATAAAATCTCCACTGTAGCATGTCAGACCAGCAGCTCTCTGGTAGCAGGCTGGAATTTTAAGTCTTAATGCTGCAATATCGGCTGTAATGAATTCCACGTAAATATGACTTCAAAAAAGAAAAAGCCTTTTTCTTCTCTTAAAACCACATACAAAAGAGACCTTAAAAGAGAAAGAAACAGGGTCTAGTCCCTTACTGCTGTCAGTAATGAGGATCCTTCTGAAACAGTTTAACTATTCCCGCTCAGTGCAACCCAAATAGAAGTGTTTCCCTTGCATTATTCAGCTCAGCTATACATTACCATTCCACATGGGTCACCACAATAAACGCTGCAACTGCTGACAAAACAAGTGAAGAATATGAGAGAAGACAAAGTGGGATGAACAGACAGAGCAGAGTTAAATCATTGTAAAATTCCACCAGCCCCACATGGTGGGTTCCACTCAATGGTAACAGCCAGACAAGAAAACTGCTCTTCCACAGGAAAAACAAATTAATTGAAGAGTTCTCTATATAATCTAGAACAGGACAGTACAGTTACTTATTCTGTTATCAACAGCTCATGCACATTTATCAGATCTCGTTCCTTTTTACTTGCTTAATTTCACACTGAAAGCCACGAGAAGTTGGTTCCAAAAGTCCTTCATTATCACGTTTACCTTCAATAAACCACCAGCAGTAATCACAACAAGCTAATAGCTCTAAAGTATTACTCAGAAAACTGAAAGTGATACTAAACAAGTCTGTATCTAAATTTAAATACAAAGAAAAAAGCACTCCCTGAAATTACTGTGCAATAAGTCTTACGCTCAAAGGTCACAGTTTCTGAGCAACCTCAGCTACACCAAGCAGCGCCGCCGCCGCCGGTGGCTCCTGAAGAACCAGTTTATTTATGTATGTACATCCCCACACGCAGTCACAAAAGCACTGCACAGTTATGACCCATCTGAAAGAAAACACATTCACTGTATTGTCAGCACTCTATTGTAATGCACTCTACCCTTTCTGAATGCACTGTTCAGCTCCAGCTTACCACCCTGACAAATAAAGGAAAGCACTTTATGAAACCAATTTAATTGGGAGGTGACAGAAAACACACAGCCATTTTCTTTAGCCTTATCGCTGAATTGGCTTCAGCTCCAATCTCTGCCAAATCCCACTCAACAGAAGACATTAACCAGGTCAGCGGAACAGGTGCTGCGCCGTGTCTGGCAAGGGGCTGGCATCCCTGCAATTACTTGCACACAATGAAGCAGTAATCTTTACAGATCATCTCTCCCAAGAAGCATATTGAGGATGGGAGGAGAGGAGAAGGCTGGAAAGGAGGGAGGGAATAAAAAGAAGAGGGGGGGAAAAAAAAAAAACCCCAAACAACCCAACAAGCAAGAAAGGAAAATGAATGTGTAGCTGCCTCGCGGCTCAGCAGATGTCTGTGCGTGATGTACGAGGCCAGGATAAGCTGTCGTAGCCCGCTGCCAAAGAGTGGTAAGTGATTAAAGCCTCCACCAGGCTAAGCACCATATTTAGAGTCTATGGGGTTTCAAAAGTTGCACCCATTCCTTGCTGTGCTGCCAGATGTTGCTGGCTGGTCCTGCTCCTATTCAGTGTGCGTGGGAGGCAGCAGTTGGTGCGGCGAGGAACGCAATCTGGAGCATTTCCGGAGGTGCCGTACATTAAACCGGTGTCACCCATCCTTCACCTCCACCGAGTGCTGAAACAACTCCAATTTGCTGCCACTTCCCTCTTGGGAAATGGCCAAGATACAGTTGTGCCTGGCAGACCCATTTGTTTTACTCAGGTGATTCTCTTCTCTCAATGACCTCTATTAGTTTAAGTTTTAATTTAGATTAACCCCAGCACCCCAATTAACCAGTGAGGGGAGCAGCTAAGCTGTGACTAGTCATATTTCTGAAATCACGATTCATCGAAGTTAAAGTTATTAGATGGAAAGACGGGATATTCATCTATTGCTGTTTTTCCTGTACAAATTTAACATTTCATGGCAAATAAGCACTTTCTCTGCACAGGGACAGACTGTCAATCACAGCAATTTCTCCTCGACCACTTCACAATTTTCTTGTACTCCCCTGTCTCCATCTTGGAGCCTACACAGATGAACCCAGCATCTTTACCTGCCCAAGAGATGCTGCTCAATCCAGAGCAATACCAGCAGTGATGCTCTTATGACAAATCCACAGCCTGGAGGGGAGCAAGCCTGGAACACAATCCTGGCTGTGAGGCAGGCTGCCTTGAGTAGATCCCTCACAAACATGAACGATTCAAAGTGTCCTAATTCTGCACGAGGAGAGGTCTGTTGCACAAGTTTTCTTAAACATGTATAGCAGTAGGGTTGGGAGTGTCCTGAAAACCTTCTTGGAGGAGGGCAAAAAAAGGCAGCATTAAAGGTCTCTGTATTTCCTATCTGTAAAACACAGATAAGAATTACCAGTGTAATCCATCTGTTTAATCACCTTCAGTCCTGACTCTGTATGTGAAACACCAAATTTTGGAAGTATTCAAATGCTTAGATCATTTATCAGAGCACAGTCACACCACCAACAGCTCTTTTCCACAGCCCAAACACTTTACTAGCCACTCTAGTAACTATTCAGATCAGAAATTTCTGCCTTTTTTAATGATATAATATTTGTTTACTCCTGATGTTAAGGCTCTCTGTAGATGATCAGAGCAAAACCATTTTTTTTCATGCTGGGGAAGGACTTGCAGTGAATCATACTCTTCAATATATGGCAATTTCAGTATTTCATACAACTGGTGCTGTCAGTTGTCAAATAAATGATAAACAGAAAGTTTCCCTAAGCTGCAGTCTCCATGCACTGGATGCAGATTCCTTGTTTCTAAGAATTTTGCAAATAAAAAGAAGAACTGGCCTGAATCCAAGCTGGTGCAGCTCCAAGGAAAGCGCTGGAGAAGCCCTGCAGCTTTTTCATTCAGGGGGTAGATGAGATGACGTAGTTTGAGATGAGAGTAACTTAGGTGCGTGAAGGATCTACTAGAATTGTTTTTCAAAATGGGACTCTACCCTCAGAGCACAGTCACCTTTAGAGAATTCAGTAATTTTTCTCTTGTGTAGCAACATTCACCCACAAGAACAACCAGGACAGGCCTCACCCTGCTGCCCTGGCTCACTCGAGTACAGCAGCGTCAGCGATGGCTGGACGTTTACACCCACGGTGAAAGCTTAACATAGCCCTTAACCAAAATTTGAGAGCAAAGTCCTCTGAGGCATCTACAGAGAATTTAGATGCTAAAACAGGTAATTGAGTTTCACTGGTAAGAGGAATTCAGAGCACAGCTCTGGATTAAAAACCAACCGGCGCTGTAATTCCAACGCAGCTTTACCATCACCTACCTGGTGGTAAAAGTCATCGTCATCAAATATCTCCTCATCTATGTCCTTCAGGTGCCTGTTGGAATCCGATGCAGGGAGGACTTCCTAGAAGCACAGAGGAAATACTGAAAGCTCACACCTGGGTATTTCTGTCCCTAACTCTGACGACATCACGTGCAGCAGCTTGTAAAGGCACCTGAAGATATGAAGGAATGAAGAAAAGCTCCCAACATAACAAGCTTTTAAGGACTAGGAATACATTTAAAGGCAAGGCAGAAACGTTGCCAATGCCAACATAGATTTATGACACCTTTACTGGGAAATAAATAGGACTGCACAAAGTCTTTCTGGCAAAATACTACAGATATTTTTAATGTAATGGCAAAAATATATCTTGCAAGTGCAGTAATTCTACATGATCTCTCAGAATTGAGTATTTATTCATTCTTAAATACTAAATTAATAACAGACTTACTACTAACATATTCTGTAGGTTATATGCAGAATTATTTTAGAAGTGAATTTCTGGGTTAAAGATTCTGAACTCCCAAGTAAAAGCAAAGTTTTGCAGCTGCTGGCTCTAAAGGCAGAGTTAGGGAGTGTTGGTTCTTACAATCACAGACCAAACCCTGTTTTCCCATCAAGAACCAGCACAGGAGATAATGCAAACACTACAAAACTGGAAAGGAAACATCTGCATCTCTTCCTTAGCCATTACACTACAGGCATCAACATTCAGATATCTCCTTCACACATCTCACAAATGAGAATATTACCTACTAAAGGCTCAATCTAATTGTTTTACAGAGTGTTTCACTGCTGCTGCAGGACGGGGTACACAAACAGAACACCCTTACCGAACTCTCAGGCAAAGACTCAGGGACTGGCTGAGACTCCTGCTCCTGCTTTCCCAGCACTGTGTACACTGATCGCTTGGTCTGGGTCCGCCGTAGCAATCTCTCTTTGTCCATCATAATATGATCAATCTGAGTCAAGATTGAACGCTCAAAGGCACCGAAACCCTGCAACAACATTAACCAGTGTCAGATAATGCAGAAAGCTTCTCCTCAAGGCAGCAATGTTCCTCTATCTTTCCATGTCAGTGGATAAGCAGACAGCGTTCCAAGAGGAGGGGGTTTGGGGTTCGTTGCAGGGATTTCTGATAGGATTTTTGTATTTGTTTCTCCCTCCCTCTCCCTTCCCAACCTGAGGCAAGCTGACGCCTGGCTTAACAAAATGCCTGTGCTGTTCTGGATCAGATGAACTTCTCAATGATTAATACTAACTCACAGATATTTGGAGACCCTGGATCTTCGGGTGAAATGATTACCCATTGTATTAAAGTGTACATTCCTTGGAGGAGAGACACAGAGGGCCCCGGTTCTGTTATAAAATACATGCAGCTTGTTGGTCAGTAACAGTGGCATTTTCACAGAATCATGGAGTGTCAGGAGTTGGAAAGGATCTTGAAAGATCATCTAGTCCAACCCCCCTGCCTGAGCAGGATCATCTAGATTAAATCACACAGGAACGTGTCCAGATTGGTCTTGAATGTCTCCAGAGAAGGAGACTCCACAACCTCTCTGGGCAGCCTGGCCCAGTGATCTGTCACCCTCACAGGGAAAAAGTTCCTCCTTATATTCAGATGGAACTTTTTATGTTCCAGCTTGGAACCATTTCCCCTTGTCCTATCACTGGCCATCCCTGAGAAGAGCCTGGATCCATCCTCCTGACACTCATCATTTACTTATTTATAAGTAAATGGTGAGTGTCAGGAGGTCACCCCTCAGACTCCTCCAAGCTCAAGAGCCCCAGCTCCCTCAGCCTGTCCTCAGAAAGAAGATGTTCCACTCTCTTAATCACCTTGGTGGCTATTTTCATAGCACTTTCCTGCTGCTGGAGGATATGATAGGTCTGGTTGGGAACACTAATGCTATCCAAGAATTCTTCCCCAAACTTAGGAAACCATTTGCCCCTGATTTTTTTTTTTCCCCACCCATCTGCTCAAAAGACATCAGCTTACACCTCTGAAACGTGAAGGCCGAGCTTCTTTTCAAACTCATCTGGGCCTGGGGAAAAGTACCTCTGTAATTCCTACTGTAATTGTTACTCTTGGCTTAGCTTAGAACATCCATGACCTGAAATTTTCAAATCAACTTGTTCCACAAATAAGCACACCAGCACACATAAACAAAGACTTGCCTTTCCCATTTTGCCAGATGCCAGCTTTGTCTTTTCATGCCACTTCTGCAAGACGTTGTTTCGATAGGTCCTGAAGTCAGCATACCGCTTGGCTATGAATTCTGGGTAGTCCTCCAGCTTTAGCTTTCGTTTGGGGAGGCTCCTCCTCTTCTCCTGAGCCTTATCAACTTGCTCTTCATCACTACTGCTAGGGATTTCATCATCACTGCAACAAAAAGAGCCAGATCTAACACCCTTTACCTCCCTAGGGCAACGTGTGTGAATTCTTAGTGGCCCCTCCACAGGCACCTTTGTGGTATTTATGGCAGCCCCACAGTCTAGCTCTTCCTCTGGGATCAGAAAGACTGCCAAACAGACTTCCCTCACTGCCCAAGGGAATTCAAATGGTCATTTGTTCAGTATCTGTCACCAGATACAGCAGCAATGGAAGGAACAGCAGCAAGGGAGCATGGTCAGGAGGAACTGTCCTGTTTGTTGGGAGAGCTGGAGATCAAAGGATTTAGAAAGGTTTTATTTTGTATTTACCTCTCGGGCTTTGACTGCTTTCCATCTATGAGGTGCCTTGTGCCTGGGTATTGGTAAAGCAGCTCATCCTGAAGGTCCACTAACACTTTCAGCATGGCCTCCAGGGCTTTACAACCTGCAGAACAAGAGACACAAGTGATGATTGATCCCCAATTCTGGTGAAGACTTTGCAGTGCTTATTTTCTCACCCTGAATCTGAATTTCTGCCACAGCCATTGCATGTCCCATTAACTGTTTTTCTCTAATCAGAGATGTGGTTTTATCACCAAACTGACTTAGAGCTGTTAATACCAAACACCACCACAGTGGGAAAGCACAACCCTTTCCTGAAAACGGAGGAAAGGCGGCAGGGCTGCCTTCTCAGCATCTGCCTGGCTGCACATCGGGATATACCGACCTAACGCCGGTATATTTAATGGTTGGACTGGAAGATCTTAAGGGTCTTTTCCAACCTTAACAATTCTATGATTCTATGAACGTTTCATCAACAAACATTCCAACCCCAGAGCCTGAAGGACTGACATATGGAAGCAAGTACTGTGTGCAGGAGTGTGACGACACCGTTTTTGCTAACTCACTTCTCTCCTGTGTTAAGCTCTGAGGCAGAGCCCAGCTTCAGCTGAACAATGCCATTTTCCAAGGGAAAATGGATAGATGTACATCCTGTCTAAATGTGACCTTTGGCTTTTCTTTCTTGTACATAATGTGCGTGTTAGAGGGAGCAGAAGGAGGGGAGACAAGAAGAAAAACCGAGCTCCTGCCGGGCGGTGCCTACTGCTGCCTTCTGTGCCGCTGCGCTCGCCACGCAGGAGGTGTAAGAAATTAGATTGTAAGTAAAATTAAATGTAGCAAGATCTGATCTATGGTGGGAAACTTAAACAATGACCTGGCAAGTTTAAGGAGAGGATGCTGACCAGAACAGCTGAACTGCAGGCTCACCAATCCTTAGAAAGGGAGAAAGGGAAGAAAAGCTCGGGATCGAGAGGTGTGCAGTGTACAGAATGATCACTACACTGAGGTTGGTTTTACAGGGATGAGGAGCTGCTGTCCAGGGTACTTGGAGACACAAATCCTGGATCTGATGCTGTGGATACAAAGGCTTCCACAGCCAAAATTTTCCTCTGCAGATGCAGAGAAAACCATCCCTGTTCCAAGGATCCTGTGTTCTCCACGGACCCACAGCTGCGGTTTGCTGTGGGAAGGGTTAACTGCACACTGCTGCAGCATCTGTTCTTTAAAAATAGTTCTGTGGCAACCAACAAGCCTCCCTGCAGAACCCTCTGATCTAAAACAAGTGTTTGTCTAGGCCTACACAAACTCTCCCTTTGTACACCGCTACACATCAATCGCCGGGTCAGCTCTTACACTATCAAAATACCTGAGCTGAACTTTACACTGATTAATTTATATTTACCTGACACGGGTGTATTGCCTTCTGCTTGTACAAAGAGGCATCACAGAAAGCAGGGTGGGGGGAACTCCCTGCACTGCATGCAGGAATGTAGCATACTGCTTCAGGATCTGGTTTCTTGGGAGATATGTTCACCCCAGTTTAGGTTCCACCTGACCCAACACCCAGAACAAGCATTCTCGTGGGCTGCAGCAACCCGGGCTGATGGGAGAGCACGAGGGTTTGTCTGCAAGGCAGGAGGAACACTGTGGTGGTTGGACGCTCCCCATTGCTCCTGGTACCCACCCTGCCTGTCCCTCTGCTGATGGGAAGTCTGCAGAGGTAGAATCATAGAATGGCTAGAGTAGGGACTCCCAGAGGTCATCTAGTCCAACTCCCCTGCAAGAAGCAGGGACACCCCCAACTAGATCACGTTGCTCAGGGCCTCATCCAACCTGGCCTTGAACGTCTCCAGGGATCCAGGGGCATCCAGCACCTCCCTGGGCAACCTGTTCCAGTGCTCCACCACTCTCACAGCAAAGAACTTTTCCCTAATCTCCAATCTAAATATGTCTCCCTCTATTTTAAACCCATCACCCCTTGTCCTGTTACAACAGGCCCTACTGAACAGCCTCTCCCCATCTTTCTTGTAGGCCCCCTTGAGGTCCTGGCAGACCGCTAGAAGGTCTCCCTGGAGCCTCCTCTTCTCCAGGCTCAACAGCCCCAACTCTCTCAGCCTGTCCTCGTAGGAAAGGTGCTCCAGCCCCTTTATCATCTTTGTGGCCTCCTCTGGACCTTCTCCAACTGGTCCATGTCCTTCTCATGTTTGGGGTTCCAGAACTGGACATAGTCCTCCAGGTGAGGTCTCAGGTTGCTTTTCCCAAACCTGTTTCTTTGTAGTTAGCGTAAAAGAGCGGAGAGAACTTTTCACCACTTTTTTTTTTTAATGGAGGACACAGAGATCATGGGGAGAGCAAACAGCAAATCTTCATCACCCAGACAGAGCCAGTGCACGCAGAAATCAGCCCAGACACTCAGAGGTCTCAATCTCCCTCACGTTACCACTGTGATATTGCTCAGTTGTCACCATCTTCAGATAAATTACGGCCTGACCTCAGTAACAGCAATGTCAAGGAGAAGATGCTTTAAGATTTCTGCCGCAGATCAGCTGTTGGGCTGATCCTCTCCTGGCCCAGGGTTGGTTATAGATATGTTCTGACAACTCTGCTATATAAACCTATTAGCAGATTAGGTTTGCTGCACTTGCAAACCAGCCCTGTGCTGGCATCAAAACAATTCCAAGAGACAAACAGACAAAAGCCCTTACAAGCGCGTGTGTTGTACGCCGCCGCCGCTAAAGCATCCCTTGCATGATCCAAGTGCCCCCACCCCAGCCTGAGCACACAGCTTACAGCAGCAAAATCCTCCCCACTGCCTGCAACAGCTAAATGTCCCCAGAGCTTCCAAAACTGTTTATTTTCTACCCGCTGCCTACCCTCCAGCAGCAGTGCTAATGCACCCCAGGCGGCTTTGATCCTGTCAATTATGACTGGAGTAGCACTCCAGCTCTTCTGGGGTATATCAGGGCCACAGCAAGCAGGCAAGGAATAAAGACAGGCTCGAGCTCCCCCAGGCTAGGAGATATGGAGCCCAGCAGAAGTGGGGATGGGGAGCAATTTTATTTGGAGTGAAGGGGATGGAGAGGGCAGGGATGACAATGACCGTGCGTCTAACCAGGTGGGAGGGCTGATTATTCCAGACAGTGGCTTCATCAGGAGCCTCTCAGAGCTGGGTAATTTCCGTGTTTTCAGTTCTTGTGTATTTAATAGTGTTATTGGATGGCATTCTCATTGTTACTGTTGGGTGCTGAAGTGTGCTGTAAACTCAACTTCAGGAGCCAAGTGTCACCCTCCCCTGCCCTCTTCCCATCCAGCCCTGCCCTCTTCATTTCATGTTTAATTCCAGAAGGGACTGTTTTCTTCCCAGTCTCCTCTTTTCTTTCCTCCCATGCCCTCATCTGCCTTTACACTGTCTGCTTTGGGGAAAGGACTGAATTCATTAGTGAGAAAAGGCAGTGAAAAACAAAATCATTTCACAGATGCAAACTGCCATTCCGAAGGAGAGCCGGATGCTAACCCTCCTCTTCTACCCCCTCCCAGCATTTTATTTAAATGCTGCTTCGAGGTCTGAAACAGACAATGAACCAGAGGAGTTACAAACACAAAGCTTTCCAGCACACCAGTACATTAAGGCACCAACCAGTAGCTTTCCCACACGGTAACCATCAAGCTTGCAGCTCCTTCCCTGCTCCATGCATGGAACAAACCCAGAGCACTGGCCAGGCCAGCCCTGAGCAGGTATCTGGGGCCTCTCACTGCCATGAGCTGTGCTGGGTCTTACACAGTCCCCAGTGAGCTTCAGTTCCTAAAGCTTTCAGGATCAAGAGATGCCAAGCACACAAACCAGCCAAGGCTAAAGCAGTGCTGTTAAAGCTCTGACTCCCTCCCACCACTCAGGTGCCAATGGATGTTCCTGATGCCAACAGCTTACTCCTTGAGCTACCACACCAACTCTGCCAACAGCATCACTTCTGGGTGTTGCTCTGTTGTGTTCAGCCAACTACAGATGTTTAAAGGTCCCTCAGCTGCACTGTCCCAGTCTGGTACAGTGGTCTCCAAAAGCAGCTGTCAGTTGTGGTAGGTAAAGCTCTCCTGACCTGACTTTGCAGGCCATCATCCCAGTTAACCCCAGTCCATGCTTCTCCCACTCCATCTCTCCCACTCTCTGCCAGCAGCTTTGCTCCATCTCCCTTACACACTGCACGGCAACGTGCTGGGGTAAATATTCAACCTTGTATTGACACCAACATCTCAACTGACACCTTAAACATTGGGCCATACATCACTAGTGAGAAAAATCTCAAAACTGTCTCCTTTTCAGGAGTTACTTCTGCAAGTCCAACCATGTTTTCTGAGGACAGGTGGCTCAGCAATGCCTTAAAAAGAAAAGAAGCTGGATCCCTTTGCAGTATTTCACTACGAGCAACTGAAATCCCTGAAACAACCCATGCTCTGCGTGCAGGAGAGGCCAACTAACCCCAAGACAACACAAAAACCCTCCCACAAACCTTTTCTGAAGTTGCCCTTTGGGACAGAAAACAGGATGCTGAGTGGGATCCACCTGCAGCTGCCTCAAGAACATGGTGAACGTGGTTTGAATATAACTTCCAGCTTAAATGGGGCTCGGAGTGTCTGTGGTGAGACGCTAACTTGTAAGAGCCACTTCTAAGAGTCCATGGGAGCCCCTTTATTTTGTGTACAGGAGTGAAAAAGTTGTTCCAGATCCAGCAGACAGCATATCAATCCACCAAGAAAGCTGGGAGCCAGCATCAGTAAATCAAAGTGTGCCTTTCTGTTAATACTCTCTCATACGTTCTCATTTTATACATCCCCTTCACCCAGTCAGAAAGTAGCCCTGGAGTATTTAGCTCCAGTCAGGGATAGCACTGCCATGTATCAAAGTGTCAGGAGACCCACCAGAGATGAAATCTGTCCTACTGCTCTCAAACCACAAAAAAATCAATTTTGACAATGCCAGTGATATGGACAAACTGGCCGTGCGCTGGCATCCCTTGTGTGTGGGGTGGCTACAGGGTACCAACCCCCCAGGCACTGCCCCACCAGCCCTCTCCTGGGCAGAAACCCAACCCATGTGCTGGGGACATGCAGAGGCAACAGCTTCCATGCTTACCCATCACTAAGTTCAGCATTTCTACAGCAAGGAGGTTTCCTGTGCAGAAAAATATCCGCGCTCCTTCTCGTGACCTCTAAAGACGGGGTCTCGCTCCATCTTGCCAAGCAGCTGTGGAGAGCAGCAGCTGGTGCGGAGCAGCAGGGAGCTGCCTCACACCAAGACACTCAGTAGATGGAAAAAGCCGGTGCCTCAAGGCCAGGCTTTCAAAGGTACTCATGGAGAGCCAGCCAGTGGGACTCCAAAAACTGCTCCACCAGGAAGGCTCCTCTCCACCTGACCCCGGAGCATCGATCCGGCAGATTCGGAGTACAACGGTCTGGGACAGAATCTTAGAAATTGAGGCAAACCTCCCAGGATTTTCACTCTATCACCATGTGCTACAGTTGGACTCAATGATCTTAAAGGTCTTTTCCAACCCCAATGATCCCACATGCCCAGTCCCTCACAGGGCACAATGGGACACGGCCACGCTGCCCTGCAGAACGCTGCCTGTGCCTTTCTGTGCACACGCTACAGGAGCATCACTACCGTGATGTACGAGCTGCAGAGGACACGTCTGAAACTCAGAGACCACGCCAAAGCTGGAAATTAACTACTTCTTCCTCTCAATTAAATCAGCAGGTCTGGCAGCAGAGGAGTATCATTGGCATGCAAGCTTCTTCCTCTTCCATGTGTCTCCACAGGCTCCGCCGAGCGCTTACAGAGAAACGCCGGTGTCTGAGCCATGACGGTGTGTGCAGGGCAGGAGCTGAGCTGCCAAATACTGGGAGAGTCCCCCCACCACCATGAATTGAACATGTCACCCATGGAAGGGCTCTGCACACCAGTCCCATTATGCAAATACAAAGGAGGAGAGGAATTAAACCTCTTTTAATAGCTGTACAGAACGGAAAGTATCTTAGGCAGGTACAGGCGTTTATCCCGACGCTCAGGTGAAGAGGGGGAATTTTCACTCCTTTCAAACAACTGTGGGACAGGAGTTAAACTACAGGTCAAAATGGCACTCGATACGCTGGCCTGAGAACAATACTTCTCATTCAAATCCACAAGCCAGCCACTTGCACTAGTCATCCCCAGCAATTAATCCCCCAAGAAACACGTTTGATTAAATCTTTTCAAGCAAATCCTTTGCTTTGCTTTTGTTAGTTCACTTCTTGTCAACATCTATTAAAATATGCCTTTAATTCTCCCACAATCTTAAAAAACACCGATTCCACTGTCTTCAACTTTAATCAACTGTATGGCCGGCATTTTTCATTTCATAATAATGTGCTGTTTGGAATTCAAGAGGCAGGCTCAACATCAATCATTCGGCAAGAATTTTTCCACTGCAATAAATATGCAAATGAGGAAAGCCAGTCAGTCGTATTTCAGGCCCGACTTGCTAGTGTTTTAAAAAAGACACAAATTTATTAATTGCCGTTGGCCAGCGGAATCCTATTACTTTGGGCATTGATTACAAAGCTGTGTGAGTGATTATTGTGCAACTCGCAGGCTATCCAGGCATGAGGAAAAATTATTAAAGCAAGGCAGAGATTATCAACTCAGAATAACAATAAGCCTTAACATTTTAGGCCTCTAACTTCTTCAACAAAGAATTACGCCAGAGCTCCAGTGTATCATAATTCTGAAGTCTGTCAGTATTACTTTTGGAGCTCGCTCTGTATTCCCAACAGCAGAGACACGTTGCCAGCCAGGGAAAGGCGGAGGGAATTCCTCCAGGGATCGCGTCTTAAACACGGGGCGCTTCGGACAGCAGCTCTCCCGTAATTCCTGCTGCACAACTAACTGCAGGAGGGAAAACACGGTGCAGGCTGGACTTTTATCTTCAGATGTGCACCCCTATATGTCCCTGCACCCCCAAACCAAGGCAGAACAGGAATAAAGGGCTACTGATAAGCTACAAGAGCCAGCCTAGACTAAATGACAGGCTAGCTGCGAGCCCTTTGGCAGCAGAGAGCGATCTGATCTTTTGAGAGGTGGTGCAGTTATGAACACATCTCTCACAGACTTCAGCTGAATCGCTGCACAAAGTGCTTCTAAATCTGTCCTGGTTATCTCAGGAAATTCTGGGAGAAGCGTTTCCCTTCACGCTTCCCAAAACATGGAGTTTGTGGAATTCTATCAAACGATAGTAGGAAAAGGGCTGACTTTTCTGCTGATTGCGATATAAAAAGGGCTGTTCCATACCGAAGGCCCAATTTGCTGGTTTCCATTGGAATGCAAATGATGCAAAAGCCTTTGCAGAGGGGAAAATTGTCTTCCTTCAGCACAAAGGAGCCAATGCTGCAAACCCCTTTCAGGGGAGCGGTTCAGCTGACTCCCAAGGAGTTACAGAACGGACTCGATTTAGCCCTTTCACTCTAATTTTACTGCATCTGACAGTAAGGACAACAGGATCAGACATAGATGAGTTTGCTAAAAGTAAAGAAAATAACTAGATGCAACAACAGAATAAAAGGCTTGGTAGTCAAGGATTTTATTAGTGGGGACTGGGGGAGGGGGAAAGCTGAGAAGGGAGAGAAAGAGAAACACTTCCATGAAGTTCATGCTCTACTGATTCGCCTCAACCATCATCTTTTGATATCAGCCCAAACCAGGGAGGGGATGGGGCTTGTAAAAATGAGATTTATAAAACCTGATGTTTTACATTACTGTAAATTTAAAGAAGCTGACAGCATGCATTCCTGCCTCTGCCAGGCAGGAATCCCCAAGTACATATGCAGGAACGAGAAAGGAAGAAGAAATGTGAAATTTCATAGTTATCTAGATATTAAGGCCAGAAGGGAACATTAGCCCATCTAGACTGACCTCCCCATCTAATACCAGGCCATTAATTACATTTATCGTGACAAGCACTGAGTTTCCATCTCAAGGTAACCAATTGCCAATTAATCCGAGTTAGGTGACATTTGCACATGCTTCTCCAGATGCTTTACAAGCCTTTGTTTTCCCCCATCTTGTTTGTGGAGCATACAGACTAACATGCACGAGTATTTAGCTAAACTCAATTTAATCAGCTAATAATAGTCTTGGGAAACTTAAGTGTAGACAAACCAATCTGATGGAATTTAAAGTGTGGTGTAAACCAACAGTCTGGAGTTCATGTGTATCAGGTCAACAACTACAGACTCTCCAACCATTCCTTGGGCTAAGATTTAAGGCAGATTTAAAATAAACCTCAAAAGCCAACAGCATCCAACATGTATAACTATGGAGATAACCTGTAAAAAGTGGGACCATTTCAATTTTATCCATACAAGAGAGGCAGACAAAAATTCTGCCCAAAAAGACTACAGACCACAAGCTAAAAGCCTTGGCATTCACTGAGGAAGGGCAAGAGAGGGTGTTTTGCTCAGAAAAAAAAAGCCCAGAACTGCATGTTAAATAAATACCCTGCATTTCACTACCTCCCACACAGAATTTCTGAACAACTCAGTAACAACAAGCCACGAAACATTTTCCCGGTACCTCGTACAGCCCAAATCCTGCCCATGCACTAAACATCACACTCCCCATCACCCAACTAAATACACACACAAACACCACCACAGCTCCAGAACCAAGACCTGTGCCTTTGTCTACAGCTTCTCACTTCATCTCTCCTCCCTCTCACTCGATGGCACGTACACACAATGGCCACCCATGAGCTCAGGAGCTTATGATCCTTACTGACCCCTGCTCTTACCCACACGGCACAGGAACATTCTAGCTGAGGGAAAACTCTTCATTAATGTCAACAGGCTTTGGCTCAGGCCCAAAAAGAGTTGAATAAATTCTTCATTAGACCAGAGAGGAAAGGTGAGATTTGGGGACACCTGCATCCACATCCATTTACATCAAATTCAACCCTGCACGAACTGACGAGCACGATGGGTTTTGTATTCGTGAAGTGTCTGGACTGATGCAATTCAATTAACACGAGCTACCGGTTTTAAGTGGGCTAGATCTGATCACAATAATTCACACTCAGGCTTGAAACCCAGTTCTGCAGTCACACATTTGTGCAGGCTCCCAGTAAAAATCTTCAAAGCAAGAATATATTTAGCTCATGATCTTGCCTAGCACCAATTAATCATGTAACTGTTCTATGCCTCTGGAAACTGTGTAATCTGCCCGTGCCTCAGTTCCTCCCCCACTCGCCCGTGACACCTCTGTATTCACACATTACCATCTCCAAATGGACACACTGGAGTTTTAAAAGTGATCCAACAAATACAGATGATAACAAAACGAGGACTGGAATTATTGGCAGCAGATTTCCACATTCTTCTCTGAAAAAATCCCAAACCTGTGTCAATAAAGCACGTTTCGCCCTAGTTTTTCTCTAACCAGATGCACTGAATGACATCCAGGCACAGGAGGAGTGGGGCTGAGGATGAGCCATCACAAAGAGCAGGAGGACACATCCTCTCCTATGGGAAGTGGAACAAACTCTCTAGTGCCTAAAGCAGATTAATCTTGTCCAAAGTTAGTCAGTGCTTCATCAGCTTCTCCAACACGACTTAATTTGATGTTGCATAGAATGGTTTGGTTTTTGGGTGGGTTTGGGCTTTTTTTTTTTAAAGTTTGGGAGTCAGAGAAACAGAACCCAGCAAAAATCCTCTACTGAAAAGCCACGGAACATATAAACAAGCAAGTGCTAAACAGACACTAAACAGAATCTTTTCCTCTGTCTTGAGTCTCTTTTCAGAAACGATTACAGAATCATCTCAGAAGAAAATAAAGATACCCAGCATGAAGCATTCACACAGAAATGTTTAATATGCAAGAATGTAAAACCAGGAAACACATGGCATCTTTGGAGGTCTCCTGCTGGCAATGAATATAAGTGGGATTCTTAATCACATCCTTAAGAGGCCTTGTCCACAAATGTATTCTTTAGTCACAAGCCACAGAGATTTGTCGCGGGAGCCTGGCATACCAAGAGCCCAACTCCTGCAATTATAAAAGTCCGCATAGCTCCAGGAGGAAAGAGTCCTCTACCAGCACATCTGCTAAAAACACACTGATTTCCACCCCAGAAAAAGGACATTTCTGGGTCAGCTGAAGCACTGGGACCGAACTGCTCATTTTAGGGACAAAAAAATCACAATATCCTTCGTTTCCCAGAAGGCAACACCCAGCCTCGTGCAGTCCTGCAAAGTTTTACACATGCACCTCTTACCCTGCTTTTCAATAAAATATAATTAAATAGCAAACAGTGTCTAGCTGCATCTGAGACATAGAACACCTCAGGGGAATAACTAATCAATGCATTATGTAAGTTATCCAGCAACCGACTCGGAGCTGAAGGAAGCGAAGGGTTCAGTAGGATTATGAATAGTGATTCCAGCAAACTCTGCGTGTAGTTGATGCTTGTTTCCCTTGTTCCATCTCTCCCTGTCTTTTTTCTGAATAAAGTTTCCTCACAGAACCCTACTTAAAACACAGGCAAACATAAAAGGCACATGTGTTCCAAGGTTCTGCAGTGGAGAAGGAAAGCCAGGACTGGGAATTGCTTTACAGGTGGTATATCCCTTCTTGAAGTGGAACTGCATCCCTAGAGTGGTCATGAAGAAACATGCTCCCTGTAACAGCAAAAAAAAACCCAAAAGCAACACCCCCCCAAAAAAAAAAAAAATATGTAGTCAGTGGTTTACATTTCAGGCAACTATTGAACTCTAGGAAAAGTGAAAGCACAGACATACAAAAACACACACAACTACTCAGTCTAAAAGAGTAAAGACCTACCTTGCCTTCAGCAAGATCCTCACCTGGTGTCTGTGTTTTTAACTGCTCATCTTGCCAACTAAACTGAAAATTACACATTTAAGAAGCAGAATCCCCAGCCCTTTTTGTGGAGCATAAAGTACTACTCACAAACATTCCCAGCTTAGTATTTGTAACCAGAATTAGGCAGAGAATGCAATTCAAACAGCAGGAACACGACGACACGGCCGTACTGGGAAACCCAGCTACCCAGGGCACACAGCACAACAGCTTCTTGCCTCTGTCCATTCAGAGATATCATTTCTTCAAGCTCTTGTTGCCCCCTTGGCCCCCAATTAGCTGCAGGGTTTTTTTTTTTTCACTCTATCAAGATTTAACATAACAAGCCCCAAACCTAGGAACTGTTTAATTCCTGACACTGGATGTGGCTTCATGCTCCCACCTCATCTTCGGCTCTTTCTTGCCCTTGAGGTAATTTTGGTGACATTTTCATGAGAGCTACTTCTAACCTTCCTCCCCCTTGAAAACAGACATAAAAATATGAATGGCAGGCATGCAATCTGTGCAGAGCCACAGCACAGAAACTTGCACCTTGCACTCTTTTTCTATGTAAATAATGCAAGGATCCTGCGGGAACATGCCAGGGATTGGAATTTTTAATTAATGGGTCTCTTTAATGTGCAAATCAGGAGCAGATTGCAAATTCTGACTTGCATTGATTATGAAAAACATTAATTGAACGTGCAAGACCCCAAACAGAGGGAACATCACCAGCCTTGGACTGGACTGGAAGATACAGTGCAAGAGAATACAAATATATCTTGGAGAAACAGACCACTCCAGGCAGCAGCACCTCAGAAACATGGGCTGTGGGAGCTCACGTGTGCAGTGCATTAAACATTAAACACTGCACTGCATTCAGAGAGCAGCCACTGTGATTTCAGTATTAAAAAGCACTCAGAATTCCTCCATGGATGCAAACCAGGAATAAACATGAGCACCACGACCACAGTTTAGTCACCCAATTTGTATGTAAAAAGGGTGACCGGGAAAAAAAAAATAAAATATCTGGAATATAATTAAAGATTAAAAAAAAAAAAAAAAGAGTAAAGACAGTGCAAACAAAGCAATGCTGTCTCTTTAAACAGAAATTCATCCTATATAAATTATGGCCATAAACTTTTCCTGCAGTGCAGCCTAATTAATTCTTGTTCTATACACAAAGGGAAATGCTGGGTGACAAATGGGTGTGAAGCCTGAAAGCTGCCAGGTCTGCAAAACATTTTCTACTTCAATTTATAAGCAATTTTGCACTAAATCATCCACCAGAACCTGAGATCTCAGGAATCCAAGACTGTCCAAGGCACACTGTATCATTACAAAAAAAAAAAAAAATTCACAGAAGATTACAAAAATAATAAATTAACTCAAGGTTTTGTAACCTGCAACCTCAAAATTTGTAAAACAAGCATGACCTTCCCATTTATCCCTCAGATTTAGCTTTAACACTGCTAATGTTTAGGACATTGCTGTCTCCTCTTTAATGCAATCATACCCAAACCCTTCAGGAATGTCACAACCACCGCTGGCTGCACAGAGGGCTGTCCCACGTGGGGGACACCAACCAAGGAGGCAAATACAGGAAGGGCTGTTTCAAAAAAATAAAATCACCTTTCCTGTGAGCATAGAGCAGAAGTTTTGTGAGCAACAGGAGGACTTTTGATAAACTACTGAAAGCCTTCTGGGGCAGCGTTCAGAGAGACGTGACTTGCCAAGGACCTGAGAAGAGCCGGTACCCAGAGCTCTCTGTGCCCTCTTGCCCACAGCAGGCAAGAGTTCTGGCACCAACTGCTCTGTGCAACTGGAACACCACATTGTTCCCTCCTCTTCAATGAGGAGGATGACAGCATGCTGAATTTATTGTGGGGATTTGGGAGTGCTGAGGCTTCCCTGAGAGTATCACCCAGTCCAAAAGAGTATCCATGATAACCCAAATCCTGCCCAAGAGTGAGGCACATCACACACAATGAACTACCTCAACATTCAGTATTTATGAAGTCCTGCCTTTCATCCATCTTTAAACCTTCTCCAGCACAATTCTGCCAGTTTTTCCTGTTGGGGAATGGGATCCTACCCACAAGCCAGTAACATAACAGGCATAAGAACTCAGGACCGTTCAGAATCAAGTAAAAACTTTTTCTTATAGAAGCCACTAAACCATTTGATCAGCCAAAAATTAGGACTTTTATTGGAAGCTGATTTATAACAGGTGAGATTTTCCACTCCCCTCATAAAACCAAGTGTGTCAACTTATGAAAGAGCTTTAAATATATTATGATGCATATTTTCAGAAAGGGCTTATCTTCACCTCCTGACCTGGCAGGTCCCAGCCCTACCATGCAGAAGAAGCACCGTGAGTGGAGATGGAACACAGCTCAGACTGCCCACGGGATAAAGCTCTAGCTGTTGGTTAGACATCAATCCCCCTCACAGGGCCCAACACAGCAGAGTGATAAAGAAATGGCTCTTTGCCATGTAAGTCCAGCTACATCCCCAGTCTTTGATAAGATCCACACCTGTGAGTTTATTCCTTACTTCATGCTTGGCACTTTGTGACCTCTGGAAGCAATACCTCTGCATGGTTGTGAAAGACAGCTGCACAGGACAAGGGTAGCTCACCAAAAATTACTATTTACTGTAACTACTTTATCCTACAATTACAGATTTTAATTTTCAGAAGGATAAATAAAAGCATATATAACTTTTTCCCTTAGACAACAGTGGAAAACACTAAACTAGTGTAATAGTAGCAGAATGTTCCTAAGTTCATTACTTCCCATCTGCCACTTATGTCACTCTAGCTTTACTTTCTTGCTGCTTTCAGAGATGCTCCACAGAACACAAACCCAGGCTATCAGGAACATCTGAGTACACTCCTGCAACTTTCCTGTCCAGATTATCAAAACAGCAGGGGAGGGGGGAATCACTGAGCAGTTACTAACAGTGGATTTTCCTTCCACGTTCTGGACAACGGGAGGATTAACCTCTCTGCTGTGCTGTGTACAGTATTACACTCCTGGTTCCTGGTTGCATTTTGCTTATGGGAAATATCAAAATGTCAACTGCTGTTTCTGTTAAAGGTCTTTAATGATATTGCATTTTAGACCTGTAATGAAACACGGTGCTTGGTGCAGTCTGTAATGCATCTCATTAAATACATTAATAACATGCATTTCACTGAAAGGTCAGCTTAGTATTGTTGGGAGTTTGCCTTTTTTTCCTTAATCACTTCATTTAAAGCAGCAGAGTTAACTTTAAAATCTCAAGTATCTCATGTGCTGTAGCTCCAGATAACCTGTTTAGCTACCCTGTTCAGATTGGGGTAAACTCTTAAGGTGACAGTCAAAACTTGGCATGGGGGAGAACTTCAGGGTAAAGTTTGATGGTGGTGAAAGTTCCTAACTGAGTTCTAAAATGACTTGTGCCAGCCCAGGCCAAAGTTTCTTGATGCACGTGTTATCACTACAGCCTGTACACAGCAGCACATGGTGTGGATGAATGGATGGGTGATCACAGCACACCAGACAGTTCAGATTATGTCTCTGATGTTTGGCATGAAAGGCTGAAGACACCACTACAGTGCTACCTACAAGGAGGTGTCTCAAGATCCTCACCTACAAAGCTGAAATGTTCTGGAAACTGAGCAGTATCTCAGTTTGGGAAAAAAGTAATAGAAATGTACAACAACCTGGGAAGCATTAAAGTGCTACTGGGCTTATCTTTATTATTTAAAATCCCTGGAAGAAAATCCTATGAAGTTCATTAATTTCTGATTTAGAAATATGAGGGGAAAAAAAGAACAATCTGTGTATAAACACTGTCATCTGTTTAGTTTTTAACAGACAATAACAAATGTGTCAGGGAGAAGTGCACCAACTGATGCTTGCAGCAGTTTGCATTTATTCCTGAGTGAGGATAGAACACCAGACATTAAAATGCACCTCCCTGTGCATTCACCTGAAGGCCAGTAAGAAAGGTGTCTAATTCTAAAAATTAAATAGATCCACCACACACTGAAGTTGAGTGCTTTGCACTTATCAGCTGGAGTGTGCACATTATATTTGCCATATCAGAGAATTTACTACAAATCTCATCAGATCAACATCATTAATGTTGATCTTTGAAAATACACATAGGAAGCAGCTCCTAGTAGGATATCAGCCCCTGAGTTAACACCACAGGCTCTCTCCCCTTTGTGTCGTGTTACTCCTGGTTAGGGTAAAACTTTGCATTCACTGACCCAGCACAAAACTGGCCCAGCACTGCAAGGCACCTCTAGACAAAGAAGCAACCTAACTTGGCACCAAACAGCAGTAACCAAACCAATTATTTCTAAGAATCAGTATTAAACCTGAATTTGATAAGCAAGCTTCAATCCCCACATGAACCAGACACTGCAGGAGGACCCGAGCTGAGGCGTACCAAGATCAGACAAGTGATGAGAGGCCACCAGTAGAGATTGCCCAGGCAAATACAGATGTGGTGACTCCAGACATTTTGCCAGAGGTAGGAGCCACATTTTTGTTTCTGTTTGCACAGTACCTACTTAATGATAAATTTGCAGTACAAACCAACAGCTAATAACTACAGACACGGGCAACTCAAAGCCCTCACTTTCCTATTAGCACTTCCTCACACAGGCAAAATACTGGCTAAGGCAGAGCCTACACAAAAGAGAAAGACAAAAATTCTTACAGTTCTCAACAGCAGAGTCAAATTCTTGTCCTTCTTCCTCTCTGAAGGCTGGGTAAGTATCCGGCTGCGGAAGGCGATTGACTGTTACGAGGGCCTTCTGCATCTTGATTCTGCCTTCCAACAGTTGATCCCACAGTGCTTCATAACAGAGAGAAAATAAAACAGTTATTTAGCAAGCCAAGCACTTGCTCCTTGTGAGGGAGCAGTTGATAAAAGAGCACAGGCCCTCTCCTTTGGGTTATATTAGTCCTAGTTAAGGCAAATAGAGGGAGGGAGATTTAGATTGGATATTAGAAAAAAGTTCTTTGCTGTGAGAGTGGTGGAGCACTGGAACAGGTTGCCCAGAGAGGTGGTGGATGCCCCATCCCTGGAGACGTTCAAGGCCAGGTTGGATGAGGCCCTTAGCAACCTGATCTAGTTGGGGGTGTCCCTGCTTGTTGCAGGGGGGTTGGACTGGATGACCTCTGGGAGTCACTTCTAACCCATTCGATGACTCTATGAAATCTTTGCGTTCACCCAGCAAAAAAACTGGTACCACAAGGCGTCCCTGGATGAAGCAGCATCCCACCCCATGATCCTGACTGCAATTCCCACAAATAAATACATAAATAAAATCATCCCTTTGCTTTACTTTTTAAAAGGACATTCTGCAAATGGCAGTTTGATAGCTTAACAGGATAGCTAAAAAGAAACTGCAATCAGTGTTACATTTTGGAAAGAAACAGAAGCCATACAAGCACCACTGCCCAGCACTACCAGCACAGGAATCCCCCATCCCCATCAAGACTACAAATACACTGGGTATTGGCTCAGTTAAGCCAGTGGATAAATACACTTCCTAACAAGAGATTCTGCAGCACCCATGACACCGGTTTGCACAGCACATTTGGCAGAACATTAGCAAACAACTCGGATGCACACGCAGTATGCTAAGTGTGTTAACATGCTGAAGCAGTTCCTGGCTGGTTTCTATAGTGTCAGCAAGGTGAAAGTCTTGCCAAAATGCAAAGCAAATATGCACAAACCTAGTTGGTTCTTCACAGCTTTTCCTTTTTCTACTTCTTCAGACTCTTTTACTTTTGAGAAGGTCATTATGCCCCCATCGTCTTCACTCTCTCCGGTTTCCTTTATGTCATCATGGTTTTCACTCTCGTATTCCTCCTTTATGTCATCATGGTTTTCACTCTCATATTCTGCATCACTTCCTTCTTCCATGCTGGCATCATCTACATCATCTTCTCCCTCACTGCTTCCGACATCATCCATCCCCTCTGTAAATTTCTCAAAGTCTGTGATATTCTGGAAGCTGAACTTTGGTGCCTTGGCCTTGATTGATGGATCTGTCTTTTCATCATCTTCCAAGTCATCCTCCTGGTCACTGCCAGCACTGCTGGGCTTCTCCTTTGGTTTACTGCTTATGCTGCCACTCTCTTCTGAATCTTCACTGCCACTGTACCACTCATCTAATGCTTCTTCAGCTTGTAATTAAAAGAGAAAAAAGTTACTTACTTACTAGCAAAATGTGCCACTTAGCAGTAGGCAACATAAACAGACACAGGTTTCTGCTATCTGAGCTCTAAACTCCATTTTATCCGTGTATGATGTTACTCTCTGTCTTGGCTAAATAACGGAAACACGAGGCCTTATCCACAAAAAAATCTCAGCTCAGGTTTTCTGCAGCAATGATTAGGAGATCCTCAGCTCAGGTTTCCCATGAAGCAATAACATGATGAGCAAACAAGGAGGTCTGGATTGTCTATATATGTATTTAAATGAGAATCTGTATATACTTGCAGTCCCCAAGATATATTGGCTTAAAAATGGGAGTCATTTCTTTTCCCCCACCCAACATTCAGTCAGCACACTGAACCTCGCCTCACACTTGCTCACACCCTGCTGCTAACATCGAATTTAGCAAAAAGTGGAAAGAAATTAATTTCTTACCAGATCCTTCTTCAGACAGAGCATCTCCCCAGAGTTCCTTCTGCAAGGCTTTGCGAGATGTAGCTTTTCCACTGTACCTTTTATCAGCTTCCAGGAGAGAGGATGAAGCTTTTTTCCGTATGTTACCAACAGGCAAAATGTCATCTGCAGTTTCATCCTCAAATTTGTCAATCACTTTAGCAACTGTGGCTGTGAGGAGAAGAAAGAGAAACGGGAGGGATGTCACTGAACTGAATTTCAGATGAAATATAGCTGTGGGAAGGAGCCATGTGAAACTCTTCAGACAAAAAGACACCACCAAGTTGGGCTGGTCAGCAACACAGGGTCTGGCTTTGGGGCTTTGAGAGGGAGCAAAGCTCTTCCCTGCCTAGCAAAGGAAAGCCAGTGCACTAATTTTCTGCAAAGGGGAAAAGGTTTCTGGGGAATCAAAGCAAGAGAAAAAGGCTCAAAGTTTTGTTTTGTGTAGATTGGCACCAGGCCAGCCTAGGAACTACTGAGTACAGCAATACTGATGATCTGGTGGAAGAGGTAAGACAGCTCCGAGGGCTCTGTTCAGAAAACACCCTGTGACTTCTCTGCAGCCACTGGTGCTCTCCCACCTGCCAGGGGAAGGAGATGTTATAGGAACTGACAGATTTCAAACCCCTTCTCAGTACCCTGGAGTTCCTCACACACAGGTTTGGCACCACAGGGCTCACCTGCAATGAAGAAATCGATGTTTATTAACAATGATAAAAAAATCCTGCTGAATTCTTTTTTATTTTTTTCTCAATGAACATTGCCTACATCCACACTCTCTCCTGCCTGCTTTTTACTCCAGCACTACACAAGTTAAGCCTATCCAAGCTCTTCCACAGATCCACGAGGGTCTCAGGAGAAGTGCAGTCCTCCAGGTGGAGGACTCAGCAAAGCACTCACTTCATGCTTACAGATTAAAATCTCTTGCTATACACACGAGCCACAAAAATATGGAAACATTTTCGAAAGGCTAAACAGAGAAAACAATTTCACTGTTGTTATTACCCTCCTTCACACCAATCTTCTCCAGGACAGAGGAATGAAGCAGTACAGCAAAGAGAACATCACCATGCCATGCTCACTCCCTATTCTCCTTCATGTGCAAGACACCCTCTATGCAAAATTACAGGGTTAGCTTTGTTCAACCAGCTGAGCGATCCAACTGGCTGAACATCGCTAAGTGCTCTTTTAATGTGCGTTTGGAAATGTTAATGCCTCACATGGAGTATTTACTTGAGGCGGGGAGAAGGGGGAAGCAAAAAATACTCTTGCTCATAATCAAAGCAAGATCAGGTCCTAATAGAATCACTCCAGTTACAAGAGGACAGCAAGATGCTCGGCACTAGAGAGTGACTGGGCAAGAGAGGCACATGCAGAATGACCTGTGGCACTTGGATCTTCCAGCAGTCTCAGTCTTAGCACCACTGAAGTATGAACTCTGAAACTAAATCATGATTACCAAAATGGGAGAAAAACCTCTGCTGACTACATTAATTGCCTCAGTGATTACTAAGATGGTGCTTACAAGGTACTGTTGCTCTAGAACCAGCTCAGCTGGCACAATGTTCACCATGACTGGAGCCTGGTACTTCCTAAAGCCAACGGCTGGCAGTGTGCGGTGGGGAACTCGCTCTGCCAAGAGGTGAGTGAAGGATCTGTGAGACAGACCTAGGCACAAGTCCTGCCCTAAGACATGAGACAAAGGGAGATGCCAACCTCTTCTCAGTGGTCTGTGGGGACAGGACGGGGCAATGGCCACAAGTTGGACCACAGGAGGTTCCACACCGATGTGAGGAAGAACTTCTTCAGGGTGAGGGTGATGGAGCCCTGGGCCAGGCTGCCCAGGGGGGTTGTGGAGTCTCCTTCTCTGGAGACGTTCCAGACCCATTTGTACACCGACCCTGTGTGACCTGCTCTGGGGAACCTGCTTGGGCAGGGGGTTGGACTCGACAGGCTCTGGGGTCCCTTCCAGCCCCCCCACCCGTGTGATTCAGGTGTCCCTTTGCCTCAGCTGCTTCTTGTTCTTACAAACCTGGTCTCTAAGATCTCGGCTTCTGTGTGAGGGAGCCCTGACATACCTNGCCCCGCTCCCAGAGCCGCTCCCCGGGGCCCGCCCCGCCGCTGAGCTCTCACGCCTCTTTCCCTGAGCATTCCCCATGCGGACCCG
>VXBZ01000066.1:0-22608 GCA_013399135.1 Heliornis fulica
GTGACAAGGGGAGAGCATCATATTATAATGACTAGAAAACAAACAGGAACGTGCTCAACAACAGTTAAAATAAAAAGACACCCCCCATCAAATTTTCATGTGTTTTATTTAGGTGAACATACACATGGTCCACATACTCGATGAAAATAGTCATAAAATAATTTAAGAACTTACGTTGAAAGGTATTAGCAGCACCATTGGTATTGGAATAGCAGAAAATTCATGCCTCCATAGGGCACAATTATGCCTAGATAAAAATGCCATCATTTAGAACAAGGTGGGAATGGCTTTATAGGATGCTTTCAGGAGTCTGAAGTTTTTAAAACACACACTTTTTTTTGCTAAATACGCTGACGATTAATGTTACAAAAAATACAACTAAATAAGATACTGCATAGTATTTTAATTAACGAAGAAATCAACATTGAGCTGTGTAAAGCAAGACTCAACATCTCTTGCTTCCACGTACATTTCAGTTCTGAGTAGAGAAACCTAAAATTTAAAACCAAAATATAGACCTAGTGTATTCTCTAAAAGCCATACTTTAAGTGGAACGTATAGTACTACGAAAATACATATCTTCCATTCTGTTTAATAATTTACTTTAGTTAAAAAGTTGTGAAATTCTCATCACAAGAAGCGTGTACAAATCCATGACTTTAGTAAATTAACAAAAAGGATTTTCTTTTTTTTTTTTTTTCTGTAGACAAGGTTTAGCCCTGCTGTAACAATTATACAAGGAAGAAGAAAAGAGACTACATTTATGTGAAGGAATACAAATTTACACACATTTTACAGTGACTTATACCCTACACATCTACAAAATTCACAGTTATAATACAAGCAAGTACAAGGCTGGGATAAAGCTGTTGGATACCAAAAAAAGTTTCTACTTTAAAAAAAGATAAAACCAGGAAAAGTTTCAAACTTCTGCACCAACTTCAAAACCCTCAGCAGACCAGACCACGCTCCCTCACGGGAGAGGCCCCTCAGCACACGCAGACGGCTTTCCGGGGCGGGTGGAAGAGCGAGTTGCTGAGCTTCTTCTGGCCGCGCAGGCTGCGCCGCATGCTCAGCCTGCTCGAGTTCTTGCGCTGCGGGGTCGCGGCCATGCCCTCGGCCTGGGCGCTGAGGCCTCGACTCAGGCCACGTCTTGGCTTCTTCATAGCTGGGCCACAGTTGGATTCTTCCAATGTCCTTTTAAAGTTCGCTGGGGGTGTCTGCTCTGCGTCCTGGGCTTTTGTTTGGCCGTTAGGCGACACCTTGAAGCCTTTTTGGTCCGTGCCTGAATTTGGGGAGTTGGAAGCGGGGAGACTGACTGACAGGCCGTTGCTGTAGGATTCGTGTATCCTCAGCGCCAACGCTTTGCCACACTTCTCCTCCTGGGGGCCTGAATCCTTCAAGGTTGCTCCTGATGAAGGTGAATTGCTTTTGGCAATCTCGCTTGGCAGCTCTAAGTATTTTTCTGAGATCATGTTGCTGTGCATGAGGGGAGGAACAGGCTCAGAAGCGTTCAGTCGTGGCCACGGATCTTCTTCTAAAAGCTGAGGGAAAGGAGAAAAAATATTTAGGCATAAACATCATTATTCCCCCCTTATTATCCTTTCAGGGTGGAGACTCTGTGACTCAACTCTAAACCTCATCACACAGGAAAATCCTATTGCCAAACAGAGTCACCTTCTCTCCGTGTTGGGGCAGTAACAGATTCAAACTGGATCTGAACTTGGTACTTTGTGCACACCAAGTTCACACAAGTACTTCTCCCAGCCTGCTAAACCTGCATCTCAACAGCAGACACGTAATCTGTTCCTTCAGGGGGCTGTTTGTCCATAAACCACCCAGAAACCCACGTGCACCTGCTGTTCATGCAGGAAACCCCGCTGGAATTAGCACCTGCAATCTCTGCCCTATCGTTGTCATCATCAGCATTCTCCAACACACAGGCACGACTTCCCCCCCTCAGCCACCCTGGTGTCTGCACCTCTACCACCCTCTGAACATCCTGCACATCAGCAGGTGGCCAAGCACTGATAGGCCCAACAGCAGAAAGAGTCTCCTGACCTTTGCTGCCTTCTGCATTCTTAGTTACTGCATAACCGGCTTATCAGGGAGCCTGACAAGCTCTTCCCCCTCTTAGCTGTCCTCATCTCAGAAAGGTGGAGCACTGGGCAAAGCTCTTCTAAAAATAAAGGGACTGTTTGCTACAGGAGTAACATCTCTTATTGCCTGGTTTTATGCTGTGAAATTTGGAAAGCAACTCCAGTCCTTCCCCAGCACATCTGGCCGCTCTCTGAGGCATCCAAGAGAGGCTGCTTAGCACTACTGAGGTTAACTCAGGCCCCACCTACAGCCACGTGTCCCTCCTCCAGCCCCTGCTAAGCTCTGCCTCACTCTCAGCTCCACCAACAGGAAAACGGGGCAATACTCACTTTCACTACCCACGGGGGGACTATGAAAATTAGTATTTAAGCAGTGCCCTGAAGATATGAATTATGACCTTATTAGAGATTTAATTGTGGAGAAATCCCTAGTTAGCCAGCAAGTCCTTCAAAAGTAAATTTCAAGGCCATGATACCCCACATACCACCAGTGTAAGGCAAATGACAGCTGACTGCTGAGAAAATAACAGGCTGGAAGCTTGAATTCACACAGAGCTGAACTGGAGTGAGGTGGTGGAACATCTCAGGTGGACAAAGAGTTGATGCTTGTGAAGGCACAGCCAGAACAACTCCAGTTCACCTTTGAGAGGAGATCCACACTGCTCAGCAGTTTTGGGAAAAAAAAATCTAGTGCTAATGTTCAATAAAATGCACCCTGAAAGAGGAAATGATCTGAATTGTTTCTATACTTGGTCTTCCACCCCTCATTGTTCCCCCACATGTAGATAAAGCCATTTAGATAACAGTCATTTACTACACAGCAATCACAGGAAGGAACAACTTTATGGAGGGTGTTTTAAAGGTTATTCTTCAACTCTGGTCCTGCAGCACCCAGAAGCTTGGTGACACACACACAGCAGCCTGGGCAATGTTACTTCCCCTCACCAGTCTGATTTCTGAAGTTGTGTCTCTAGTTGTGATGTGGGTTTTACATTTCCAGTGTGCAAGCTGCTCACACTGGCTCTTGCTGCCAACCTCTGCTCAGAACAAAGGGCTGAGATTTGGGAAGTTAAATGAAGTCAGAGGATGGACTGCTCAAGAGTGATGTAACAACACAACAAAACATCAATCAATCACCAATTTCTCAGCAATTCAATCAGACTTTAGTGCTGGCCTCAGGAATCCTTGAATTATTTGTCATTAGTAACTGCTGCCAGAAGGATATGCAATTAAGGAACACTTCTGTTTAATCAAGAAACATGGCTTTGGTCTTTTCCAAATGAATTGTTTTGGAAGGTAGCAGCTGGTAGGAGCCAAGGCCACCCATGCTCCTTTCAGCAAGTGCCCTGTCCATCACCTCTTCTCACTGAGCTGTCCTCTCCAGGCTGCAATCCAACTCCAGTCTCTGGGAGTTCAGGCCCAACTGGGGGCCAGCCTCTCCTTTCTTTACAGAAAAGGTCATGATCCCCTTTCAGTAAAACTCAACAGTAATTTTGTAAGAAAATTACCTCTCCAATTTAATCTTATTTTTACCTCACCTTTATGTATAAAGGTATTTATGGATTGTTTTGCAAGTGGGATTGCCATCCATTGTCACACTTTCTCTTGGGTGATCAATAAAAGAGGGCTTTGCCCTCCTGTGAGGTTGACAGTCTCACTACACTCAGGAAGGATCATGAAATGCATGTTCTGAAACCGTGTGGCTGAACCTCCTAAGAGCCCCAGCACCTTGTGATAAAGCTACGGCCTCTTGTCTGAGGCAAGACCTCAAAAACCATATATCTGATCATTTCTGGAAAGCCCCAAATACCTCAATTATGTTCCACATCATTTTCATCTTAAAACAGTGAGCTGACAGCACTCCTGCACAGCCTGGATTTTACACAGTGGCTTCCCACAAAATGGAAACTCTCCAGACCAGCCATTTCACAACCAAACTTCATGGAAACACCTTTTTCTTTCCACTGTACCCCTCTGTCCTATGAAAATGCAGTATTCTGCAGGATGGTGTAGTTACTACACACAACTACAGACAACTACACAAGGTTCTTGCTGTGCAAAGTGATATACACAGAGACACAACTGCCAAGACATTTATTATGAACTGCCAGGAGACATTTGCCTGTTTCTGAAATATTTCAGAAGTACTCTGACAGGACAGTGGTCTTTTTCTCTCTTTTCAACCTCCTTCTTGCAGTCTTTTGCTTCTGATATTTACAGGCACGCTGTGAGGACAGTTGGATGCTTGTTATTAAAGCAGGAACTTAATATTACCATAATATTCTTTTAATAAAAAACAGGTACTGAGAAAACAACATATTTTTTTTTTAATTGGGAACACTGGTTCTATTTTAACCCAAGAAGAGAAAAACCAGAAGTAATTTATACATGTATTACTAGCACAGTCCTGTAGCCACTCAAAATTTTCTTTAGGGTTTTGCACATTAAGCAAAAATAAAATAATAAAGAATTTTAAAATTGCCCTTATCTACACTGCAAACACCAAAATCATTAGTTGTCTGTTGATCACTCTCAGTGACCACCTGCTGCAGCTTACCTGGACTCACACATCACAGTTCACTGTATTGAAAGAGGAACCTTGAGGAAACCCCCTGGTATTTCCACTGAGTCCTTACCCAGAAATGCTACTGCCTGGATGTTCTGCTGTCAACACAGCCAGAGGTTGATACTGGTGTGATTCTGTGATCACACACAGAACCTACAGTACAAGTTAAAAATTCTGGAGTATTCAGATTTCAGATACCTTTTCTTCACACAAGGTCTCACTGAATTTTAAGCTCTTTTCATATGTTTTGCTCCACTAGATGGAAGGGAAGGAGACAGAAAGCTTGAGCCTGCCATTTTATTAACAGCTTGTTTCTCCCAAGGGAAGGTTAAGGACTCCCTTTTTAATTCTTGCTTTCTTTTTACTTTGCCCAAAGGACAGTTATCCAGAGATACTGCAGAACATCAAAGCACAGTTACTCAAATGAGGAGCAGCTGGTAATTATGGAATCAAACATCCCCTCATAACCACCCTACAGTTCTTAGAGGAAAAAAAAGCTGCTCAGCAGCTCTGCTTTATGTTAACAGTTAAAACTCCTAACCTGAAGAAAGACCTTTACTACAACAGCTTTTTCTATAATAAAGGCCATTAAATCAACTGGAGAAATAAAATAAGATCTCAAAGTCCAGAAAGAAAACCTTCTTTACAACATTTGTGTTTGAACACATTAACCCATGGGTTGCTCTAAAAACACCTCACAGCCAAACCAAACACACCCAGGAGCAGCCTGTGGCTCCTCACCTGTGACACCCACATGGCAGGGGACCAGAGCTGCAGTCCCACCTGAGGCCAAGGGTCACTGGGGATTTTTCTTGTGCACAACACTCCCCCCTCCAAGTCTGATTCCTCTCAGCAGCCTACTTCTGAGGTTGGGGGGATCTTGGAAGGTTTACTTTTAAGAAACTGTGGCCTTAAAATTGCAGGATCTAGATGCATCAAGTTACAGCAATCATTTCTCCTGCATTAAAGGAGGGAATGGAGATCAGTATCTACTGCTTCAAGAGTCACAAGAACTTGAAGTCAGGAACTCAGTATTTTGTACTCTGCTTTCAGTGTTCCAAAGCTACAACACTGTACTCTTATTTCTCCAAAGCTTTGTACCTGAAAACATTGAGGCTGTGGCCAGGTACCTGCTGTGGAGTTCCTGTCCCACAACTGAAACACACTGGTAGCCACACACACTGTCAGTGTCACTGCAGTGTTACACAAACCCTTCCCAACAAACAAGCACAAAGCACCATCAGACTCCAGTTTAAGCTGACAGGAGACTCTGAAAGTGTTACTTTGATCAGTGGTGTGACCACATCATGACCCCAGCCCTACACCTCACAGCAAGCTGCACAACAAGAAACTCCAACCAGGGGAAGGACAGACTGATGGGTGGGCTCCAGGCTCCCAAGTGGAACACTGAAAACCCTGAAAGGACACGTTACCTTGACAGGGGGGGTGCAGCAGCGGGAGGGGGTCATGCCATTCACGTCAGGGCTGCTATAGCAGGGCCCCTCTGCCAGGTTGAGATACAATTCTTCTTCATTTTCCAAGTTGCTGTTGCTGTCCTGCAGCGTGGAGATGCAGATTACGATGGCACTGGTGTTGTCTGCACGAAGCATGCGCTGCCTCCACCGGCCTAGAGCTCTGGTCACCAGCATCTTGGCACAGGACTGTCGGTGCTCCCCCTTCATGTTTGAGGAAAACGAGACAGAAACACCAGTGAGCAGCACTTCAGAACCAGAAGATGGAGAGCTCATGTGGCTCAGCCCAAGACACGTGTTCTTATTTACTGTGTGCTCAAGTAGGTTGATTGGGAAACACAAGAGGTGATATTAACTGAAAATAACTTTCTTCTTAGTGAGATCTAACTTCTAAGTCCATTTACAGTAGAACCCACATGAGTGCTTTAAACCATAAACCTGATGTCTTGCACAAAGAGCCTGGTTGTAACACATCCAATGGTCTCTTCAGAAGTCTCTCAAAGAGCTTACAGACTATTTACTACCTGACACCCAAACGCTCCACTATATAAATTCTCAACTGTTTGGTAAAATACACCAGAGATTAATTTCAGACTTTGCAGAAATTATGTCAAAAACAATAAATATTTATCTTCATTGCAACATGCATCTTAGTGTAAAATAAATTTCATTTCCAGCCACTATTTTCTATAACCTCCTTAAAGAGGGAACAGGTGATCTTCTTTAGTACTCACAGACACCATCCTGGTAGCCAAATTTCCCCAAAGTGACAACCAAATCATTTAAACTACACTAACAACCATGGTGTTTGATTCTCCTGAACAACAATTCCATTCTTTGAGCCTTTTCACACATGCCAGACCAGGCAATTTCTAGAAGAACAAGGTATGAAATTTCCAGAGTGACTTATAGCCCCTGCTCTCACCATGCAGGATTTTTTCTCCTCGTGATCCTGGCACATGGAGATTGCATCTTGAGGGGGGATCATGTTCCACAGCCCATCGCTGCCAAGGATAATGTATTTGTGCTTCTGAGGATCAATTGTGTGCACACTAGTGTCAGGCTCAGGAGACACAACGAATTCACCACTGTAGAAGTCGTAGCTCCACAGATCACCTAGCAAAGAGGATGGGTTTGAGTTGTTAGATTACACATGAAAATGTGAGTCTTGGAACTCCCATGAAAACACCACCAGTAACATGAAGTAGTTTCATCACAGTTACCCTTCTGCTGCTGTCACTGCTCCAATCCTATTTATTAATATGTAGCAATGTAAATAAAAGCACATTCAAACCACCCTCTGATTGTAGGAGGTCTTCTCTTCTTTTAACACTAATGCTTTCAGAGGAGAAGGTGATTTTTGTACCAATCCTGAGATCCTCCTGGGCAGCCACCCAAGTGACACAACACCCCCGGCCCAGTCCTGCCGCGTGCGGGTCTGCGCGGGCAGGTGCCAGAGGAGGAGCACCGGAGGAGCCAGCAGAGGAGATGGAAGCCTTCCCTCCAGCAGAGGAGATGGAAGCCTTCCCTCCAGTCACTGCTATTCCCCATTCCTTCTCCTTCCACAGCATGAGCAGCATGTTCAAAGCTGTGTTGGAGTGTCCCTCCAGTGAACACCATGTGCCAAGTTCTGGAGCTGGCCAGAAGCTACGGGAACACTACTGGTGTGCCTGGGTTCCAGCAGGGCAGGAGACAAGGGGAGCTGAAGCCTCTCCCCTGGAAGGCCTCACACAGGGAGCCTGTTTTTAAATGTCATGCTGTGTGAATGAGTTTGGGGTCACCTCACCAGTAATGATGGCCTGAACTGAGTCTGAATAACAGATCTGAATCAAAACATCTACTGGTTTGAGGGCTTCCTCCAAACCACCCTCGAGTAAAAGCCTCTGCAACATAACAATGCATGGCCATGAGAAATTATTTCAATGTCATTTATCAGGTGAATAAAAACCACAAAAACTTTTCCTAATGTTGGGCATTTAAATGAAGAATATTATGTTGCACTAACACTGTATTTATTTCTATACATTCATACCTAGCTGTCTATAGTGAGAAGTAACATCATCACTTGGAAGCACTGGTTAGATCTTTCTGTGCCAAGCACATGGCTTTAACAGCAGAAATTAATTAAAATGTCCAAGTCAAAATGTGCACAGAAGCTAAAGAACTCCAGTTTAAGGGTAAGGTTTTGTCAGGCTTTTTTTCTTTGCTTTCTGCTGCCTTCAGAAAACATGCCTGTAGCCTTCTTTCACATCCATCACCACCCTTTTAAAGATAATAAATAAGCTTTTTGTCTTCCTACTTCCTTCCATTAGCTTTGCCTTAAGCTATCAACCAGTTGAAAAGACTTTTCCAGAATCAGGAAAGGGAATACTTCAACTCAATTACCCCACTTCACCACAGCAAGCACGGATGGTCCATCCTCATTAAAGCACCAATTCACCTTCATTGCAGCAGCAGCAGACAAACACATGCTTCTAATAAGTGCTAATTAAAAGCCAAGCCTGCTTCTATAGAGGTGCACTCTCCCTCCACAGACTCACAACAAAGCAAGCCAGCTGGCAACAAGATCAAAATAAATACTGTAACACAAGAGCAGAGCTGCAGCACAGCAATTACTGTCTATGGATTGCCATGACAAGCCCCCTCCTGCACCCAGAGCTCTCCACCCCGTGCCTGTCATGGGCACAGCAGGTACAATAAACAGGAGTTGGAGTCTCAGCCCCCAGATCCTGGCATCAGCAGCAGCACCCATTTCCAACAGAATATTTTTATGCTTTTATTTGCTGGTTTGTTCATACTCTGTTAGGAGAAATGACAAATGTTACCAGCTGAATCATTTTCCTGTTAAAAATAATGTGCTGGATGATAAAAATAATCTGATGCCACTTCACTTGGGTTCATCTCATACATGTTGTTGTGTCCATCTGCTGCTCTGTGAGAACAGCTGAGGAATAGTCAGACTGATTCCAGAAAGTCTTCCTCCAGGAGGAAGGCGGCTCCTCACAGGCATAACCAGGGTTATCACCATGGGACTGTGATCCCATGTCACTCCAAGGACTCCATGGGCTCCAAGGATTCCAGGAACACAGGCAATGAAGCCACACCTCACATATCCCAGGCTGAACCCTCCGGGGAGCCCAACCTTCCTGGTGGCGCTGGAGTCACTCCTCCGCAAGGCCCTGCACTCCTGAAGGCCACAGAGGAACTCTACACCCAGGTGTGGGATGGACATGGAGTTAGTAGCTGCCTTGCCAGGGAGCTGCTCAAATCGTGGTGCAGGGGTGGCCAAAGCCATGTTCAACTCTGCAGCTAAGCCTTGTCTCTAGAGCACTAATGTCCTAATGTACACCAGGGAGAGCTGATGGAAAATGAAGACACTACAAGAGGAATGTGATTTTTACCTGAAAGCAAATGGTCAGCAGCACCTAGACAAGTTCAAGGACTCACAGCTTGATAAACTGCTTATTAAACACCCCTTTTTTGGCAAAAGGCATTCTTTGAAACCATCTCCTGTAGCATCTCCTGTGTCAAAGCAGCATCCCAAGTCTGCTGTAAGTGTACAGCGAGAACTGAACCTCCAGAAGGTTTAACTTAAACTGTGCTCATCATCTACTCGAGCTCAGAAATCTCCAGAAAACACAGAGTAACTTATTTGTGAAGTAGTACAATGCAACAGCATTAAAGCCAAACCCCATATTAAATGACCAACTCCAGAGAGGTCTGGAGCTACAGAAAGCTAACTGGAGCTCCAGGTGTCACAAACTGGAAATAATATGTTGTCCTTTGGCCCAAGAAAAGTTCTACAAAGTATATCACAAGCCCAAGGCACATAGAAAAATCCAGTTTCTTCCTTCCTCAGCCTAGAAAGAAACAACTAGCACTTGCAATTGCCCTGCAGAAAAAGGACAATTGCCTTCAGAGTTCACCTCTCAGCCCACCTCTGTACACCCACACTCAGAGGAACCGAGCGGGCAAGAGACCCCTGGTGGAACCGCACTGCCTGAAGAGCACTTAAGGAATAATTCTCCCAGACCCTCCAGCTCCAAGCCAGCAGACACCAACTCGTGTCACTAGGGCAAGGCAGGGGTGTTTCTCCCTAAACAGTGAGTTCCTTTTCCACAGGTCAGTACTTTTTAGTGCTGCTGGAGAGAACGCTGAGGTCAGCTGCATGTCTGTGGCCAGCTGGAGAGAGCAGCATCCACTGCAGCTGAAGGACACAGGATGGACTGAGGAGAGTCCTTCACAAGGCACCCCCTGTTACAGCTTTGTGAAGGTAAGAAAGGAGACACAGTAAGCCAGAAAGCAGAGTACACCTTTTCCTGGGCACTCCAAAGTGCTCTGGAATCTTTAATTCTGTCCCAAAGCAAGTGCTCAGCAAGTGACTCTTTAGCAGGTGGGGAAGCCAAGAGAGCAAGATGATGTGACAGGCCAAGGGCTATAGTGTTACAGCACTGCCATGCCACCTCTCAGACCTCACTTGCAGCCATACTATTTTAGTTCTGAATTAAACCCCAAACACTACAGAACTGAATCTTGCTCTCTAAAGAAAGAGAGACCAGAAATACTTATTTAGTTTGAGGCTTCCATATTTCTTTTCCAAAGAATAAAAAATGGGTATTAATGTAGTTCCTTCCACATCTTCCATTAATATCATACTGATTCTTAGTTGTGACTTCAGCCAGAGTGATAGAGGTCTATGCAAAAATCACACTGCATCTTACCTAAACATAACTAGATGTTTGAAACCATACACTAAAGGAGCAGGAAACTAATTCAGCTACATACAAGGATATATCAAAACACAAAATCTACCTTATCTGCTTACTATTACCTCATAAAATACAATGAAAAAAACCCTACTCATAACTCAGCTGCTGCCAGAAATGCAACTGAAGTCACAAACAAAAAACACCCATCCTAGAAGCAGACTGGTTTGGATTAAGCCCAAAGCCACCTTATAAAAGTACATCCAGAAGTCATAAAAATCAAGTCTTTCATTTCTGTTTCTGAAGCATGCTGTCTTGAGTACAAAAATATCTGTTGGTTTTCATAGAGGAAATAAAAGTTTACTTTTATAAATCAGCCCAAAACAAAAACCCAGCTTGATTAATCCCAGATCTTTTCACATCAAAGTTTTATCTAAAAAGCCTGTTAGTCCAAGGAGAAGACTTGCACAGTGAGTTCCTTTTCCACAGTGCCAGTGGGGCAGCTCTGCTGGAAGTGAAACAAACCTCAGCAAGGACAGGGACAGTCACCACTTGGGGCCACGCAGGCTGAGCTGGGCTGACAAGTGTTCCCACCAAAACTCAGGGACACCGGTGCCACTGCCACAAGAGGGCATCTCCACAGCAGCCTGAAGGTGCAAGTGTTCATGCAACACAGGAGTGGGAAAAGACAGGTCAGTCTGAGGGATGGGGACAGCAGTGAGCAGAAATTTACAGGGGACTTGAGGGCTTAAAACTATCACTGCTCCTTTGTAAGGACTTTATTTATGAGCTTCTTTTACACACTATTCTGGTCAAACCTGCTGAATGGATGCAACCCTCTATACTGTGTAGAGAAGGAAAACACAGGCAAGAAAACTGTATTTCAACAGCAAATTAAATAATTGCATTTTAAAATGAATGGTGAATTAAAAGGTGCTCAGAGGCAGTCTCCACCTTGACTGCTCATCTCTGTGTGTGTGTTAACAAAATCACAGGCAAGAAAGAGAGAGAAGGTGTCTGCCCAGGGCTATGCCAGAGCATGAGACAAGCCTGCAAGAACCAGTGTGCAAATGCAGAGGTGAAGAGCTAAACTCACATGCAGAAAGGCACTCCCAGTTTCTGGCCTCAAATTATTTTTTTCAAACTAACATTAAGGTGGATTTTTAAGTTTTAAAAGGCAAATACTCGACAGAATTTGTTCAGCTGAAGATAAGAGGACAAACAAAAGGCACTGAGCAGAACTGGGTAAAGTTCTACCTTTATGTGAAAAGTTTTAGAACTGCTTTTCTATGTTGGCAAAGACAAGAGAGCTGAAGAGGGTCTGCAGTATGCCCAAGGGAGGGGGCAGCCCCAAACTCTCTCATCTGAGCTGCAGGAATTCCCACACACCTTCACATGATCTGTGTGACACAGAGATCTGCAAAGTAAAGCACAGACCCTGCATGCTGCACAGGCCTGAGTTTGTCTTTTGTCTTGGGGCTGAAGAAAATAATAGATTAAGACATAGCTAGGACAAGACTAGAATCCCAAACACACCTCAGGTTTGTCTGGTTTTTATGTAGATCAAATCAAAAAGCAAATAAATCCAATAAAAATCTCAATAAAACCTGCAAAATGCTGTGCAGCACTTTGACATAACCATCTTATGCAATTCAATGTGATTGATCAGTGGGACCTAGAAAGGAGAAAGAAAGAATTTAGAAGCTGGCACTGCAGCAAGGTGTCTGTTCTATTTGATAACTTTTTATTTAATAAATTCCTGTAAAAACCCTAAATCCTTACCCAAGAATCTATTTAGATCATCTGAGATCAGCCATACCCTCTTCTCCAGGCTTTCATGGCATGCACATTCTGAGAGCTTCACAAAACACTCCCAGCATCCAGTAAGCTGCTCTGGAAAACAGCTTCCATATCCCTCCCAGAGCCAACACCCCCACAGCAGCTATACATTAACTTTTAGGAGTCAGTGGGAAACTCCTGTTTGGCTCCTGTCTGGCTGCCATGTCACAGGTAGAGCAAGTTACTTCCCCTCAGCAGCCTCTCCCTCGACACACACACTCAGAGGACTCCCCGCTGCCTTCCTGACTGCCCCACGGAGCTGCTGTCCCCACAGGGGGACAACAACCCACACAAGATGCAGTGACACACCGACTCTGACACCCTCAAGCAAGTTCACAATGACTTGTTGCCTTGAGCATCTGCTCTGTGGTACCCAGCACTGTGCACACCCCCAGCCTTGCCTTCCACAAGGGGATTCAAGGCATCTGAGTCACCTCACACCTGTTTTAGGGTGGTTTAGGCACATGAAACGGACAGTTAGTACAAAGTATGTGCTACTTACTCAAGTGATTACACTCTAGGGAGACAAAATGCTCTTCTGAGCATGAGTAGCAAGTCCTGAGCAGAAAAATTCTGAGACCACACAGCATTCTTCAGTATTTACTACAAGGCAAAATGGTACAAAGCAGGCAGCTATCACTGCCCAGAGAAGGTCAGCAGAAGCAGCTAAGCTTAAAATGCAGAAAACTTCACTCCACTTTAAAATACTTCATCAGAAAACTTAAAACCTGTATCCAGAAAAAACAGTACACAGATACTTTGCAGACAGTATGAAGCCTAAATATTTCTGGCTTGTTATGGGGCTATAAATAAACGAAACATGACTTAAATGCAGGCACAACTGTCGTGAGAAGCAGGGGTAATAAAAACTGCATACCACAAATGCTTATTTTAGGGCAGAAAGACACTGTAGATAATCAGAACAGCAAAGGGAACATCAACAGAATTAATCTGGCCAGCAGGACTTCTACTGAACCTGTATTCTTTCTGTTGTCCAAATATTTGGCCAATGCAATTCTCTTCCAGTGTTTTACTCCTGATAAAACTTATTTCTAAAAGCTGTGTTGTACTCCTTACAATGAGTGCTAGATTTAAGGACTGGAAGGGACTAGACTACAAAGAGCAAGATATTTTGAAGTACTGCAAGAGAAAGACAAGATAAAAACCCCACCTATGTACTAAATGTTATGGTTTATAATCCAATCATCTTCCCACTTCAAAGACAGTAAATTCACAACTCCAAGTTTCTGTCCATGCTGAGTGTCCATGCATCCACTGCTGAGAGATATTTGATCTCCTACCAGGACTTATTGCCCAGCCTGGGATCTGCATGGGATTTCTATCAAGAACAACAACTGAGTGTGGACTTAACAAAACCAATCACTGTGCTACACCTTAGTGGCTTGACCAAAGTATTGGTAACCAGCATACACCACACTGACAGTCACTGCTCTGCTTGGACCAGCTCCAAGGCAGCAGTGCCAGCCAGGACAGCAATCTGGGAGGCAGCCAGGAGGTTGGGCAGGCCTCAGCAGTGTGACTGCAAAGGCTGCAGTGGTGGTAGGTGTTTTGTAGGTGGTGTATGGGCATGCTGGCCTCTGAGAAGTTAAATCCTGTCCCCACACTGCGAGCGTCTGCCGCCATCTGGGTCCTACAGAGCGAAGCAGCTGTGCTCCTGCCTCCAGCAGGTTTGTCACACCTCCTTGGAAGGGACATGGAGAGGCTGCCTCAGCAGGCAAACACAGGAACACCATCATGTTATGGACCTCTTCCTCCAGGATCTGAAGATGCCAACCCTCTTGTGTAACCTTGTCACTAAGCAAACTTGTGAGACCAGGAACAGTTCAAAGATAGGTGCTCTCATGTCCTGGACCCAGAACTCCCCAGCAATCCTCTTCAGCCTCCTAACAGGAAAGAATGTGACAGTGGGCAAACAGATGCATCATTCCTTGAATTCCCATCTGCACTCAAACCCCAGCCAAATCCTTTTGTTCAACTTGCTGAGAGGAACCGGATCAAAAGTCACTGAGGTGTTTACACAAACAACAAACCTGCAACCACAGGAGCCAAAGATTCACCAACACCAAGCACACACAGTCTGTAACACATGAGGAACACACACCCTTCTGTGGAAAAGAGGGATAGTTGCTCAGCAGATGAAGATCTCTGTTTGCTAGTCATCTATTAACTGAGAGATTTCTCACACTCTCCAGTCAGTTTTACTAGCCATAAAGTAAGCATCTCTCCTGCCTAAAATATGACACATCATAAAGATAAAGAGAAAAATGTCAACAAAATATTTTACTTTTACTAGAAGGTCAACACCCTGGCCACCTCTGGCTCCTTCCTTGTACACAGATATCTTTTACAATGTTAGTTATCACAGCACAGCTGTTCTTAACACCAGACAACTCCACGTGAAGCTGACATCACTGCCTCAGAAATAAGACACAGGAACGCCAGCAAGATGAGCATGGTCCCAGGAACAGACTGTCCCCAAGACACACTGCCAGTTCATCTATGAACATTTACAACACTATCACATAACTTCTGATAGCTTGTCTAGCTTGTCACATGTTATCTAAGTCACAGGATGGTTTTCACAGGTAAAAAAATGCTATTGCATTTCCATAAAATCAAACCTATACCAGGTTTACCTGGATAGGGAATTCTTCACTGAGGTAAAGGGAAGAAGGGAAGAAACAAAACTAACCACAGAAGATTAGAATTCTGCAATGAGATTTAATGAAAAAGCCTGATTCTGCAATGAGATTTAATGAAAAAGCCTGATTCTGCAATGAGATTTAATGAAAAAGCCTGATTCTGCAATGAGATTTAATGAAAAAGCCTGATTCTGCAATGAGATTTAATGAAAAAGCCTGATTCTGCAATGAGATTTAATGAAAAAGCCTGATTCTGCAATGAGATTTAATGAAAAAGCCTGATTCTGCAATGAGATTTAATGAAAAAGCCTGATTCTGCAATGAGATTTAATGAAAAAGCCTGATTCTGCAATGAGATTTAATGAAAAAGCCTGATTCTGCAATGAGATTTAATGAAAAAGCCTGATTCTGCAATGAGATTTAATGAAAAAGCCTGATTCTGCAATGAGATTTAATGAAAAAGCCTGATTCTGCAATGAGATTTAATGAAAAAGCCTGATTCTGCAATGAGATTTAATGAAAAAGCCTGATTCTGCAATGAGATTTAATGAAAAAGCCTGATTCTGCAATGAGATTTAATGAAAAAGCCTGATTCTGCAATGAGATTTAATGAAAAAGCCTGATTCTGCAATGAGATTTAATGAAAAAGCCTGATTCTGCAATGAGATTTAATGAAAAAGCCTGATTCTGCAATGAGATTTAATGAAAAGCTCTGTCCTGTACATGTCACAGAAAACAGTGACATGCACAAGACAGAGGTACACAATGATTATGTCATGAAGCACTTTGCCAGAACCTGTAACATGTTTGCTCAGTACTGCAATATGCCTTCTGGTCTTCTGAATAAAGTATTCCTCAAAGATAGTTTCCCATTATTAATATTCTGACAGTCAACTTATAATACAGGGTAAAATACAGACCTGCCTCTCATCCCTTTGTTAATCCTACACTAAGTGTTGAAAGAAAACAGGTTCACTGCACAAGGAAGACCAGAGTCATTTGCATGCTTTGCAGTAACACTTATCNGCTCTGTCCTGTACATGTCACAGAAAACAGTGACATGCACAAGACAGAGGTACACAATGATTATGTCATGAAGCACTTTGCCAGAACCTGTAACATGTTTGCTCAGTACTGCAATATGCCTTCTGGTCTTCTGAATAAAGTATTCCTCAAAGATAGTTTCCCATTATTAATATTCTGACAGTCAACTTATAATACAGGGTAAAATACAGACCTGCCTCTCATCCCTTTGTTAATCCTACACTAAGTGTTGAAAGAAAACAGGTTCACTGCACAAGGAAGACCAGAGTCATTTGCATGCTTTGCAGTAACACTTATCAGCACCTGGTCAAAAATTAGTCCTACTACTTCAGTAAGACAAAGGTTCTCCCTTTTGTAGACATATACTTTGTACATTTTCATCTGCAACAGAAACAGAGTCCTGTCCTTTTAAGACTGACATTTAAATCCTGCATGCTGTAGGTCAAGCTCTTCATTCACCAATGACACCTACAGCTTTATTTGAAAAATTAAATCTAAAAATATTGTTAATACAATATACAAAGGTTCTCCCTTTTGGAGGCACATACTTCTTTGTAAGTTTTCATCTGCAACAGAAACAGAGTCCTGTCCTTTTAAGACTGACATTTAAATCCTGCATGCTGTAGGTCAAGCTCTTCATTCACCAATGACACCTACAGCTTTATTTGAAAAATTAAATCTAAAAATATTGTTAATACAATATAGAAGACCTACACTTCCACAAGGCTTGTAATCAAGGCAAGTAGGCACACCCTCTAAAATGTATGCAGCATGTGTAGTTCTGGTGGCCCAGATGCAGTGGTGTCTCACCTCACAAACACAAACATGGCTTACCAAGTGCTCTAGCAACTGCCAGGAAGGGGATCTGGTCGATGACGGTGCTGCGGCGCACGGGGCCGTTGTGGGTCAGACGAGGTCTCTTCCAAACGACTCGATTCACACCCGACTTGTTGATCACACTGAAACCATCAGAAAGAGGCAGGGGTTAAACAGTAATGAAAATGAAAGTCACTTTTAATGACACAAAACTGGTTAAACGTGCAAATAGAGAGTCAGTAACGACAGCACCCTCAGGGAAGTCCACAGCACAATTAAGTATTTCAAAACACATGTTATCACTTAGGTAGCTTCATTCCCTATGAAGTCAAAGGGAAAATTAAGAGATGAAGGGCAGAAGAAAAAGTGAGGGAATGAAGACCTGGAAAAAGTTTTGTCTGGCTACACCAACTAGATATGAGAGTAACTTTATAATCTACTGCAGAAAAAGCCAAATGGAATTCACTTCCTTCAGAGAAGGATCATCAATGGCAATTCACTCAGGTGGAAATACCATACAGTTACTTCAGTTTTCTCCATCTGTCAAAGCCTGGCAGTAAAGAGCAGTACAGTTTAAGGAAAAAAAAGAGAGCAAAGAGCAGCCTTCTATAGGGATTTCCTTAATGATACACCAACATGAGGCAGAAATAAGAGGAACTGTTCATAGTTACTATTTGCTGAAAGCAGGAGATAGGAAGCAGCAGCTCTGCATTTGAGTGTCCATACCTGCTCCAAGGCACTGAGCACTGGTTTTAACTCTCAGATGGCACTGAACAGTCAAAGGAGAAGCTACAGAGCAAGTACATGGGATAGCTGATGCCAGGCAGGGAAGAAGGAAGGACAGAGAGAACATTAAAGAAGGACAGAGAGAATATGAGCCATCAGTGGAAGAAGGAACTCATAAAGCTTAGAACCCAAGTTAAGAACTAGACCCTTAAAAGCCAGCTTTGACCCAAGGAACAGCCATCAGTAATTAGAAACTGGGAAGTTCTGGAACTGCCTCAAGATTCCTCACACTGAAACTATTCAAGATGCATTTCCTGAGACTTCAAAGGCTTAACAGCAAGGGCATGGTTAGCTCCATCCTTGTGTGTGCACAGTGCAGCAGAGTCACAAACAGCACATCCTAAAATCCACCTCATCCATTTGTACAACTAATGGCCACATCAAGCTAACTTCAGACACTATCTGAAAGAACACCTCATCTCGTGTTCAGGGACTATTACTAGGAAAACATCATTCTAATGAGGGGTTAAATCATGCTCTTCCCAATTCACATAGCTGCACAATTCCACCCCACTCCTACCATTTGCTTCACAACAGTCTGCAACAGCCAGCTTGGGAAAAACAGAGGGAGCATCAGTAAATGCAACAATTTAAAATGAAATAAAATGAGCTATTCCTGTTACACAAAGTTCCAGGGAACGCTTCTCTGAAGCTCCAGAGACTTGCCATCTCCCAGATACACAATTTGGAAACCTACACAAGTCCTGATGTAGCAAAAAGGCAAATTGACCCTTCTGAAAAGCTAACAACACAACTGATCAACTTCCACCTGCTAGAGACAGAAATATCTGAAGGTTAATGAGCTGACAGGGTTCTTGTAGGAGTGATGTCAACAGGAAAACCTTCAGTGATCTCTGCCTCTGCACCGCTGCGAGAAGGAAACAGTGCCCATCCATCTGCTGCGGTAGCGCCGAGCGACAGACCCGAGAGCTCCTGTGAAGCTACAACAAATGTGAGCCCTGAGGTTTGTCTCAAGACATTAGTGCCATCTGATAAACCTGCCTGCTCCCCTCCCCAGTCACAGGGAACACTCATCAACCACAACACAGACATGCTCCAACATCTGCCAGCTCCTGGCAGGGAAGAGATTACTAATGTGGAGATACTCAGCACAGTCTGGTACTGTAACGTTTTAAGCTTATGCTTAAATGGTAAATACAGTATCTTGTTTCAAATCTAAGAATTTTTTAATGTTCCTTAAACATCAGCTTAGGAGAGCCTACTTAACAGCTGCCATTGTCACCTCAGAACAATGCAAAATGCATGAGAATTTGTAGAGTATTTATGTCAAAACTGCTGTGCTTGCACCATTTGAGGAAACATAGTCCAGAGCTTGTATTATTATCTATACAGAAAGGCAATTTTCCCCCTCATATTTTAGTGAAAAATAGGTCATATATCAGTATCTCCACTTTCAAAGTTCTCAGTGAACATTTAGAAATGTAACCACACCCCAGCTGCATGGGAATCCACCTGAAAATTTAAATTTTGTTTATATCATAAACCATTCACAAAAAGCACAATGAATCACTATAACTTACTGTCAAGCAGCTAGGGAAAAAACAAAACAAAACAAAAAAGAGTATAGATAAAGAAGGTAAATAGACTATGCAGTTCATCAGCTTGTTTGCCCCCACACACAAAGCAAGCAAGCTCAAGCCTCCTTCAGTCACAAAGACACAAATAGCATCTAGAGATCAAACCTGAAGAGCACAGAGACAGTTACCTGCCCCCAAGGCCTTCAATTCTCTCCCTTTCCTTGGGAAGCTCCGGCTTGTGGTCCTGTGTCACCTCCACAGCTCTCACAAAGTCGTCTTTGGGGTCATCCTGGACTCCGAGCACCACTCCTGAATCGCCAACGTGAGCCACGTACATCTTGGACCCGCGGATAATCACGACGCTGGCCGTGGTCCCCGACGTGCTGGGGAGACCTGTCATGGTCTTCGGCCACTCTGCTGCAGTGAGGGGAAAAAAAAAGCAAATAAACCCAGTTTTGTTTGGAACTGTGTGTAACTGGTAAGGATCAAGACAAAGGGCATGTCAGAGAGGCTCATGTGGGCTTAGGCCAAGCAAAGCAGCACCCTGAGGTGCACCTCAGATTTTTTAACATTACTCCCTTAGCTACAGTTTCAATACATATTGAACATATATATTTCACATACATATTAAGCCAGTATCACAGCACCAAGATCTGTTTTAAAAACCTGTCTCTTCTGGTTTAATACTCCAAGTGTCACTACAAGAATATGAAAAAAGTTGAGGTCCTTGAGTGTTGAACAGGATCCATCAAGCATTTAGTCAGGATCCACAGCTCCCTTCCTTTTGAAGGATCAAATAATTCAGGCTATTGAAGCCTACATTATCAGTATCTATAATCCAACATCAGATCTGCAGGAGATATCCTGAATTCAGAACAGAACACCTATACCAGTGTGAAATGGTCAGAGAAACTCCCTCTCACACTTGTGCTGACTTTGTATCACACTACTCTCCCCACTTACATGAAATCCAAATTTCTCTTTCGTGCTTTCTCTTGTACATTTGTGTGTCCACACACCCAAGTTCATCTTCCTCCAAAGCTCCACAAAATAACTGAGACAACACCCCAATTAAGAAGTATTTGCCATACCAGCCCTCCTCCCTACTTCATCACCCTCAGAAACCAGAACCCAAGTTCCCAGTTATCAGCTGATTTCAGCTGTCAACAGCAACCTTAATTTTCTCCCTCCTTGCATCCACTCCTGTCTGCAGACAAACTCAGAAGGGAGACTCATCTCCTTGTCACATTCTATCTCCTGCACTTCACCAGTCAGGCTCACACAGCGTGTTCTGCTGGCAGGTAACACCCCAGCCAGCCAGCCAAAGCACTCTAGTATTTGTTTTCTTACAGCACATCAAACACACACGAAGAAAAAAAAAATCCAAAACCACAACACAATTAGGTCCTTCCCCTCTGCGAGAACAGATATTGGAACTTCAGAAGTTTTAAAGTAGAAGCAAAAGGTGAGGAATTAGGTAAGTTTTAGTGCCACTGAATGATATTCAGATGCCTGAGGCAAGAAAGGATATATAGGAGACCTGCTGAAGGAGAAGCAGGATTCCACAGATGGTCTGATGATCAAAAGCTGCATTTCCTCCGTGTCAGCTAGCAAGATACCCAGCATAATTTAAACACTTTAAGTTCTGACAGAGTTCTAGCTTTGTGCTCTAAATACCAAATTACACTTTCTCCCTAGGACTAGTTTTATTTCAAGAACACAAACACTCAATGAGCTTGCTGGAAATACCTCCTTTGGCAGTTTTAACTGAGGGCATTAAATCTAACACATTCGAAATGTAAAGCAACTGAGGGAGGAAGCCAAGTGGTATTAAGGACTTCAACCACACACTTAACAGAAAACAAGCTGCAACTAACGAGTTTCTGTCAGTGTAACAGCCCCTCAGTAGTGATAAAATATATTAGAGTTGCATCAGTCTTTATGGGAAAGCAGAACAGAGAGTGAAATCAGGCACTTAAGGGAAAAAGAATGATGCTGCAGCTTCAGATTTTTGCCTCCAACAGAACCAGAAATTAGATCTGCCCATCATCAAGGGATTTTAGTTTATGCCTTGCTGCTGTTTAGAGGCAAGTATTATATATAGCATCACATACTCCTTTCTTTAGAGACTGTGTCTCATCAGAAATTAGCAGAAGTGTCAAAGCTCCCGAGTTTTCCTCTGAGCTCAAGGATTGCAATCGAAGCCACTCACCCAACTCCTCCACAGTTATCAAGAGTGTGCTTTCACCCAACTTGGAACTTCAGCAACAGGACTTCTAAACCAATTTTTCCCCCTACTTGAAAAACACCACCCTTCACTCTTTTTTGTAACCCTGAGTTTGTCAACACAACCAGCCTTGTACCTGGCACATCAGCCAGCAAACTGGCAATGTCACCCTCTGCCCAGGACAGGAAGCATGAAGCATTTTGCTTGACTTGGTTGTACCTTTTTCTTTATTCATTTAGGAAAAAAAAAGAACTAGTGCAAAGTATATGGAACCCTGAAGTACAAACCTGTACTGCTGTCATCAAGTTTCCTTCCCTGCTGAATTGTTTTCCTGCATGTTACTATGATCCTGCAAAACTTGCCAAATACTATTTTTAAAACCTACTCTTGATACCTTTTTCTTCTTATGTTAAAAAGGACCTATATTTCTTTAATAAGATATCACAATAGTCCAAATGATCAGGCATGATCAAAAGGCATTTTCTCCTCCAACAAACTAACTGAGAATATATTAACTAATTTATTATTAATAATTAAATTAACTGAAAGAGTAGAAGTGTATTAAGCTTTTNAATAATAATAATAATAATAATAATAATAATCCTGAAATTACAACAAAGCTTTCAAATCTAAATCCATTCTTCAAAGACAGAGCTGAAATCTCCATGGGTGACATCCCACTTCCACCACTCTAACAGATAAATATCTCTATGTAGCCCTCTGGGAATGCAGGTTTTCTTGTGGGCCTGTATCCCTAATTCTCCCTCATTACCATGAATGATTAAACCATGTACTAGGAACATCAATACATCCCAGGATGTATTGATGTTCCCAGCACATGGGTTAGTAGTA
>VXBZ01000066.1:36175-46908 GCA_013399135.1 Heliornis fulica
GGAGGACACGGGGAAGGCCTGTCCTTGGGGGCCGTGGGCTGAGTCCCGGGGGCATGGGGGGCGATGTCAGCCGTTTTTGGAGTCTGAGAAGGGGTGAGGGCAGGGTGAGACCGAGCTGTCTGCGGCGGGGCACGTATTTCCTCTTCCCACTCCCCCACCCCTTTTTTCTTTTAATTTATTGGAGAGGGTGATGTCACTGGTAGGAGAGTTTGCTGTGCTCTTGTACCTTCATTTAATGATCAGGTAGGAATCTAAGAAAAGAATCAAGATTGGTAGTTTATTAGCATTAAATCACCTTTTCATGAAAGAGCTATTTGTCATTCTTCTGCCAGTAAATACACAGAGTTAAATATATGCTAATATTATCCATTGATTTCTGTTGTCCACTGAACAGGCATTCCATCCATGTACAAGAACGACTGGAAATGACCATTGCTTTGCAGAGAATACATTTAATAAACAAAAACCCAAACACTAACAAAAATTCCTAGGGTGGTGATAGCCCTCTTCCCTTGTGCCAGTAAATTTCTAGAAATCTAGGACGTGCTAAATGAAGTAATTCTTTAGATGAGTCTTTATGAACTAGGGGTGGTGGCCTATCATATATAGATAGAAATAGTATTTATAAGGAAGGCTGGTCTTCACTAGAGGCAGGGAAACTGATTCTACTGCTTTCTGTGAACTAGCTATTCCTCCTCTGCCTCACATGCTGCGAAGTAAGGAAACCCCTTTCTGTCACAGATAATGGTGTGGTTGACACATGGCAATTGTCAAATAAAAACTAAAAAAATAGACTATGTGGAAGAAACTTTTAACTGCTAGTAGGTATGATCACTGGCAAACTTTTTTGGCATTGCCAGTCCTGATACTCAGATGAAAGGATGGCACTCGGTGGCTTTTGAAAGCATAAAGCAAAAACCTCCTAATGCTGAGAATACTCAAGTATATGTTATTCTTAAATTGTTTAAAAACTTACCTGTAGATGAGCTTAAGAGGTGATTGAGGACTTAGTTTATTAGCACTCTTCAGTGATGGCATTGAATCGGATTCATACAGAGTTTTTCCATAATAATAATAATTATCCAGTTCTGTATCTGATTTCTCATGAGACTTTCTGGTCAGTTTGTTCTACTTGTGAATATTGGTACATCACTGGTTTGGGCAGGTGTTAATAAACATGTGAAGTACCTGTCCTCAAAATAATGTTCTGGTCATACAAATCACTAGCCAGTATAACTTCTGTTAGTGACAGTGTTTTGCATTGCTTTTCCTGTAATTTCTGTGTTTTACAACAGGACAGTCTCTGACAATCTGCAAAGTATACAGTGCACTTATATTTGTCTCACAAACAAACATCTGTGAGGTGTCCATGTGCAGAATAAATAAGCTGCATGGTGCAGAGTGTCTTGCCATCTTGGCCAATGGTAGCCTAGTCTGCTGTGTCTTCACCCCTTGGGGTGTTTTTATCTCTCATGTGTAGGAGAACCTGTCCTCTCTAATAGTCACATTAAAATTAGCTTATACATCAATGTACCTAAACCTTGGATGGTATATGGAAGTCAGCAGTCCTTACTAAATGATGTTCTAAATGCAGAGGTGTCAGCCTGCAAGAAGTGCCTCAAACCCCATACACACTGCTGTCTCTTGGGACAGGGTGTCTTTCAATGCCCCTGTACAACACTTAGTAGCTGGTTCTTCTTTTCTGTATTTGCATGGCTACAGCAGCACAAATGGCAGCCAAATTAGGTTAGATAATAACTCCCTATGATTATTAAAAGGAATAAAAACATCTTTCTCATGTACCTTTAAGTAATGGATTGTTATCCAGGTGTTAGTCATGGTTTGTGATGTTGGAGAAACTGGCCCTGATTTTGCTAAAAAATAAAAGCTAGTACCAGTTGGGTTTTATTTTCATATGCAGATGTTAGTTGGCTGTGGCTATACAAAACTTCATAAAATCATATTATTAGTACAAACCTGTTTGGATGCATTCAGACAACCTAGGTAGGATGCAGCACTATGACCGCAGCGGAGGTAGTCAATGTCAAAAGGAAAGAAAATGCTAGCACAGTGTCTTTTCCTCAGAGTACCTTTCATGCAGTGTTTGTCTGAAAGGTAGTATATTATGACATTCATTTCCCATTCTGTAAATATATCCAATTACATTTAATTTGCATATTCCAGAACTATTAACTTGTAGGGTGTACCTAATGTGCGTCCCCAGGTTACAGCGAGGAATCCAGCCTGGAACAGTTGCAGGATGTTTTGTTGTGGAAGTGGTAAGAAATGGGTTCTGCTGCTAGGTGACAGAAGCAGGCAGGGTCCTAATACTAAGCATGTTTATTCTTTGGCATTATTAAACAGAAACTTAAAAAGGCAGTATCAAATAATCATGATTAAAGTACAACAAACCTGTACTAGTCCAGCTGGGTGTTCCTGGATTATTTTTTCTTTAATTATTATTTGGTTCAAAAAGTATTTGATTCTTTTTCCTTGTTACCATTAGAAAAGAATAGAGACAGAGCAGAACACCATTAAGGATATCCTGGAAATTTGAAAGTATACATTTATGCTAAAACATGTTAAGAAGTCTTATTAATCACAGCTTTATTTTTAAGGGTTTAAGGCTTAGAGTTGTTACAAGTACCACCTGCATTTGGTGGGGGGCAATTCTGCAAAGTTGGGTATTTTGTTTCCTTTGTGCTTTCCCAGGTTTATGGATATCCTGGTTGTGATGTTTCCTAGGTTCTATGTCTTGTTTTTTGGGGGGGGAAGAGAAAGAGGATGGCTAGATTTTAGAACCCAAAGAAAGAAATATGCTGGATCTCAGCTAAAATAGGACATTCTTGGCAGGTAAGCAGCATTTGTAAATGCCAACATTCTGTATTAAAAGGTAGGTGACAAGTGGAATAAACTATAAGCCCTAAAAAAATAATAAAACAAATCATATTCAGTGGTTTGTGGGCAAGAGGATGGTGTTTTGAGGGAGGGACTTCATGTAAAGAATCTCGTTTCTGTCAACAGAAAGAAGATCCAGTCTAATGACTGTTCAGTTAGTGACTTAGAGCATTCAGTTCTTCCCCCATGCCACAGCTTTATATTGTTAAGTGTAATTATCTCATTGCTTTGGTTCTCATGGTGCTTTGAAGAGATACAGCTTCAGCAGTTTCAGTGTTCCCCACCGTAGGTGGTTGTTGCAGTCAGGCACTAGTGGGTTCATCTTGGACTTGTATTGGCTAACAAGGAGCTTCATCCAATGTTTATTTTCCTTTTGGGATGTCTTGTCTGGATTGTGTGGGGTTTTTTACATTGATTTTTTTTTTCTTGAAAATAATTTAGGTCAAATGTTCTTTGAATGTTTTCTGATGAGACTGTTAACCACAAGAGCAATTGGAGATGACGCCAATTTGTTATAGTTAGTGCAGACCTGTAACCTAGAGTAATTGCACTAATGTTTTCCATTAAAATTTTCAGTCAAAATCCAGAGGGTTATAATCATACTTTCTCTTTAAAGTGGTAGATAATTCTTCTGAAGTGCTCTTACCTTGATGTGAACCAAAATACAAGAGTGTGAGTTTGGACCCTGCTTGCTCCAGCTGTAAGAACGAGGGTAGCTGCAGGATCCTCGCTGCACTCTGCTAATCCACAAAACCCCAAGCATGGCAAATAAAAGCTCTTGTGTCACATCTAGGTGTTCTTTGAACCAGACAAAATTAATAAATGAGGATTTGCTGACTGCTCATAACAAGTAACACTGTCCATTCTCTGCATTGCAGTAGAGATTGTTTTTACTGATGAAGAATTGACTATGAAAATAATTTTGAGGGTTTCTGGCCAGAAGAGAACAGCCAGGGTTATGAGCAAGCAGTGTATGAGGGAGGTGAAAACAATCCCAGCGTGGATGGATCATATACTGGCAGACTGGGGAGGGGGGACATCACAAAGAGTTACATTACACTCATGCTGCTGTAATCTGGGGGTCTGAAGTCAGATGTATATGCAGGAAATAATGGTGATTCCTGCATACCTGCACACACACCCACAACCTTCTTGGTCATCTGGTCAGACTTCCAGAATAGCACATGCAGTCAGACTTCACTGAATGCTGCTTGAATTGGGTTGTATCCTTGGATCCCCTCCTTTCTCCCAGTGAAGGAGAATCATCACTTCACAAAGGTTTTTTTCCAATTATGATTACTCCTTATTTTAACACATGCCTTATTTCTGCAGTCTAAATTTAGACCAGAACTGAACTGTCTTTCATCGTGATGTCTTTGCTGGTTTAAATCTTCTTGCATTTGCTTACCATTCTTCTAACTCAGATTACTCTGGGGTTTGTTTTCAACCTCTCAATGTCTTCTCATCCTGATATGCTGTCTTCCCTATTTGTCCTTCAGTGTTTGCATTTAGGCACAGCAACTCACCATAATTAAGATAATGAGGTCCCATTACGAACAGAGGGGTTCAGCTCCTACTGAAACCATCGTTCCTAGTTCCGCTTACTCTCTGTTGTAGTGGTTTAACTTCAGAACAAACAGTTTGCTCACTGTCTGCTCTGGAGAATCACATGTGTAACTGTACAGCTTGGGCTTCACGTTCCTTGTGCTGGGCTTTGTGGATGGTGCAACAAAAAGCTTTGATGTGGTGCAGGATGATGTGGAGCAGTGCACTGTGTGTTAGTGCAGTAGGCTCTAAAATTGTCTCTAAAGTTAAGAGTATTGAGTAAGTTTGGGGCTTTTTTTCTTCATTATTTATTTGGTTGAGGTTCATGAAGATCAGCCTCGTACCTGACAGCATGCTTTTGAAGAAGATCTGTAAAGTGGTGGTGGTGGGGTGTTTGTACGAATATCCACTAGAATTAGCACTTCTCCAGTAGCTTTGTTTTGAAATCCTTTTAAAATAATCCAATATACCTAAATTTCAAACTTATTTTTTGTGAAGCTGCTCCCATCCCCCTGTGTATAATGAGTCATTTGTCAGCATTGATTAAAGTGTGCTCTTGCCTCTGAGGAAACTTCTTTCCTTCTTAAATAGGGAAGGAAGGTTGTGTTTTTCTCAATTACTGCCATTTGATGAGGGGTATAGTCCTTCCCAAGTCTAGCATGATACTCCAGATTACATTATTAGGCATTACTAAATATACTGGGGGGTTCCTTGGAATTCCTCATGTCTTTAATTCCTACCAAAGCATCAGTGTTAATTTTTTAGTTCTCTTCCAAGCTGGAGCAATAGGAGCATATTTTTCAAACTGCGTAGGCTGCAGTTCCTCTTCTCCAGGGTCCTTTTACAACTGGTTAGAATTAATCTCCAGCTGCTTAAAAAAATGATTTTTATTTTTTTTAATTTTTTTTTCATTAGGTTTAGAAAAGTCTTTTGTGCTTGTACACAGTGAAATAGCCCAGAATGCTGGTGATAGAAATATTGTGGAGCTTTTTCTCTCGTGGTACAGCTTTGCTTTTGCTAGCAGTTTAACAAAGCTTGGCCTTTATTTTCAGGGCTTTGCTAGGAAGCAGTTAGAGCTCAGCTTAATCTATCCAGAGAGAGATCTGACAAAACTTTATTAGAATGACATGTGCCTGATGATACAGTAACAGATAAATCACAAGTTAATGTTATCGATGTGTTTAATTGGGGACACTGCTGTAGGCAGCTCTTGGTGGATGTGTTGAGAGTGGAATATTAGGTCTTAGATCATGAAGGAAGATCCTGGTGATTTTTCTCCCAGCTATGCAGAACAGTTTATTGTGCATGGTGTAATAATAAGCCTACACATCAGGCTTAGACCTTGTTTCATGTCTTCAGTGCCAGAATTAACGTGCCAGCGTGAGCTGGTGAGGTTGGAAGTCATGTAGGTTTTACTCATTTTTCTGTAGCTGAAGAAAAATGAATCTCTGATAAGCTCCAAATAGGTTCAGCTGTGCCTAAAAGGCATTTGTTTCTCAAGAAAAGAATAGTTCTTCTGAAGCCTAAACCTCTGCCATTCTTGCCAGGGCATGTTTTCCTTGAATCACTATTTTGTTTTGTTTTTCATGTTATGTAGCAAGGCTTGTGGTCAGAAATTTTGTCTCTGGAGCTTTAACAAGAGAACCATTTCTTCAGTGCTTGCAACTGCTTCTCAATGAACAAATGAGCATTACTGAATCCCCTGGAATTGCTTCACAGTTTGACGTATACTCACTATTTCCATGTCAGATTCAGTTTGAAAATATTGCTGTAACAGCAACAGCAGTTTCAAGAGACTTCAAGTTAGTTCCTGAAAAACACTGGCCAGTATGTCAAGGGAAGGGGTGAACAGTGTGGTAAATGTCTCAAGGATACTGTGTTTCTGGTTATACTACTGAAAATAGGGTGGAGGGTTCAGCATGCCAGAAGGGGGGCAAGTGTTTACTCTTGGCTTGGGATGAGGGATGTGCAGGTAGCAGGTTTGGACCTTTGGACCATAAGCCAAGCTTCATACGTGCCTGAAATAAGTGATCGAATTGAGGATGGAAATTGGGACCTTCCCCCTGTCTTCACCCCTCCCCTTCAGGGCATTTATTCATTAGTTTAAGAATCATCTGTAACAGTGGTCATATTACAACGTGTTTGTGTAACTTCATAAATACATTATTTCTTTGCAGTCTTTCCACAGCTGGTATTTGGTACTGATCCCTTAGAGTGATCTCTTGGATTTGAGTTAGCACTGCAGGGTGATAAAGGGAGCTGATGTGTGCTTGGTTGGAAGCTTGAATGAGTGTTGGAGACTTCACTTGTCTTCAGTCCTGGTATCATAGCTTGGGTGGGTGTCTTAGCTTCTTCCAGGAATGAGCTACCTTTACTGATGTCCCCTTTCAGTTTTGGCCCTGGCAAACGAGGCCAGACTTAGGGATGTTTTAGATGGCCAGAACTGCTGTTTGGGTTTTGTAGAACAGGAACCATCAGAGAGCTGTGGTGAAGACAATTAGAGCACCTAACCACGGCCCAGTGTTTAAATACACCAGCCTGGATGCTCTTACACTGCCAGAGAGAATATAGCTTCAGAGGAAACTCTGATCCCTTTGAAGTCCATGGACACACACTGTTTTATCTGAGGAGTAACTTTGCATGCAAACTTGCTCTGTTTTTTAAAATACTTCCTTCCCTATCCCCCCAGTGAAATAGATGACTAAAAGGAAAACATTCATTTCTGGCAATTGACGTTATTAGGTCAAAGTGGTTTTGAAGTTTTTTTTTGTAGGTTCTGTTGTTAGAATAACAAGCTTGCTGTGCTGTGGAATTGGTGTGCTTTTTGTAGGAAGAGTTGACTGAAACTAAATTTCTGGCTGGAAGAGATTTCTCTGGTGCTTTGTCTTGAATACTAATTCATCTGCTTCCAGTGTTTGTGGAGAAAAAGGTAAAGCAGACACAAGATGCTTATCAGAGTTTTTAAAGAAATTATTAAAACTGAGAGGAATATCAACATTTTCATGAAGTCCATGTTTGCAGTTGAGCATCTCTAATTTGTGCTCTTGGCCCTAATGTTGCTCACATGATAAGGGTATCTACATTCCTCGTGTCCCAGTTCCTCAGAGCTGTGAAACCTGCTTAGACTGCACCGAGTGCCTTGCTGTGGGTATGAATGTGCCCATCTCATACAATGGGTATTTGAATGCCTTAACAGGTGGACTCAAAATTAGGGGTTTAATAACTGAAGAGGGAACCTGGCAGTGACTGGGAAGTGTATGGTGATGCTTCCTTGGCTTACATAACCCTGCTCTCAGTCATTTGTGGTTCAGGACTCCGAGATGTCAGGAATTAACAGCCCACTCTAGATTCTTCTGCCCTATATTCATGCAATTACTTTTGTACCTGTGTACATTCTTAATATTTATAACATCATTTGGCAGAAGGCTCTGCAGCTTAACAGTGTATTGCATGAAGCATTGCCTCCATGGGCTGCTTTTTGTGAGCAGATCAACTGATGCATCTGCTTATCTGCAGACTCTGGCTTGGACATACAACTACTCATTGCTTTTGGTGAAGCTCAAGTGGTGTGTTCATGCATTCCCCACTTACTCATGCAGGAGTTATTTGTGTGAGCTCAGGTATTAAATGGGGTCAGGGCTCGTACCTGTCTACCTCTGGATTTTGGTGAGTCACTCCTTGCAGAACTTGTGGGCTTGGGGTTGGTTAATATATATTTATATATAATATAAAACCTGCTTCCTTTGCCATATGCTAGATTGTGTGTCACTGGGGGAAAAAATGTTTCCAAAGAATTTGGTATCAAAGCAGCTGTGAACTTCAGGAGGGGTTTTCATTTTGTTTTGGCTGTTTAGCTGTGGTGCCACAGTGCTTTATGAACCCCAGGGGCATAGTGGATACTTGAAAATACATTTGTAGATAGAAGCAGTTTCAAGCTGTTTGTGGAGCTCTGACAGCATGTGTGCACAGCTTTTCAACACTGAAGTTGTGCTTCTACGTGGAGGTAGTGGAGTGTTTCTGCTGTGTGTCAGTGTTTTGAGGTCTGGGTTTCAGCAGAAGTCATCTTTACTATAAGCAAAATTCTCCAGGAGAACTTAGTCTTAAATTCTAAAAGTTATTTATGTTTTTCTTTCAGCTTTACCAACAGGGCCGCTTATGCCAGCTGGGTAGTGAATTTTGTGAACTAGAAGTTTTTGCAAAGGTGCTAAGAGCTTTAGATAAAAGGTAAGTACTTTTTAGTAGGCAATCACCTCTTGATCTGTGTTTTGATGTGGAAGATGTCTCTAGCTTTCTTGCTCTTTCTAGCCTGTGCATTGTCTACAAGAATATTTCTTCAGATTTACAGATGGACTTTTCAGCTATGAAGTCTCTTTTCTCTCTGTCTCAAAAAAACAAACCAGTCTGAACTTCCACATAAACTTAACCGAGTCATCTGTGGCACTTGGTCCCCAGCTGCATTGTTTGTTGTTATTACTGGTTTAACTGAGCACCCTGATGCAGCTCCCACTACACCCAGAACAATGGGGGAGTGAATTGTAAGAGTGAAAATATAATAACTCANGGGTAAAAATATAAAAACTCCTAACTTCCATAATGACAATTACATTTTTAATTTATTTTATAATAATAATAATAATAAAAAAGGAAATACAACAAAGCAGGGGAAGCACAAACAGAAATAATAAGCAATACAAAAAAATTCCACTGATCAGTGCCCAGTTGTCCTGGGGCTGTGGCAAAGGACTTGTTTCTTGCTGTTGTAGCACATCCCACCGAAGTGAAGGGTTATCAAGCTGATAGGATTGCCCCAGTTTAAAGAGCTTTCCTGTCACTAACTGTTCCAGTTCGTGGTGTTATGCTCAGAACTTGACTTTTTTAGATCAGATTCTTTGTAACCAGAATAAGCTTTGAGTCTCCAGCCATTCCTCCCTCCTGTTGTTTGCGTGTGTGTGATGTTAATGCTTTGTCACCACTCGTTTATCTGCGATTTCTGTGGGAGTTGTGGGGTAAAGGTGGATTGGAGGCTTCCTCCCCCGAAGTTTTAGCTGAGGATGCTGTTTTCCAGTTGTAATATTGTGGTTGCTTGTCTTTTGCTCACACAGGAGGGTGTCCTTGTACAGAAAGTGTACACACAGTTCTTTATGTGTTGGCCAATCCAACAAATGTGATCCATTAGCCCTGAGACTGACAATTAGGCTTGAATTCATCTGGATTTGGTTTGGGAGAGGGCTGGAGTTATTTCCCTGAATCACTGCTCATTTGGATTCATGGCACTCAAGAGTCAACTGACTTTAGTGTTTTAAAAACTCTGTGTGTAATCAAATTCTGGTTTCTCTTTTGTTTCAGACATCTGCTTCATCACTGCTTTCAGGCTTTGATGGACCATGGAGTAAAAGTTGCTTCTGTACTGGCCTACTCTTTCAGCAGACGGTGCTCCTACATAGCAGAATCAGACTCTGCTGTCAAAGAAAAAGCAATCCAGATTGGGTTTGTTCTAGGTAACTGGTGTTAATGGGGTGTTTAAAGCATGAGGTGTTCTTTCATGAAATCTTCAGTTAAGCTAATGATGGCTTTTTATTTCATGTTAATGTCTGTTTATTTTTAAAGAACATTTGTGGTTTTGAATCTTTTCTAGAAAACTGCTTGATGTATAGGCTCATCTTTGCTATTTCAGATGTCTTAGGTTTAATGTGATGCTTAATGTTAAGACTTTGTATAATTAATTACTAAATAATTTTAGTATTGGTATTTGTTGACAGAAAAATGTAGGAAATCTGTGTGACACCAAAACATCATCCCACACTGAAGGACAGTTCTTGTCCTCTTGTATTTCATCCTTTTACTGGAGGGTGTAAACTTGACAGGATTCTCATTTATAGATCAGTTAGAACATCAGTTCTGTGAAATAAGTAGTCACAAGACTTAGCAAAACAGCTTTTTTAAGAGGAAAAAAAAAGGTATTTTTATTCAAATTCCTGTTAGTTCTTAATTGTTTTGTTTGTTCTTTTTTTTCCCNGAATATTTCTTCAGATTTACAGATGGACTTTTCAGCTATGAAGTCTCTTTTCTCTCTGTCTCAAAAAAACAAACCAGTCTGAACTTCCACATAAACTTAACCGAGTCATCTGTGGCACTTGGTCCCCAGCTGCATTGTTTGTTGTTATTACTGGTTTAACTGAGCACCCTGCTGCAGCTCCCACTCCACCCAGAACAATGGGGGAGAGAATTGGAAGGGTAAAAATATAAAAACTCCTAACTTCCATAATGACAATTACATTTTTAATTTATTT
>VXBZ01000066.1:47082-86335 GCA_013399135.1 Heliornis fulica
TCCTCCCTCCTGTTGTTTGCGTGTGTGTGATGTTAATGCTTTGTCACCACTCGTTTATCTGCGATTTCTGTGGGAGTTGTGGGGTAAAGGTGGATTGGAGGCTTCCTCCCCCGAAGTTTTAGCTGAGGATGCTGTTTTCCAGTTGTAATATTGTGGTTGCTTGTCTTTTGCTCACACAGGAGGGTGTCCTTGTACAGAAAGTGTACACACAGTTCTTTCTGTGTTGGCCAATCCAACAAATGTGATCCATTAGCCCTGAGACTGACAATTAGGCTTGAATTCATCTGGATTTGGTTTGGGAGAGGGCTGGAGTTATTTCCCTGAATCGCTGCTCATTTGGATTCATGGCACTCAAGAGTCAACTGACTTTAGTGTTTTAAAAACTCTGTGTGTAATCAAATTCTGGTTTCTCTTTTGTTTCAGACATCTGCTTCATCACTGCTTTCAGGCTTTGATGGACCATGGAGTAAAAGTTGCTTCTGTACTGGCCTACTCTTTCAGCAGACGGTGCTCCTACATAGCAGAATCAGACTCTGCTGTCAAAGAAAAAGCAATCCAGATTGGGTTTGTTCTAGGTAACTGGTGTTAATGGGGTGTTTAAAGCATGAGGTGTTCTTTCATGAAATCTTCAGTTAAGCTAATGATGGCTTTTTATTTCATGTTAATGTCTGTTTATTTTTAAAGAACATTTGTGGTTTTGAATCTTTTCTAGAAAACTGCTTGATGTATAGGCTCATCTTTGCTATTTCAGATGTCTTAGGTTTAATGTGATGCTTAATGTTAAGACTTTGTATAATTAATTACTAAATAATTTTAGTATTGGTATTTCTTGACAGAAAAATGTAGGAAATCTGTGTGACACCAAAACATCATCCCACACTGAAGGACAGTTCTTGTCCTCTTGTATTTCATCCTTTTACTGGAGGGTGTAAACTTGACAGGATTCTCATTTATAGATCAGTTAGAACATCAGTTCTGTGAAATAAGTAGTCACAAGACTTAGCAAAACAGCTTTTTTAAGAGGAAAAAAAAAGGTATTTTTATTCAAATTCCTGTTAGTTCTTAATTGTTTTGTTTGTTCTTTTTTTTCCCCAGGGGGGTTCCTGTCAGATGCAGGCTGGTACAGTGATGCTGAGAAGGTATTTCTTTCTTGCCTTCAGTTATGTACCCTTCATGATGAAATCCTTCATTGGTTTCGTGCTGTAGAATGTTGTGTAAGGTGAGCTTGCCTTTAATTCCTCTTTGTCTCCACTGTGAAATGCACATGATATGTCCCTGAATGCCTTGGAGCCATCAAGCTTCAGCTGGTCCCTTCAGTGTTCTACTGCACCAAAACACCTTCTGGGCTGGTTTTAGGCCAGTCCCTGGAAGTGGGAAGCACAGTTCACTGGAAAAACCCAAGTGTTTTGCCTGTGGGTCACAGGTGCTGGACACCAAGAGTGGCCCAGCACCTTGGGGGGTTTTCAGGCATTTTTGCATGTGAAGGAATGATCTATGTTGGTGTTTGCTGAGTATATTTATTACCAGAATTCACCAAAGCCAATCACAAACAGTAGAATCAAAGCTATACATTTCCTGGCCTGGTGAATTGTTCTGCTCTGTGCAGAGCTGCTGTGCTGTGTGGGTAGGTACATGTGCAGCTCCCCTGGACACCTTCAGCCAAGGGTTGGTTTTGTTGGTCCCATCATGACTGATGGTTTTTGTGTGCTGCAGGTGTGCACTTGAATACCTGTGTGCTGATGAGCACAGCTAGAACAGGATTCAGTTGGGTTGTTTTAGCTGCTGTATTAAACAACTAAGTATGTGCTGTGTTTATCTGAGTATAGGGCAAAACATGTTTTGGACAACTGCTCAGAAAACCCCCAACAACCTGTCTGTTGTTCATGGTTGGACAAATATGAAGAGTGAAGTACTCCTTTAGTTCACCAGTAGCTGCTGCTTACATGTGCCAATCAGAGGGCAGTGGCATTGCTGACTGCTCTGCCTTGTTTTGCCCTGCCAGCTGCCAGGGCTTTCCTTCCTGAAATAAGGGGATGCCAGGAGAGGCCTGGCCACAGGCACACTCCTTCCTAGAACTGGAGAATGATAGAATACCACTGTCAGTGCTTGGGCATCTGCCCCTGAATTAATGTAAAAATAGTTCCTCGCTCTACTGGGCTGCTTGGCAACCTGTAGAAGTAAAGCTCCTCCCATACTCCAAACAGAGAGAAAGAGAAGGTAAATTAAAGGAAGAAAAGGATACTCTGGATAAGAGTGTATGGGCCTCACAGTTATGGAAAGACTTAATTTTGTGCCAAAAAGCCCCCACCCTAAGTTGGCATGAGCTCTTCTGAGCTGGAGCTGGTCACTCTTTGGGTAGAGACAGCCCTTGCTGTTGCAGGGAAGGCTGGTGTAACTGAGGAGACACTGCCTTCTGGTCAGGCATCTCCCAGACAATCACATGAGCAGCAGCAGGGCTTCTTTGGGAATGTGTCAGATCAGAAGTGTTTGAAACACGTTCAGAAGTGCTCACTACATAAAAACTAAAATCCTTTTTTGTGGCAGAGAGCAGTAATTCTACTGAGCTCTCAAGTCATGAGGCAGTAAGATAAACTTTTTGTTGTTCCCACTAATCCCTGCTGGGGAATATCCTTAGCACTGTGCTTGCACTGGGGTTTGGTGGAGTTGGAAGAGAACAGAAGTCCAGCTTTTGAAAATATGTCAGTCCTTAAAAACACAAGTGGCAGCTTGTATTCTAAAAGGTAGAAAGCCTTATCTCTTGGAGTCTAGTGCATCATGCTATTAATAGAACACAGTGTGAAAGAATTTAAATTGAGTTACTTAAATATGATGTTCTCTGTACTAGCAGGAGTAAATTCTATGTAAAACTTGAGAATTTGAAGTTTTCTATATCTACAAGCTTGTTTCCTAGTTTCTGCATGTGCTGTGCTCCTTCTGGTTTGCTTTCTCTGGTGATATGTTACCCACCAAGGCACAGACATGTGCTTCTCCCAGTACATTGTTTCATTTTGCTGGTTCTTGGGTATTTTTTCTGATGGTTCTGTACTTCCCAAGCTGCTGTGTAACACTGTGGTTGGGGTGTCTCTGTGTTCTTAGAGAATCATTTGGGGGGGCAAGTTATTTTCCCAAAGCTGTTATTGCAGACATCAAAGAAGATTCATAGCTATTAGCATAAACATCCTAAAGCATTTATTCTGCCTCTTGGCTTTATCTTCTAAAATTCCTTTGGCTTAATGAAGGGATTTTTTTGCTGTTGTTTTTGTGTTTGAGTTTTTGTTGTTGTTGCTCAAAACTGGATCACATACACCCAGTTTATCCTAGAGGATTGGGTTAGGTTTAGGTTGGATTTGGTTGATGAAGTTGATTTTAGATGCCATCCCCATACTGGATGTTCTCTCATGGGTGCTCATCTGAATGGCACGACTGTCCCTCCTGGCTTACACCATTTCATGGCATTTGGGCTTCATATTTTTGATGTTGCTTAGCAGCTTCTGATTGAATGGCAGAGGCAAAAAAGTTTTCTCTCTTTAGCAGAACTGTAGTTGTTTTGGTTTTCTCTTTAGTTCCCTTAACACTCCTGTCTCTTGCTGCTGGGATGTTCAGTAGTTTCCTGCTGCCTGTGGCCACGAGCACATGGCACTTGTGCATCGTGTTCAGGTCCCAGACCTTATTTAAGGAAAAATGTGGCTGTTGCTTTTTTCTTTCAGTTCTTGAGCCACACTGCTGTGTTCCTCATTGGAAAGCTGGTGCCTGTTTACATAGCTCCTTTCAGGGAGGTTTTTGAAGGTCGGGTTTATTTCTTCCTTTTGATCTTCTCTTTGCGTGGCTAATACACATCTGCTGTGTGCTCACCAGCCCTCCCTCCCTGGGAACATGGGAGTTGGGTTTCCTTTAGTGTGCAGGGAAACCTTGCAGTAGGAAAGGAGAGGAGGAGGCTCTGTTAGAGCAGGCTGAGTTTGTAGCACCAGCTTAGATGTGTTACTTGGCTTTTTTGAGAGGCATGGCTGCAGTAACTTGGAAATCTCCACACAGGGTAAAAGGTAACATGGAACAGGCTTAGAGAGGAGAAGTACTTGATCAAACTCTCATCATTATCCTCCCCTCTTAACAGTTTATTGGGAGATCTGTCATAAGGTATCATGGAAGATTAAAAAAATGCTGTACATGAGGTGAGGTTTTTCAGTCTTAGGGGTCATTTCCAGCCTTAAAAATTCTGTGATTCTATGATTCAGCACAGTGGATGTTCTGCTTCACTTCGTGTGTTTCTCCTCCTTTGCAGAGGCTTGCCTGATGGTCTTCAATCCCAGCTGCTCATTGTCTAATAACAGATTTCCAGGAGGGGCAGTGGAGGTTAATTTAACAAAATTTCTTGTGTGCTAGATGTCAGGCATTGGTAATAGACACAACAGCTGTCTCCTCTTAGTCTGCAGTGGGTAGGGATACAATTCTGCCCTTTAGGCTTGGAATATGATAACACATGTATTTCAAATGTGTCTCTTTAAAGTAAATAAGCATCAGTTTACACTTAAAAAACCTTCTTTACTTTTGGTTTAAACAAATGCCAGAAGCTGAGACTGTTAATTGTGCAGAGAAAGAAGAGTATGTTTAATAGTGCTGTGGTTTATTGTCAGCCTTTGGCTCTGGTTTCACAAAACTTCTGTGAAATCATTCAGATGGAAGGTCAGTGGGTCAGGAGGTGGGGAGAGGGGCTTTGGACCTGTGAACTGGGCCAACAAAGTCATCTTCTGGTGGTGCAAAGTCAGGGTTGGATAGCAAGTCAGGTGGGGTGATTGAATGTCTTGTGAAGACACCCCCCCAAAACAAGAAGTCCCCATTTGTGAAGCACTTGACTACTTAAGATTTGAGGAAAAAGGCAGTGATGTGTGAAAATAGCCTTGTCTGCACTTAGTGTCTGTTTCATCCTTTGAAGAGGGGGTAAAAGGGATTTAATACTCTATATTACAGGGTTTGGGAGTGGAGTTTTGTCAGTGTTAAGAATGGATTTTATGAAAAATAGACACCACACCAAAGTGGTTGGAGCAACTTAAAACTGCATCAGTGTGTAAAATCATGTGACATCTCCAGCAGTGAAAAATCTTGCAAAGCTTGGAGTGCTGAGACAACGTTCTGTTAACAGTTCTGTGTTAGTGTGTGGGTTTTGGGGGTGACAGCCCAGGTAAGCATAACACAGAAATACCATGGGTCTGCAATTTAGTATATTCAGGTAGTTTATTGAGACACCATTCAGCAGATCTCTGTACATCTCCCTAAGGTTGCTGCACGTTCGAAATGGTAACTGTAAATATCACTTGGGAGAAGAAACATTCAAGCTGGCTCAGTCTTACATGGACAAGCTTGCAAAACATGGTCAGCAAGCCAACAAAGCAGCACTCTATGGGGAGCTGTGTGCACTGCTCTTTGCCAAGAGCCACTACGATGAGGTGAGTGGGATTTTGCTCTGGTTCTCCTGGGAATGCTGGTGCTGGGATCCATGGGGGTGCTCCATGGCTGGGTCGTTACTCACATTGCCTTTCTAGCCACGCTTCTGCATCTGTGAATGAGTCATTCTGAGAAGCTTATTGTAATAGGTAAAAAAGGGAAGCACAACACAATTCTTTCACCTGTAAAACCTCTGACTTGCCTGTAACTGCTGTTTAAACTCTGGTTTTCCTTTAGTGCTGAAGTACAGTGACCAGGAAGCTCTCCTGCATAACAGGAGTTGTGAGCATTGCTCAAAGAGTAACACACCCTCCTCTCTAAGAGTGTAGTAGTATGAACCTTAGGCTTGTATGAAATGCTTTCACATTCAGTATAACCTTGAGTGCTTTTCAAGTCTGTCTTCTCACACAGCTGAGCAAGCTTCATTACACATAAGCAATTAAACAGAATTTTTAAAGTATTGTGATGTAAATGACCAGTTTATTTTTTTAAGCCAAATAATTATTTTTTTTCCTTAATGTCACAATGTAGTGAAGTTGCAGCTTTGTTATGTTGGTAACTCTCCTTTCCCACAGGCTTATAAATGGTGTATAGAAGCTATGAAGGAGATCACAGTTGGCCTGCCTGTGAAAGTAGTAGTGGATGTGTTACGGCAAGCTTCAAAGGTGAATGGAAAGTCTTTCACGTCTCTGTTGTCACTAAATTACCTCCAAGAATGGGTAGTACCTCCAGAGTACTCGAGGTTTGTGTTGGGTTGGCTTGTCTCAGTCCCAGACCAGGGGGTTGGTTGTTTTCCTTCTTCCTGAACCTGAGCTGCAGCTGTTCCAGTTGACCCCGAGAGCATCAGGGTCATCTCTTTGATCAGGGTGAGGTTCTACCTTGGTGGCAGAACAAAATGAAGTTTAACATGATCTGTTGACCTTTTCTGCAATAACTGCTAAGTCTGCTAGTAACTGTTAGCTACCAGTAGTAACACAGGTGATAATTGACACAGTTAGCAGTCAGGCTGGTAGCTGGAGGTGAGTTCTGAGTGTACACCTTTTCATAGGCTTCATTTCGACCCGTTTAGGCTTGTGTTGTAAAACGGGAGTTCAAGAAGGCTGAGCAGCTGATAAAACATGCAGTGTACCTTGCCAGGTGAGTACCATTCCCACTAACCCTTCTCAAGCATTCTTAACTTGCCACAGCTTGTAATGTAAGTGTATTTCTACAGGGAGCATTTTGGAGCCAAGCACCCCAAGTACTCTGATACTCTACTAGACTACGGATTTTACCTGCTCAACGTAGACAATATATGCCAGTCTGTTGCCATCTACCAGGTATGCATCAGGACTGAGTGTCTGTCCTCAGTTTCTTCTTGTCTCAAATGTTTGTACTGAAACTTGCACACAGTTGATTCAGGGAGATAGAGAATAGTTGATTAAAATACTGCAGTGCTGCTGCTTTTCAAAAAGAGCAGACATTTCCCAACTCCCAGTTATTTTTAGGTGTTTGCAGCCTCAAGTACAAAGGCATAGGCCTGCAGAATATCAGAGCCAGGTTTCCACACACCACCACCCTCCCTCTTTTTAACAGCGAGGAAGCTGGATTTGTTGTGTGTTTTTCCTGCATTAACTGATGAAGTGTTTTTCTTGTAACTCCTCAGACAGCTCTTGATATCCGGCAGTCGGTGTTTGGAGGTAAAAACATCCACGTAGCTACAGCTCATGAAGACTTGGCTTATTCTTCATATGTGCACCAGTACAGCTCGGGAAAGTTCGACAATGCACTGTGAGTACAACTGCTGGAGGTGCTGGCAGCACAGGTAGCACTGCAAATGGAGAAAGACCTTCTTAACGATGCAGACTCTGAAGTTTAGATGCATCTGTCTCTAGTATTTTGTTTGTCAGCTGCTTTATCTTGAGTTTTCTATTTAAACCCTTCCAGATTCCATGCTGAACGTGCTATTGGCATTATAACTCACATTCTCCCAGAAGACCATCTTCTCCTGGCATCTTCAAAGAGAGTGAAAGGTAGTTCCCTGAGCTGTGGTTAGAAATCAGTCATAGGCTGTGTGATCGACCGGTTCCCAACAGAGCTGATGTACTGGGGGTCACTCGGGGATCTCTGTCAACACACTTGTAAAATAGAAACTGTGTAGAAACTTCTCCAGAGCTTAGCTGGAGAACTTGGTGGGGGAAGTAAAAGTATGAAATGTATATACATAGAGCTACATCTGGTCATACCTGTTGTAAAACAGTTGGTAATGAACACAGATCCCAATCAGATGTCTTGGGAGAGGCTTTCTGCTCCCCACAGTGACCATACCTGCTCAGAGCACAGTGACATTGTGTTTTTCTCTCCTGTACCCAGCACTGATCCTGGAGGAGATTGCGATCGACTGTCACAACAAGGAAACTGAGCAGAGGTTACTGCAGGAAGCTCATGACTTACACCTGTCCTCACTCCAGTTAGCTAAAAAAGCCTTCGGGGAGTTTAATGTCCAAACAGCAAAACACTATGGCAACCTTGGAAGACTGTATCAGTCCATGAGAAAGTTTAAGGTAAGGTGATCTTGCTGTAAAGGTCTGTCACACAGAGGATGATTTGTGATGCCCACAGTTCATGACCCCAGGTAGCAGTGAGAAATCCTACTTGGTAATTAATCTCCAAAGCGTTGTGCAGAACTGATCCGTTGAGATGCACGGTGCCTTCAGACAATTTTGATGATGGAAAACATGAGGCTGTCTCGCTGATCTTAACTAAGAACTGGGAGAACTTGGTTTGGGCTTGATTCTTTGCCTTGTAGGAACCCCTGTGGGCTCTCTAGCCACCACATGGTTGGGTTTCTTTAAACCTGCTTTTTCTCTTGTGTCTTGGCGAGTGACGTCAGACTGACCTGAGTGAATTTGATCCACACAGGAGGCAGAAGAAATGCACATCAAGGCAATTCAGATTAAGGAGCAGCTTCTGGGCCAAGAAGATTATGAAGTTGCCCTGTCAGTGGGTCATCTAGCTTCTCTCTACAACTATGATATGAACCAGTACGAAAATGCCGAAAAGCTTTACCTGAGGTCCATAGCAATCGGTAGGTGTCTTACACTCCTGGCTTTACAGCAGGTCTCATGCTACAGGAAATGCTAGAAGCTTTCAGTGAAGAGCTTGGGGAAATGCAAAATGTTCACTGTGTGTTTTCAGTGTAAATAGAATGCCTTTTTAATAGTCTCCTGGGGACTGAACCCTGGAACTGTTTTTTTGCCAGTGCTCTGTCAGCCAGCACTCTTGGAGGCATCTGGAAACTGGCAAATTAAAGGCTGGGGTGTTAGGCTGGGGGCTGCCAAATGCAGTTAAATTACAGAAAGAATGGATAACTTGTGCCTTGTCAGCCCAATGGTGTTCCTGTTAAATACTTTCTTGCCCACTATCATTTGGAGTGAACTTAAAGTTCCAATTCAAGGCATCTTTGGGTCGTGCTGTAACACAGTTCTGAGGCACAGTCACACTTCATACAGCATCCAAGCACAGCGTGTTCCAGAAAAACATGATTTTAAGGTAGAAAACTGAAAAGCAGCTTCACTGTTCAAACTGCATTTGGGTGCAGCTGGGACACAAAGTGATTATTACTTTTGTCCAATAGATTTATTTTTTATAATGTGTGTAAATCTGTGGCGCAGTCAGTGATGGGACAGTAGAGTCCCAGAGGACAAGCTACAGCACCCTGAAAGGAAACAGTGGGCAGAACTCAGCCAGGAGGCTTGTCCAGCACTTGGGATCTTGGCTCCCTGTAACAAACCTGCAGTGATTTCCCATAAGAGAGGTTCATGCCGCTGTTAAAACAACATGTGAAACAGCACAGCATGTGGGTGGATGACCTGTGTAATTTTGTTTTTCTTTTGGATTTCTCTAGGAAAAAAGCTTTTTGGTGAAGGATACAGTGGACTTGAATATGATTACAGAGGTCTCATTAAACTGTACAATTCCATTGGCAACTACGAGAAAGTTTTTGAATACCATAATATTCTGGCCAATTGGAACCGGTTGCGGGATCGGCAGTTCTCGGTGACGGATGCTCTGGAGGATGTAAGCACCAGCCCTCAGTCCACTGAAGAAGTGGTCCAGTCTTTTCTGAGGTCTCAGAACGTTGATGGACAGAGTAGCTAAGAACTTGGTCAATTAACCAGTTAAGGGTTTTTCTTTTTTTTCCCCCAGGTTACAGGGGGAAAAGTCATACTGTGAAATCTAAATCATGTAGTTCTCTGGGGGCTGGAATTTGCATTGAAACACTGGTCCAGTCTGCTGAAGAGTGCCCATACGGATGAATGTGTGTTAAATCCTTATCAGCATGTTATGGCATGTTTAGTTCGGCTCACACTTTTAACGTGGTATTCCTGACAACCCCCTTCTTTCTCTCTTCTCTCACAAGAAGCTACTTTGCAGAAAGTCTGCAAGAAAAGATTCAATAAAACTGTTTGAGCTCAAAAGAGTCGCATTCTTATTGCGAAGGGAAGGTTTCACCGAGAGCTTTCGTCTTGCTGTGCTCTGAGAAGTCACACGAGAAAGGCCTTTCCGCCGGGCGCCCTGTAGCAGAGCTACCGGTAAATCCCACGGGAAGGGAGAAGGCCCGAGCCTTGGCTGCTGCCTTACGAAGAGGAGTGGCGAAGAGCCGCTCCGCAGAGCGACCTACTCCTGGGAACCACCGGAGGGCGTTAAGCAAGTAACCACCACCTCTGGTTGTTCAGAGCCCGAACCGGACCAGTGTTCGTCTAGGAGCGGTAGAAGAGCCGTAGACCAGCAATCGTAGGGTTTCTGGTACCAACCAAGAGCGCTGACCTCCTGAACAGGACCAGGAAAATCACAAGTGGACCAGCCTGCTAGAAACAGTTTTTGGACCAGTGGCTTTAATTTAATATTTCTGCCCCTGCATTCACTTTTACAGTAGAAATCTTTCATTTAGATGTATGATCAGTGCAAAATTATATTCATGTAATAGATACAAAACTAGGAAGTGAACGTTCGTTAGCGGTTGCGATGGCATGTCTTTAGCTAGTAAGCTTCTACAAGTATTAATGTTGATGCCACAGGCAGAAACTAGAGATGCTTCACTGTTTGCTGCAGCCACCTTTCTCCTCTCTCAACGGGCTCGCTCTCGTAACCGAGGCAGTGACTTGTTTATACTGGTTAATGGTTTTTTTGTATCCCAACCCAGCTCCGTTTTCTGTTTCTGGAGAACACAAATTATTGTACAGTGTGCAGGGGTCAGTGCAAAATGCCAAAAAGCACAACAGGTCTTTCTTTTTCTCTTTTTTTTTTTTTTGTGATGCTTCATTTCTACATTAAACAACAGTACAACCAGAAACTGATTCCTTTATATTAATTTAAAAAGCAGAAGTCAGCTGTAGAACCCTTCAGTCACGCCTGGCTCATTGCTTGTCTTAATCTTCTGATGGGGGCTGCCTGGCTGTGTGGTGTTTCGGTTCAGGGGGGTTTGGGGGGTTGTTTTTGGTAAGGTTGAGTTAATACTTGTTTGGAATCTGTGAGATAGCAAACTAGAAACCACTCCTTGCTGTTTACCTCAGTTCTCAGCGCACTAACAGGCCCCTGTAGCAAGGATTCTGGCTGGCTTGGGGCTTCTCCCTGTTCTCAGGGGTTCAGCTGGCTGTGAAGGTCACTCAGGGCATGGTTCCTGCAGGACTCGGACTGGATGTTTTGGTTGGGGTCTGGTTGTTCGTTGGTGAAGCTTGGGGCAGGGAAAGCTGCTGTGTGGCCCTCGAGAGGGCAGAGAAGAAACAGGTCTTGGGCATGACTGAGCTTCGTGGCTCCTCTGAGAACGAACGTTTTACAGGCCAATAGTGATATATTGGTGCCTTCAAGTATACTTTGGGGGGAAAGGCTGAATAATACCAACTTTAAAATGCAGTTATGTAATTAGTGAATGCACATTTAACGATTGCATGCTTGGAATACCTTCACTGATGTGAGAAGTATTTGCATAAACCCCCTGTGGTGTTAAGACTGAAACTGCAGTATATCCTCAGCGCTGTTTGATGCAGATCCAACTTAAAATTATGTGTGGATTTAAAATGACTTTTATTTATAGCCATTTTTGTTTGACTGCTTTAAGCACTAGAACTACATCCAGTTGCCTGCAAAGCAAACCCTCTATCCCTGACTGTCCATACAACAGGACCCTGGTGACTCACAGAGTTTTCATGAATTCTCGAGTCTTGTTAAACCCATTTACAATTGAATGAGGTCCCTAACGATGGTCAGAGATTTGGCAGGGAAGGTGTGCTTAACGTTGTGCTAACGAAGCTGTGTGACTTCTGCACCACGGGAGGGTTTAAAGGCTGCAGACAGGTACATGGCTTTGCACTTGTGTTGTCTGGAGATGCTTTGTTGGCTCAGGGTTTCCAGTTGTGGGTCTCGGTTCCCAGCCACTGGCCAAGGGATCTCACGGGTTTGTGTTTGGGCTGAGGAGTGTTACTTGAGTGGTCGTGGTGGCTCAGTGCTGTTACTGCAGCCCTGCTTTGTGTAGTGGTGTGAGGTTTGCCTGTGAGTTACGGTGACTGGGAGGAGAGCTCCCAGCCCGGGGCAGGAGGGGGAGGCGTTGCGCTCCCGTCTGCCCACCAAACGCACTGTTTAATCGGTAGCTTCAGTCTCAAACCTCGCTGGGCAGATGTGCTTCTTCTTTCCTACTGCACATTGCTTTGGTGCACTGGCTTGTCTGAGAGGGTTTAATGTCCTCAAAGTCACCCAGGATCCACTTTAACAACGGATATTGGTCAAGAGAAGCTGCAGTGATCCTTGCAGGGCTGCTAGAGAGCTTTCCAGGCCTGGCTGAACTCCTCCTCCTCGTAGCATCGCTGCACCTCCAGTCCTGCCAGGGCACGTTAGCTCTGGAGAAGGGCAGCCACGGTGCCTGGCTGAAGCTGTTCCACATGGAGGGTTGCAGAACAACTGCCCAGCTGCTTGGGACATGGTGATGCCCACGCCACGTGCCACAGCTTGGTACCTTCACCCTGCGCTGCCCTTGCTGCAGGTGTAACACCGGTTCTCTGTGTGAGAACATAAACCTGATCTTCCTAGTTCTTGGGGCTGTCTCTCTGAAACTGAGGTCTTGGGGCTGTCTCTCTGAGTTCTTGGGGCTGTCTCTCTGAAGTTGAGGTCTTGGGGCTGTCTCTCTGAAGTTGAGTTCTGGATGGCCGTGTTGGCCCGTGGGGACCGTTCGCGCTGCTGTGGTGTGAGCTGTTAATTGCTGGTGCTCTCTCCACTGTTACAGCTGCTGTTGGTATCTGTGAGGAAGGAGGAGTCCAACGGGATGACTTCTGAGGGAGGTAAATGCCTTGTTCCTCCGTGCCCGTGTGGTAGGAGTAGGCCCTGCAGCCTTACTCAGTGTTTCTGCACCAGGCAGTGGGTGTAATGCCCCGTGGTCTCAGTACCACACGGCTTCCCGGTGCGCATCTGCCTGGGAGGCAGAACAGGGAGGCTCCTTCCCAGTGTGCTCTGGTTGGGTTTTCCATGCACATCCACCTGTGAGTACAGGGGCTGTGTGGTAGCCCTGCTCCCTGGAAGAGCTCGTGCCCCTCTGCCTCAAGCAGCCGGCTACGAGACGCTGATGAAGTTAACTCTTGATGCCCCGGAGCGGCACAGCGCTCCCACGGCTAGCTGAGCTGGGAGATCCAGTGGGAAGCACCCTCAGAACTTTTCTTGGAGGTAAGTGCAGTAGTGGGATGCAAGTGGTGAGGACAGGGGTCCCCTTTAAGGAGAGCTATTGTACCTGTTGTTTGAGTTAAACCCTCCTGAAGTAGTTTGGCTCCGTAGCTCGTGTGTCCTGTGTGGTTTGTGGGGCAGGGGAAGGCGCTGTAGGGCCGGTATGTGGAGACATCAGAGCTGTTCGTACCTGCAAAAAGACATTTGATGATCCCAAAAAATCAATGGACCCCTCAGGTGCTTGAAGTAAAACAAGTGGTGACTTTGGCCCCGAGCAGTTGTTGGGTGACATCTGTAGCACGGTGTTCATGGCAACCAGCGCCTGCCTCAGCACCCCCCGCCCCGCCAGCACCCCGGCCTGTGTCCGGCCCTGTTCCTTGAGACTTCATTTTATCCTGTTTGCACACAGTTGTTGTTAAACACTGTTGAAGGGGGTTTGTTGAGTTCTCTAACTCCTTGGGACAAGGATGTTGTTGAGTATCAGTTTCTCTCTGAACGTGCTGCAGCCTGAGGTTGGCTCTGGTGCCGTTGCGCCGCTCCTCACGGTGCGGAGGAGAACACATCTCCCTCGGTGGCAGCGCGCAGAGGGGACGGGCCATGGGGCCTAAAACAGGACTGAATTCGTGGACAGAACCACTGCCTGGTGCCTGGGGCTGGCTCCACTGGGCAGGCTGGCAGCCCGGGGGCTCATCCAGCAGCCATCACTCCCCTTCTTACTCCCTACGTCCTGTAGTAAACCCAGGGGCCGAGCATCCCTCCCGGATCCGGCTCTTGGCCGTGGCCTTGCTGGGTCTGGCCAGTTGCCCGCTGTGGTTCCTGGCCTCGGGAGGGTTCAGTCAGAAGGGGGTGAGATGTTTCCTTCACCCAGAACCAGCCTAGGTGTGAAGGACACGGTGTGGGCAGCACCTCTGGCCCTGGATCTCAGGAGTGCTCTAGGCAGTGAAACAGGTTTCCCGCGGCGATGCCAAGGCGCGTGCTCCGGGGCTGTGCCCGACACTCCTTGTTGCAATCCTAGGTATCTATAGCATGAGTGGCCTTAGTGAGTTTGTTGAAGTGCACATTTTCTTTTTTTTGTTTGTTTTTCTTTTCCAAAAGTAAATTTTAAGATGAAAAAGATATATACTATATAAATATATAGAGATATTTAGAAACTTGGTTTGTGGTGCACAAGTTCAGTGTTGGATCGCTAAATAATTGTCGCAGGTACCATGTGTGTGACTTTTATTTTTTTTTCTTTTATGTATGTTCCTTTCTGGGAAGCGATGTTGCCATGGTAACTACAACTTTACAATTTCTTTACTACTTAACGATGTGAACAAACTACATTTTATTGAATATTACCAGGTTCAGTACTATTTTTATACTTTATCGAACTACAGGGGATTTTAATTTAATAGCATTTAAAAAAAAAAAAGATGTTGCTTGAACTGTATAACTGTATAAATGGAACCACTTCTCCCAATCCCACCTCTAACCCAGCACCTCTACCTGTAGTGCCACGTTCCTTTATGGGAGAGTATCTTATCATTACTAGACTTTGAAGACCACCCTACTTGTCGTGTCAAGACTAACGTTTCGTGTCCCCTTCTCACGGGCTGCGGTGCCCGACGTGAGTTGTAACCATCTGACCATACTCTGTTTGTAACCAGCATTGTGATATTCTGTAACTGTATTGCTAAAATGAAATATTGACCTAATAAATAGAGTGTTCCTGCACCTCTCTGAAGTAGCTGCATTGAATTTGGTTAAAACTTCTTGCTCTTGATTAAGTACCGTCCCCCTTGCTGCCCCTTAGCCCCACGCTGTCGTGACTTGTAGCGGGCTGGGTCTGTGTTTGCAGCACGTTGGAGCAAGGTTGCTCTGAGCCAGAGGCCAGGTGGCAGTGGGCTGTGTTCCTTGTGTCCTCTGAGCAATTTTGCCAGTGTTACCTTTATTCTGGTGGGCTTGGGGTCAGCTCCAGGGGGTGGAAGGGTCTTGTTGGTAATTTGGTTGGATCATTTATGTGGTTTATCTGGAAAGCTCCCTAAAGCTCGCTGCTGCTGTGGAGCTGGGCTGCTCTCTCCTGGCTCCAGCTGTGTAAAAGCTGCACCCTGAGGAGCCCAGGTGAGGTCTTGGTGCCAGGTTCACCCCTCAGTGAACAGGATGGCTCTGGAGGAGGTGAGGCTGTAGCCCTGGGGGCTGTGGCAGTGCCCTTGGTGGTGGTGTAGCCCCATACACTGTGTCTGTGCATGTGGAAATGGGTGACAGATGCAAGTCCCTGGGTGTCTGCACGTGCTCCTGTGGCTTTCTCAACTCTTTCCCATTTCCTACAGGGATGTTTGGAAGCGCTGAAGCCAAGGTACTGAGCACAAACCAACCCCAGGAGACTTAGGAAAAAGTGTTGGCATCAGCTGGTGTGAAGGAAGAACTAAAACCAACCCACAAACCATTCCTGCCTGGGAAACGGTAACCTGGTCTTGCCAACAGAGGTAGGAGGCTGCACTGCTTGTTTCTGGGAGCTGCTGAATCAAGCTGGGTAAATGCTGCCTCTCAGAAGTTACCTTCCTCCCCTGACATCAGCAGGGATCATGCTCTTCCTCATGGTGATGAGATGTGACCGCAGTTCCCTAAACCCGGCCCGTGGCGAGGTGCTGGGGGGCTGTTCAGCTTGCGGGTGGGTTGGGGTTTTCCAGCGTTCAAAGATGCTCCCTTGGCCTCTGTGTGGCGCCAGGGGCTGGCTCTGACGGGGACAGTTTCTGAGCCGGGGATCTTCGCCCCGGGGTGAGGGGCTGCCGGGAGCACCGCGGGCAGTACGAGTTCTGCTTGTCCCTGACGTCTGTTGTCCACCGAACAGAGTTTCAGCTTTCTGTGGTGAAAAGGTCTGTTACTGTTCTGAGCTGAACCACCCACCGCGGCCTCTGCTCGTGTCTCTTCAGATTTGAGGTTTTAAGGGTAAATGAGGGTTTGTGCCTCATTCTTTCTGAGGTTCCACATCACACATTGACTCTTGTATGAGGACAGGCTGAGAGAGTTGGGGCTGTTCAGCCTGGAGGAGGCTCCGGGGAGACCTTCTAGCGCTCTGCCAGGACCTCAAGGGGGCTACAAGAAAGATGGGGAGAGGCTGTTCAGTAGGGCCTGTTGTGACAGGACAAGGGGTGATGGGTTTAAAATAGAGGGAGGGAGATTTAGATTGGAGATTAGGAAAAAGTTCTTTGCTGTGAGAGTGGTGGAGCACTGGAACAGGTTGCCCAGGGAGGTGGTGGATGCCCCTGGATCCCTGGAGATGTTCAAGGCCAGGTTGGATGAGGCCCTGAGCAACCTGATCTAGTTGGGGGTGTCCCTGCTTCTTGCAGGGGGGTTGGACTAGATGACCTCTGGGAGTCCCTTCCAACTCTAATCATTCCATGATTCTATGATTCTTTATAAATGCACAGAAATGTTACTTTCCTTAAGATCCTGCCCTAGTGCAGGAGCAGCACTGATGCATCCCAGAGTTCGTACCTAAGGTTTTCTCTCCATGGATTTAGAGCAGGGACCTCTGAAGGTGAAATGTCTCCCCTTGCCTTCCCCTGCTTGCATCATCTGGTCTGGAAACTCCATGAGGTTATTTCTGGCAGAGCTCAGTTTTCCTTGGAAGCTTCCCTGTCACTTCTAAGTCACCTCAAGTCCTACTGGAAAAATTGTAGATAATCCAAGTCTTGAGTAGGCTTTAATCTTGCTCAGTTTCATCTTAAACTAGTGTGACACTTTGAGGGCACACGGTGTTTTGCTGATGCAGTTGCACGCAACGCTACGCGTGGTTTGTACAGTTTGTGCTGTAGACAAGGCTCAAACCCTTCTGTTGTCCTGTTACCCCAAGAAAACTTCTCCATCCCCTGCTGCCAGACCAGGCCTGAGCCCTGCACACACTGGGATCCCCCAGCACAACTGCACGGCCGCTCGTCAGCGCATGGAAACCGGAGAGAGGAGCCAGAGGTGTTGCCCGGTGCGGGCAGCACGCGCCATCCTCTTTCCCAACCTCTCCCAAACACTCTTCTGTGCTCTTGGCAGTGGTGCCTCTGTGGGCAGCACACAGGGACTTGAGTCTCCTGCCAAGGTCTGTGGATGGGATCCAAGATGCTGTTTGAAAGGGAAATCTGTTGTCTTGATTCTAGAAACGGCCTGTGTCCTGTCTGCCCTTCTGAAGGCATCTCCAAGGGATGTTTTCTTGCTTGGGTTCAGGTCTGAAGATAATTAAGCCCCCTGCCCAACCACGTGACTTGTGGCATGTAGGAAGCATCTTTGGGTTGGTTTTGTTACTGGTCAGAGTCAAAGGTTTCCATGCCAACCTACTGGTGTTTGTGGGGAACAGAAATCGTACAGATGCCGACCACGGGGAGAGTCTGAGTGTTTGTGCATGTGAGTAGAAATGAGAGGAGAATGGGCCCTGCTCTTCTCAGGAGGGCTTCTGCCATTAAGGGGCAAGAGGCAGCTGCCTGTGTCCTTTCAAGTGCTGTTCTTCCATTATTGGGGTCTGTATGAAAAGAATGAGGTAGTCAAGGCAGGTCTGATGCTGACGTGTCCTCAGTGAGGTCTCGGTGCTGGTGCACAGCTGTTGAGGAACTCCAGGATAACAATAAATCAGGTAACACAGTTTAAAATAGCACAACTTTGATTTTGCTTGGATCAGAGCTGGTTGCTATGACGCTGGAAGTATCTCAGGGTTTTGTGGTTTTGAGGAACCATGGAGGCTGCCTTTATTCCCAGGGTTTGGGGGGTTTGTCCAGGTGATGGTACTGTGCTCTCAACTGATTTCTGTCTTTCTGCTCACACCTCCCAAGTCATCTGGGAACATTAAAAACAACAAAAAACAAAGTTAGTGGTAGGTATAACTCCCCTGAGAGCTGCACCTGCCCAGGCTCTCCTCTGGGGGCTTGGCTGGGTGGGTTCTGGTCCCACAAATAGCGTGGAACAGTCCAGAACCCCGTGCTGATGGCTCACCGGCCAGGCTCTGGAGCGGGTGGTGGTCCCAACCCGGTGCCACGGTGGTTCCCCGTCAGCCGCGCTGTCGGTTAGGATCGCACACGCTCCGTGGCTCTGGTGTGTTTGTCCACGTGAGGATGGGCTGGGTGGGGTTTTCCCCCTTCTTCCAAGGGAGCAGACAAGGGGGGGAGGCAGCCTGGAGCCGCACAGCCGGCAGGGTAGTGTGGGACTCCTGCTCAGCCTTCCAGATCACACTGTCTGGCTACTCCTGGGTTTTGACTCTTAGTTTATCAATTTTGGGTTTCCAGTGCTCCCTCGGAGCTGTTACGTACCAGATGGGGCTTTGTTGTTGTTGTTGTTGAGATAAACAGAGAGACTGGAGAGGAAAGAACTGAGAAGCAAGACAGTTGAGTGCATGAGAACTCCCACAGGACATGTGGTTGCATTTTAGCAGCTTGAAAATAGGTCTGTGTGGGACAGATCCTCCTTCTACCGGCAGACTGGGGCACCTGTTTGTGCCTCCACCGTTCCTTTCCTTACTCTTCCTTTGGGGTTTGTGTGTGCTGAGTTGTGGCTGGAGCAAACAAGCTGCCAGGGACTGGCCAGCAAACACACCTGCTACAGGTCTGTCTGGATTTTTGCTGCAGCAGACAAGCGCCTGGGTGGGCCCCAGGGCAAACCACGAGCACGTCTGGGCATCCAGGTTGCTGGGTAAGGGCACACTAATGAGCACTATGAGTAGGCCAACACAGGGCTGTCGTCTTCCTTACTACAACCTTACTCTATACCGATTTTCCTACTCCAGTGTCTCTTCTCTGGGGCAGCATTTCAACCTGCTCAGTTGCCCTTGAGCCACTGCTGATCCTTTTGGGGAAAATGCCAAGTGTAGATGGCAGGAAAAGGCTGTTCCTCTTGGATGTGTGATGTGTCTCCTGTCAGTCTTGCTGCGGGGTGGGGACTTTGTGGTTGTGTTGGTGACTGTCCCTCTGCCCTGGCTGTTCCTGCAGGTCTGCTCTGCTCGTGCAGAGACCCCAACTCCTGTAAAGCTGCTTCATCTTCTTTCCTTCCTGAACAGAACCTGGGTTTTCTGAAGGACAGGATAATTGCTTAAAAAAGAAAGAAACAAAAATATATATAAAAAGAACAAAAACCACATTTGAAGATATTTATATGAGCAAACAGCACACATTGACTCATGCTTGGGCAATAACTCTTGCCTAACCGTGGTGCTGTCGGGTGGCAGCAGCAGTGAGCTGAGAAATGACTGTGCTGCTGTCACACGTCCTGGCCTCATGAGGTGTCTGTTCCATGCAGTTGAGCTCCGAGGCCCTGTCCCACCCAGCAGAGTCCCACTGGCCTCAACAACCCCGTGTTTTCCGTGTAGTTTCAGTTTCCCTGCGTGGACACCCAGCAAAGCTGCTTGTGCAGCCCCTCTCCCCCAGTCTGTGTTCACAGCCAGAGCCCCTCGCAGCAGCAGTGAAAACTCATTTTTGAGGTGCTTCAGGGTGACAGACGGTCACAAGCGGTGACATCTGGCTGCCTCCGAACAAGGCCCACTCGTGGGCAGTGGGACGTGGGTGCTCAGCCCAACTCCCTGAGTGGGTGCTGTGGACTGGCTGCCACTGGATGTCACTGTCGCTTTACGGCACCCCGTGAGCCAGGGGCTGGGGGTGCCCGGGGGTCCCTGCGCTGAACTCCCGCAGGGTGCTGGGGTGGTACCGCGGAGCTGGCCCCTGCGCAGCGCATCCTTCTGGGCAACGCTAGCGACCAACAATTCCTGTGGTGCCAGTGGTGTGTTGTGGGACTCTTTGTTTAAATAATCTTCCAGCACCTCAGCCCAGAAGGGGAATTTCTTCACTCTGAGATGTGGCACCGACTTCCACAGCTTTCAGCAGCGTAAGGAGCCAGCGGAGTGCGGGGAAACGATGCTCCGTTCCAGCCGTACGCCGGGGAGCGGGTCTGCCTTGGTGTGTCCGTGAGTCTGAAGAGAGGCGGGACTGATATTTAAATACAAATGTGTCTGTGTTCTGTTCCTTTAAATAACAACAAAACGCTTAAAAGCCCAAATGTGAGGGCAGCGGCCACAGCTGCCTGACTTTGAGGGCACTGCCGAGCACATCTGGTGGACGGCTCCTCGCTACCCTCTCTCCTTTAACAAAACTCTGGAAATGATCAAATTACCACGCTGAGAACCCCAGTCACTTACTAATTACGTATTGATTCCGTATTTTTATGCTCACTCATCTAAATTATGAGGCATTTCCAAACAATCTATTTCTGTTGTGCGCAGCGTGCCGGTTCCCCCCCCCTCTCCCCAGATCCACAGCCTGTTGTTGATGCTTTAGAAGGGAGCTGACTGCTGTTCCCTTCCCACAAAGGGCAAAGATACTTATTTTTCTCCCACTTGTCTTGCATAACAAAAGGCATTTGTCAACCGTTATGTAACAGCGGGATTTGTCGCTGCTTTTCTGCCTCTTCGGAGGGAGGCGCGTCCCCGGCGCAGGCTCAGGCTGGTGCGCGCTCCTGGGCACACGCTGGTGTGAACACGACACAGCGTGACTAACGCTGTCACCTGCCACTCGTGGGTCTGCCCACGAAGGTGTGTGAGCGTGTGTGTTCTTGGCTTTCCTAAATAACAGCCGCAAAAGGCTGGGAAGGTGGTTGGGGGGGTGGGTTGCTTTTTATTACGGGTGCTCTGGTGGCCGTGGGGAGGTGCCCTCAGCCCTGTGGGACTTGGGTTTAGTTGAGGTCGTGACCTGGGCTTGTCTGAGCCTCTGAGAAGGGCAGTGCTGGGAATGGAGCTCGGTTTCCCCCAGCACAGGCTCATGGATTGAAGGGGGCAAGAGCTCCTGTCGCTGCCGGTCGCTTTGTTAATACCCCTGGTCAATCCTGGGCATCTGCAAGCAGCAGGATCTCGTGTCTGGGTGTTTCTCTTGACAACAGGTTTGATTTCCTCATTGTTGGGATGTCTTTTTAGAGCCTTAACAATCAACAAGTGGTTTTGCTTCCCTGTAATCTAAAGGCAAATCCTACATGGCCAGTTGCCCCCTTCTCTCCAGCCACAGAGCTGTTTACCTGTGGCCTCAAACTGATTTACGGCCTTGTCACCGCCAGCTATCAGATGACTGTCACTGGCCCCCTTCTGAACATGAAGCAAGTGGTGTCTCCAACCCAACAAGGGTTCTCCTGCTGCAGTTTAATTTACTCAAAACAACTTCCTAGGTGATTTTTTTTTTTAACTGTAGATCCTTTTCCAATTTCTTTTTAATCAACTTCTTTAAGTATGTGTTTCTTGTGGACCTTTGAACTTCCTGGTGTACCCAGCCTTTGCTCAGGAGATATATTTATGGCTGGCCATGAGTGTGCCTAAGTGGGTTAACCCTGTGGAGTCGGTGTTCTTGGGAAGCTCTTCATTACTGTTTCCCTGTGCAGTTGCTGCTCTGGCCCAGAAATCAGCCTGGGCACACACAGGCTGTACCTGGACTAGTTGCTTTTTCCACAGTTTAACTGCTAAGTCATCATGTGAAACTATGGACCAGATTGGTCTATAAAGTGTGATTGGGAACCTGAGATCAGTGAAAAACTCTGAAAATTGGAATCTGAGTGCTCTGACACCAGTGCAGCTTCCTAGAGCTGGCCAGGAAAGGCTGCTGGCTCCTGCATCAGCTCGGTGCCCACGTCCAGGAGGAACTGGCAATATCTGCAGGATTTGTGGCTTTTGATAAACTGGCTTCTCAGTAGCAGGTTTTTCCTTTGACATGGATCAACCCATGCAGCTTGCATGGGTTGCACACCTTGTGGGGCACTAACTCTCCTCTTTTCTCACCAGAAACTCGTCCATTTGATCGTTCCTCATGTACTCCTGCAGCTTCTGCAGCTGGTCTGCATCCATCTCTGAGAAGAGGGAGATGAACTGCCATAAGGTTCTTGGGAAAATAGAGACACACAGATCATGCATGTGAGCACAAACTTCATCCTCTTCCTCATTCTGCTCCCTAGTTCTGGCATGGCATGTCTAACCATGGATGTACCCTCTGCACAGCTCCCCCACACACCTCCCCTTCTTTTTCTTTTCTCCTCAGAGCTTATATATTTTTAAAGAACTGTTCTTCCCTAAGTGTAAAAGAGAGACTGTCCATTAACTCAGGTGACACTTAGGAGTCCCTTCACTGGCAAAGGGATGTTGCTGATGGGCAGCATTTCAAAACTGGCCTTGCCCTGGGCAGGTTTCTGCATTCCCTGTCACTAAATAAGTGGAGTCAATAGCTGGCTGGGAAAGCACCCCAGGAGTGTTGTTCTGGAGGGTGTCTCCACGCAGATGTGGGAGAGCTGAGGTGGGATTTCAGCAGGACCCATGTCAGGCACTCCCTGTGCTCTGCTGGAGTCATTTCTGCACCTCCTGAGCTTCCTTACACCCTGGGCAAAGCACACTGAGGGTGACATGGGAAGGGAATTGGGGGCGTTTCCAAGACTGGGAAAACCTTTTTAACATTATAAGGCAAAAAGTTTAAATTTCAGGCTACAAAACATCTGTGCAGGCAGGGGGAAGGGAGCTGCTTCACTGTTCTTTTTTCTCATGCTGCTTCTTCCTGTGGCCAAACCTGGGATGTGTCGCAAACGTTTGCGTGTGACGCTGTGTCTGGATGCCCCCCCCACCCCTTGCCTGTGTTTTTGTTTTTCTGCTGTGTGCACGGGGCTGTGACTGGGGCTGTGGGTGCTTCTGCCACGGTGCATCAGGCACAGGAAGGTCCTATCCCCCAGTGGAGGAGGATGGTGGGAGATGGAGCTTGGGTGGTGCAGAGGACCCAGACCATCAGAGATGAGGGAGCCCAGGGTGTCCTGTGCAGTGATAATGTACAGGGCTTGTTTCAACACAAACTCAGCAGCCTGTGGGAAATGGGATTATTTTGTTGTTGCTTTTCTGAGGTTTTTATGGTTTTGTGGTTTGTTTTGTTTTCTTTAAAAGCAAAAGTGCCATGTTCAGGTGACTGGAAAACAGTGATGAGGTAAAGTCTGTCAGACAGGGCAGACAGCTACAGAATGAAGTGTCTTGTCCTGCTTTTCTCCTCCCTCAACTCAACTCCTGAGTTTTATTTGCTCCCCTGTTCTTGAGAAGCTGAGATGCCACTGACTATCACTACACTCTATCCAGAATCTCACAATCTGAAAGGTGTCTGCAGAGCAGATGAGCAGGGTCTTGCGTGGTGGAGCACTCTCACTTCCCCTTAGAGAAGCTGCCGTGCCAGCCAGAGCCTTCTCTGTGCTCTACAAACTGCAGAAACCATAGGTTAGTCTTCAATCTCATGAAGATTCTTCATCCTTCCTTAAAAAACTGCCAAGGAAAACCATGTCCTAAGGCTCAGCAGCGTTTCTCTTCCTGCCAAATCACCTGAGACTGGGCTTTCGGGGTGCCTGAAGAAGCCGGGTATTCAGCCTTAATTAGAAGTCCATATGAATTAGACGCCTACGTGAAGTCCCTTGGAGAGATCCTACCTCTAATAAATTACAGGGTAAACAATGGTCACTCACTCCTAATGGCATTAATCAAATATGGGCTGGCAGTCGCTCGTTAAGTGCTTACAATAGGCTCATTGTGTGGCCGTGCTGCCCCATCCGCGGGTCTGATGGATGGCAGAGGCGCCATGGCTGACCTGCTGCCAAGCCAGACTGAAACCAACCCAAAATCCTCAGCCACTGCATTTGCTTCTCCCAGGTCTGGGGAGGGGGATATTTTCTCTTGCAAAGGGCAAGGGCTGTCTCCCTTGTGTCAACAGTTGTGTGGGTAACTCCTCCACTTATCTTGTGGAGAGCGACGCTTACATAACTGACTTAAACACAAGCTTATGTGGCCTTAAAAAACCTCTCCAAAGTGTAGGAAGAGAAGTCCTTTCCTCCCCAAAATGCCCTGCAGGAATATTACTTCTCTCCAAGTTTGATTCCCAACTCACACTTTGGAGGTGAGTCCAAAGCTGGACCTGTCTGTGCTCTCCCTACGTGCCCACGGTCACCTGGCTGGCTGCGCCATCCATGTTGCTGTCCCTCACTCTGGATCCATCCACTGAATCCTTAAAGTCTGTCTCCTCCATGGGACTCAGAGCCCCTGTCCCTTCCCCAGGGCACTTGCACCAGGTATGAAGGAAAAACTGCCACTGGGCTGTGTTTGGACCAGAATGTTCTGGGGTTACCTGGCAAGCAGGTACCGGTTCTGAGTTCCACCAACTGTGGAGGCTGTTGGGGCCCTCCAGCACCACAAGACTGTGGCCCTTTGGGGCAGAATCATCCCTCCCCACTAGTTTTGCCATTGATTTGTGGTTCTGAACAGATAGAACTCTCTGGATTTCCTCCTGCTGGTAGTGGTCATGATGGGTGCTGCCAGAGGCCCCCATGGGTAATAGGAGGGAAAGGTCCCTTGCTTTGCTCTGTTTGCATATGGAGGAGCCTGGTGGATTCTCTGGGGCTCTTGGTCAGAACTGGGTTTGCACCTCCAGTGATTCCAGCACCTGTAACTGCATCAGTCCGGGTTAGTTTGGCCTCTGGAGGTGGTGCAAAGTGCAGCTCTCTGAGTCATATGTGGCTCTATGTGCCTCCTTGGCTATCTGTGAGTGTGGGTGCAGCTCCTGGGGTGATCAGTCACAGTTTTCATCCATGGCTCTTGCACCAGCAAGTCTGTGGCAGGACCTTTCTCCAGCTCCTATGGAACATGCTGTGGGGAAGCACTGGCCCTGAGGCAGGGGCCAGAGATCCTGGCTCACACGGCCAGGGATGATGTCCATACTGGAGGCAGCTCTGTGTGATGGGGAACAGAGGCTCAACCACGAAAAGGGACCTTGAGCTGCACCCTAGGTATTTGCCACTGAGGTGGTTGGAATTGAAACCTTCAGTCACAGTGTAATGGAAATTCAAGAGTTGCCTCCTTCACAGATGGTGGTGAAAGCCAACTGCAGCGAGATCTCACTCTCCTGGGTAACATCTCTTTTTTTAAAGCTCTCCATTTTAGAAAGAATAAACTGTGCTTGCCAGGAAGAAGTCTGGGAGGACTTGGACTTAAAGAGTCTTTGTTTAGGAAATTTACTTTAAGGCAAAATGCTTTCACAAAGAGAAATGTGTCAGGCTCCCATCATGCCCTGACCGGTCAGACAAGTGCACTTGTCCCTTGGACAATCAATGCAGTTGCTGCAGCTGCGATTAGGCCAAGCTCCTGTGCCAGGTCACCTCTGGCACCCCGGCGGTCTGGAGGGCCACACAAAGGTCCCCTCTCTCTGAGGTGCCCCTGGCATGGCTGTGGAGGGAGCAGCACTGCTCTTGGCAGAAGTTGGGTTGTGTTTGGTCAAGTGTTTCTCGGTGCATCCAGCTGTGCTGAGCACCCCCTGAGCCAAGTGCCTGGTGCAGGCAGTAGCCTGAGAGTATCTGTTGGTGAGGAGACAGACCCTTGTTTTCAGGCTGGCTGAAGGAAGTTTGGCCTTTACCCGTGATTGAAGTCAATAATGACAGAAATCCATTAAGACCAGCCCTTCCCTTAATATGTCTGTGGCATTTTCCCTCCTGTGCCTGTTCTCTGCCTCCCCCACATCTGAAATTTTGCAGTCAGCGCTCTGACGCAGAAGCCTCGCACGGGCTGGTGCCGAGCGGATGCAAAGACAATTAATTACCTTCTAATGCTTTGCAGTTGGGTTTCCTTTCACATCTGAGGTGGGTTACAACTGCTGTGGCCTGTGCTAGGACTTTACAGTGTGTTATACAGCACTTAATACCAGGTGAGCTCTGCAGAGTGAGGCAGTGCTGGGGTAGCATGGATAAGCTGGTTGTTGTGAGCACGGTGTTGGAGGTGGTTTGGTTGAAGGGGATATTGAAAATGCAGCTGGTTTCTCAATGTCTGTTGTCAACTGTCCTCTTGCTGTGTTTGCTGCCTGCAGTTGTGACATCTGTCCCCAGTGTGGTAGGCAGCTCCTCTCATTCTCACCTCCAGATTTCAGCTAAGAAGTGGCTAACTTACGGCCTCACCTCTCAAGGCAGGGTTTTGAAGGGGATGTGTTCCTGGCGAACAGGAGCACCAGAGAAATGGACCTGCTTCAGCACAGACTGTCAAGCACCTTAGCAGCCAGACTAAAAGCCATTTAGGAGCCCCAGGGACACAGGGTGGCTGTTAGCATAGCATAATGCATATTTGCATGGCCATATCTCTGTCCTTGGGAGGTTACAGCTTCCAAGAAGCATGTGACTACAACACAGAGGCTCTCCTGCCTTATCATGTCTACACTTTCACTGTTCCAGAGGATGGAGAAGGCCTTGAGTTCCCCTTGAAAATCCCAGGCTTTGTTCTTGGATCTTTCTGTGTATGCTGCAGTCAGAGCTCAGCCAAAGCCATGAATTCACAAGCAGGAGGTATAGATGGACTTCCCTGGCCCATCTGAGGATCTGGCTGTATTTAGGAGCTCTCTGTTAACCTGGTTTGCAGCAGAGCAGTAAGCTCAGTAGTCTCCTCTGGCATTACCTAGTACAGTGGTAGAGCAGGAGATCAGACAGCTGAGGCTTCAAAATGCCTCTTCTCCTTGTTGAGCTGTGCAATAACATTCAAAGCTGTGCTCTGACCACTTAAAGCTACAAACCTTCCCCATCTCTTGAATTTCTGTGGTAGCACCGAGTCAGATTTCAGTTAATTTTGTTAATTGTGTAAGGTCTTGTGGACGAGTCAACTCCTGTGTGACCAGGCATGAGACATGCCTCTGAGTCCTCAGAAGTCTCTGGCTGTATTTCTTCCCCCTGCCCTTCTGGCAGACAATATCACTTCCTACTCTGAAACCTGTTGTGTTGGAAGATGGCATAATCCTGACCACATCTATGCAAATCTCTGGGATTATATTTCCTGCATAAGGTCAGGATTCATTTGAAACAAAGTTCTAATTGGATGGGGAAAAGTCAGGACTAGGAACAAATCATGTATCTCTTATTTCTCCCCGTGAAGGGAAGGGAGCCCAAGTGCCAACCACGCTGTACTGTAGCAGTGTGCCTCAGGGAAAACCTTTCCTTTTCTCTTGACAGCTCTTTTGTGATTATTAATTTCTACTGTTTGAGTGTCTCAGTCTTCCAGGAGCTGTGGAGATGCAAACATTAACCAACTTCTCTAGTACAGCACCTCTTCCCGTGCAAGAATAGGCAAGAAGCCAAAAAAAGAATCAGTTGTGAAGGTGCTGCTGATGCTGCTGGGGGTTGTTGGCTGTTTCAGGCAGATTTAGCATGGAGATCACGTGTGATGGGATGAGTCAGGTTGTATATAATATACACAGGCAATGGATGAAATATTGATTTATTGGTAGGTCACAGGGAAGGAGAGCTGATAAATGCAGATAAATATATAGGTGTTTTACATTATACTTAAACCAACTGTGTGTGTAAGTGGTTTAGCTAAACACAGAGAAGAGCATTGCCAGATGTACCACAATATAGTACTAATTAGGACTTGTAGCAAGGGTTGCTTTTCAGTAACCTGTTCCTACAAGGGGGGTGGTGACTGCTCCATGTGATGGTGCAACTGCTCTCACTGCAGGGGCAGAGGCTTTGCTGATCTGACCTGGACATTTCCTTCCTGGTGCTTAAGGGTGATGAAAACTCTCAGAGCCAACTGGAAGCCCATCTTCTCCCTGCAGTTGTATGCCAAGAAATACAGCTCAGGTTAGTAAATCTTATATTAGGGGAAGAGATCTGAAAGAGAGTCTTGGTCTAGATGATGTTTTTACGTGCCATTATTAGAGGTATCTTAACATACCATATGAGTCCTTTTTTTATAAGTGTTGGGAGTTGCTCATTTAATCACTTGTTTGAAGTAACATGGTGAAGAACCCAAGCACTGTTTGTGACCAGTGCTGTGTAGAAGCCATAAATATATCTGCATGTCTTTTATCTTCTCATGAAACCTGATCAGGTGTGTTCCAGTATTCCCAGAGAGAAGACACAGCTAGCCAAATCTCCCACCGTGCCCCAAGCTACTGCTGACTAACCTGGACACCTTGTTGACAGATGTATCTCAAGTGTTCCTACATTATTTTATGCTTCAACAGTTTTGTAGATGTTTGTCTAACTTTTCAGCCAGCTGTTAGTGAGCTTATTAATGACATTTGCTAATGTCATATAACTCATTTTTAAGCTGCTTGAAGTCCTCAGGAACTTTAAAGAGCATTATCAGCTTCCTCCATGCTTTGCAGCTTGCAGCCCATGAGTACCCAGACAGTTAAAGGCTGTCCTTCTTACTGTGCTTCTAAATGTTCAGATTTTTATGCAAACCCAAAAAATATTGTTAATAAAATATTAATAAGACTATCCCTTCACTGCTGCTTATAAAATAGAATCTAGAACAAGTTGGGTATCTGCTAATACTGAAAATAATTTAACTTGTTTATCTTTTGGATCATGTAATACAAACTGCAGCAGGTGCTGTCTGCCTCGTTAGCTCCCCTGTCCCTTACAAACTTGCTCACCCTCTTGTAACAACTGGAAGAAGCCTGGAAAATGAGATGTTCTCTCATTAGACGTGCTAACCCCATGCAAACCCCTGCCCCACTCCCCAGGCCTCTGGGGCAGGGGTTTGCATGGGGTTAGCAAGATGTGCAGGGGCACCAAATGTAGAAACCAAACAGGGGTCTGTAATGTCGAGGTGGGGAGTAGAAGATAGAAATGAGGGAGAGGAGGGAGAGCTATGCACTGCTTGGGGGGAGCAGAGGGCTTGACATCCATAGGTGGGTACACCCAGGTGGGAAACGCAGTTACTCTGGGAGCCAGAGAAAGAGCTCCCCTGGCCTCAGAATGGGAGGGAGACAACCTGGTAGAGAAACGCAGATGGAGACAAAGATGCCTTCAGGGCGGTGGTACAGAGCTCGGTGATGCTGTGAATGAAGCCCTGGGAAAGCCCCTGCTGGTTCAGAGAGCGAAGTGCTGCCCGCCCGCCCGCACCTCTGTGCGGGGGTGAAGGGCGCAGCCCAGGCCCCCTGCCCTGTGCCCTCTGCCCGGGCATGCTGCGACCCCTCCTCCCGACCAGCTGCTCCTCCCTGGGATTTCTTCCTCTTTTTGCATGGGCGAGGAATAAAATACAAAGTAAACCATAAACCAGCAAAACCCCTTGAGGAATGAGAAGGGATTTTCCTGTGTTCGCAGCAGAGAAATGAAATGTCAAGGCACCAGGAGGGGTTCTCCTGTCCGGGGTCTGGGGTTTTTTGTCTTTCTGCTTCTCGGTCTTGAGGCTTTTCTCTGAACAGCTCGCTGGGGAAAAACACTTTTGCTGTGTTGTATCTGAGCGTATGAAGAGGATGGAAAATAACAACTGGCTGGAGCAGTTGGGGCTCCGAGCCAGGAGCTTGTCTGCAGCAGGTCTGTGACTCATGGCACCCTCAATCTCACAGCCTCCGTTTATGGCAGAGTCTCTTCAATCTCTCTCTTCTTTTGCTGCTGCTTTAGAAGATTTCAGAGCTCTTGTTCTTTGCACAGGAGTGTTGGGCTGTGGTTCCCAGTGCCATTGGTGCTGCTGGGCTGGCTGCCCGCTGGCACGCAGCGTAATGAGGCTTCTGGGCATGTGATGTGTGCCAGGGCTGCAGGGGGTAACAGAGATCAGTCTGCCAGCAGTGCCCGTGTCTCATCCCTCCGTTGTCACCGATGCCACTTCCACATACAGCCACCTTGTGTTTCCTCCGTTCTCCCAGCCCGGCACGCTGCCCCGTGCCTGGCCCTGTGTGCAAGGAGCACGGATAGGGCTTGCAGCATCACTGAACTTCCACTTGATGCTTATTTCAGCGCATGGATTTTCCAGAGGAAGTCATATTTGGGGGGTATTTTTTAAAAAAATTAATTTTGGGTTTCTTTAAAAAAAAAAAAGGCAAGGAAATTCCCCTCCAGCCTGCAGAATGTAATCAGAAGTAGTGGCTTCATCTGTCTTATAGCACAGAACACCCTGATATGCTTAAAATAATAAACCCTGGAAAAGCCAGCCTTGTTTACGTGCTGTCAGTCTCTTCCATTGAGAGTGCAGTAACTGTAGTGAAATGTAGGCTCTGCTAAGACAAGCAGAAGAAAAATAAAAATAAAAAAAAAAAAGGCAGTGCATGCCATTTAATTTCTGCAATGTTCTGAGTCTCTCCTACCAGCATAGAAATGCTAAACAAGATTCTTTGTCTGGCATATGGGGATTTGGAGAATTGTTCCTAATTACTGCAGTTGGGCTATCTAGCTTAACTAGCTTTAATATATTAAGTGCTTTTATGATCTTCCACAGCAGCTTGGAATGCAGAGAGGTGCATTTTATGCTGTTTACACTTTACAGCAGGCACAACTTATATACATAAATCTGCAGGGGAAAAAAAAGTGTTTTAATGATTTATTTTTTTGTGTAATTCAAAGCTGGGGCTGTTGAGGGTAAGATCCTGTGGTGCTAGGTGCTACATAGGTGCAGGGCATGTGTTTCTGTCTTAGAATGTCAAGTATCACTGTGGGGAAAGAGATGCTGAGGCTGAACAACCTGGGGTTGCCAGGCAAGGGTCTGGGGACACTGCTGGTCCAAGCACTGCTGAGTTGATGTAGGTCTGATGGCAAAAGCTAAGGGGTCTGGAAAAGGACAATATGGAGTCATGGTCTAGCATATTTAGGGAACGTTCTGATTATTGTAATTAAAATTTAATATGAAATTAGGAATGGGTTAAGCATTATATCTAGAAGTGGGAGTATTCCAGAGTCTAGATTAGTGCTCATCCAGAAAGGAAAGGTGTGATGTTGGCTCAAGAATCCTCCCACCCCACCCCTTTTTCTTTTTAGCAAAAATTCTGTTATTTGCCTGATTCTACCCAAACTCCAGTGTCTTCTGCCTCAGAGTCCAAATTTTCCTCTGTATGCTGTTGTACCTAATGCTTAAAAAGTGAGAGGAGCATGCTGAGAGTGCCGTGTTGCTGGATCTAGTGTGATGAATAATTATGGAGTGGCTGAGCAATGCTAGCCAGAGGCTCACAGAACCTGGTAAGACATGTGTTTTGAGGGGGCATAAACCACAAAGGAAATTAGTGATAATGATGAAAAGGACTGGCATGTTCTGACCTATAATTTGGTTTAGTTTGACATAGCTCTCTGTAAAATTGGGAGGACTGTTAGAATATGCTGGTAATTAGCAGTATTTCACCTATTTGAAATTAAAGCACTGTGCAGGATCTGCAGATAGAGAACGAAAAAAGTAGGAGGTTCATCTGGTTTTGCTTGCAAGAAGCTTGAAAATAGAGGTGAGAAACTTGTGTCAAATCCTCAAGTATAATTTTGCAATTAAAAGACTGAGGGGAAAGTGTGATCTGAAGACCTTCAGTTTCCTAGCTGTGACATAGAATTAACAGCTGTCTTCATCCTCATTCTGTTTTAATATTCCTGCAGAGGAACAAGAGAAAACACAGCTCCTTAGGCTGGCTCTGGTGAAACGGAGGAACTGTTACTTGGACAATAACAGGGTATAGGATGTCAGGGGAGTGACTCTTGCTGGTATTAACTGGTTAAGGTTTGCAAATGCTTTGGATGCTGTAAAGTGATAGATATCTAATGCTAAAAATTGAGAGGTGCTGTCTAGGAAATAGGAAACACTGTTTAAAGGCATTTCTTGATTGGCTGCGTGGAAAACTTCAAGGTCATAGATGAACTGGCTTGCAGGGATGCGTGGCTGGGACCTCACCACTAAACCCAGCAGAATCAACTAGAAAGCTGTTAGCTGACTGTGTGGGTAAAAATGGAAGGATAAATTGAAACCACCCAAAGGTGGAAGAAACAGCTGGAAAGTGGTAAAAGAAATGAGAGGAGGAACTCTTGCCCATATTGTGGTGTCCAAGTGCTTTATAACAACTTCAAATTGCTCCTTTCCTTGAATGTACCAATTTTCCTTTTTAAAGCTGCAACAATTTGGCAACCTCCAGCTATTTTGAACTTGTCTTCTATTGCTAGGAATCTGCTCAAGAATCCACTCAACATTCCAGGCCTAATTTTTATTATAGTCACTATAGGAGCTGCTAGGCCAAAATCTCTTCTAGGAGTAGCTGGGCTTCTAACCAAAGGGAGAATGAGTGCCAAGGGCTTTTACTGGTCATTTATCTGTATGTTTTATATAATAAAAACACATGCAAATACTTACTATAGTAGATGAATTTTTTATTAACTCCTAAAGCTTTACTTTGCTGTGTGGGTACAGTCAATACACAGAAATGGCAAGGTGTGATGCTGAAGGAGCTATTTGCCCAGCAGTGACATGTGGTGTTTGGTTTTGAGTGTCCACTGTAACACATCAGCAGCCACTGTGTGTTCAGCTGAAGTGACAGCTAAATAATCTGGTCATCTGCATCCTGTTGTGAGCTGTTGCTGGTTTTAGGGGAACAAGGTGTGATGTAGGACTCTGAGCAGATGGCAAACTGTCAGGCATTTTTGTTGCTTTGTTGGCTTGATCAGCAGTTCTTCGTTGACTCTAGACTCGTTATAAGAGTGATACTATCTTAGATAATGCCACCTGGTAACAAACTTTTAAAATCCTTAATTACTGTCATTAGCTGTTTCACACTATAAATAGAGGTCTGTGATTGTAGTGTCTGTCCTCTTTAATTTTTTTTTTTAATCTGTCTGTAGGGTGTCTGGAGCATCCTTAACTCAGAGAAGGAGGTGTAACTTTTGGATGGCGATCAGTGGTGGTGTGTGCATACCAGCATAAAAGTGTGTTCATGCATGTATATATTTGTATATGCAGTTGTCCAGAGTTGTTTTACTGTGTTGTGAAAGCACTGAACTGAGACATCAGTCTGTTGGCAAGGTCGTGAAGGCTGGCAGGTTTCTCTATTCGGGGCCATCCTCTGTTTGTTCAGTGTCTGAATCATGCAAAACCTTAATTAGCAAATAAGATGCCTTGGCCTTCCCTTCCGAGATCTGAAACACAATTAGGGGGAGTGCAAGGATGTGCCAGTGACATGATGGGAGTGGTGCCATGGTTTTTGTTTTCCTTCACTGTCCTGCTGTTTTGAGATGTGCTTTCCATTGTACCAGCTGCTGGCAAAACTTTCATGGAGTTGTTACACGTTTTATGCTTTGGTATTGCTTTTTCTGAACACAGCAATCAAACTGCTAAGATGTTGGAGGCTCTGTGTGCAGCAGCTGTTGAGCTGAGAAGAAAGAAGGTCTTTGCTTTGAAAGGGAAAGTTGTCCCGTTGTGCCACAGTGGTGAGCCAGTGCCTGCTGCGCACTGGGTTTGCTGCCACACTCTGGGGGCCACGCGAGCATCCTCCTTTGACAAGGCAATTTGGACTGTTCTGGAACAGAGGAAACAATCACTTCATGCAAAGCCACTCCTTTAATTTGATCTGTTAATTATTTGCACTTCCTCTTGACACAACACTTTCTGGCCTTTGCTGCTGAGGATGAACTGCAGAGAAATCCTTTACTTCCAATGACACAGTGGCTTTCTGTCTACAGGAGAGTATGGAATTTCTTTTATCAAACATATTTCTTTTCCCAGTCTCTTGATGACAGGTACTATTCTTAATCTGCACACAGACAACACTTTGAAATGGGAGATTTATGTTCCCATCAGTTTTGTTGTGTTGATAAATCATAGCATGTCTCACTTTCTGAATGACATGCTTTGGGGTTTAGGACTGATGTTTTGGGGTTTTGGTTGGTTTTTTTTGTCACAGTTTTTCCATTTTCAGTGCTAGCAATAGCTTTGGCAAAACTCATCTGTTCCTTTAGCATTCACTCCAGCAGGCTGATTAATTCTGTCACACTTTCCCTTGTATACAGCATAATGAAGCAGGTTGATATAAATATTGTGTCCTTCTTGGTTTTCTAAAAGTTTCTAATGCTTTACACTTACCTTCTATCTTTCATTCGTTGTGGCACTGTGTTTCTGCTGGGTTGGAGGGATATCTGCCAGGATAAAGAAATTTTTTTACCCTTTTTTGTCAGCCTTAAGTGTCACCTTTTCACATACAGGGAAGTGGTACTTAAAAGAGCATCAAGGATGGAGGGTGCCTTATGGTGTTTTCCTCTGTGTGTTTCAAAGGCAGCTGCAGTGCAAGTGGGGGATTGCCCACTGCTGGGTATGTGCCTCATTTCACAGAACTGTAGGGCTTGGAATGGACCTTGGGAGATCACAGAGTCCAACCCCCATTTTCTGTGGTTGTGTAGATAACACTAGTAATAACATGAACTGAAATTATGTATTGAGTAGTAATAAGAGCAGCAATTCAGAGTGGCCTTAACCCTTAAACTCCCTCAACAAAAACAACCAGAGAGAAGTGACTCAGCAAAAACTTTTGTTTAACTTTCTTATAAAGGGGTGTCAGAATTAAACAGAGGTAGCCCACAGCCCAAACAAGGCAGGTGGGGTCATTCTGCATCCCTTGCTGTCTCTTCCTGGGGAGGACTGAGAACTGCAGTTCAAACCTGTCTTCCCACATCCACTACAACCTGATATACAGGTATGGTATTTGCCACGTGTGGGTGTGCACTGTGGGTCTGCTGTCACTGCTGCCTGTGCAGCTGTCACCTCCGTGCTGTACTGAGCTGTGCTGTACCTGCACTGTAGGTGCTTGCTTCCCAGCAAGGTGTGCCACATACTGAAAATAAGGGGGAAAAACCCACATCATCTCACTCTGCCAGTCACAACCCAGGTGAGTGCTGAGTTCATTAACATGTCCCTGCAACAGGGGGGATGATTTCTGGGTTTGCAGGACTTGTGGTTAAAAACAACCACAAAATTTAATAAAAGTAGGGTGGAATTTCCTGAGAAAGAAGGTAATATTAGGAGCTCATTTTCTTATCTGCTGCTGCTAGTTACAGTGAGCTTATTAAAGCTGAGTTCTGTATTACATCTAGAGGGTTTTTTTGGGTTTGGTTTGTGACATAGAAGGGTCTTGGTAAGAATCTGTTCCTTTTTCCTGGTTCACATAAATCTGTAGCGACTGTCACCCACTGCCTACTCTTCTAAACAACTTGCTTCCTAGAAAATGTGGGATGTGATAGAAGCTGTAGTTTGTGTATGTGGTCCTGTTGTTCTGTTGTTGAAGAAGCCTTTTGTATTTTCCCCTCTCCCTCTGATAACAGAATTCAATGAGCAGATAACGGTGCACAGTATTTCTCTCATTCATCAGTTCATTCCAATCAGATTTGAAACATTCAGCAATGATCACTGCAGGTCAAGGATGAACACATATTCTTCTTGCACCTCGATGCCTTTCCCACCTCCTGCTCTTTCCAAACATTTGAGATGTGCTCTGCTGTGCTCTCTGTGAAGCAGGAAGGGCTAAAAGTCTCGTGTTTGTGCAGTGGCTAGCACAGTGTGTCTCAAATCCTCACTGGTGGTGATAAATGCAAATTACAGATGATAATAGCTCTCAGTCCTTTACCAAGACTCATTCCAGTCTGAAGGGTGAAGATGGTTCTGTTAGCTGTGTCTGTGTTAGGAGATTTGGGTTCTGCACTTTGGAAGCCCATAAATAGAAAAAATAGAATAGAAAAATAGAAAAAATCCTATTGCAGTGAGTAGGGTTTTCTGACCAGAATCCATGAAATGCAATTACAGGTTCCACTGTTAAATTTCTGCTCTGTGACCTTTTGAGAAAACAAATTTTTTTCACGTTCTTCTAGTGCAGGACTGTGGTTCTATTCAGGTTTAGGGTTTTTTCTTTAAAATAACTAATTGTTTTAATAAGTTTGGTTACCTGGGGTGGACTTCCCATCTCTGGAGTAGACAGGACAGACAAGGATTCTGAAATAGAGAGCACACTGACATGCTGACCGTGGACAGGTAAAATTTTAAGCCCTACATGATTGAGTATTCACAATGCTTATATATTCTCCTAGTCACAGATTTGATTTTGATGACCAGTAGTTAAGTGCTAAAGCAATAAACCCCCAGAAAACTCCCTTACAGGGCTCCTAACACAAATTCTTACAGATGCCACATTCCACAGCATGTTTGTGCAGAATTCTCCTTTTTATAAATAATCCATAATCATTTCATTGCAGCAGTCCCACAATTACTTGGCTTATCTCTTCCAAGTTCAGGCCTTTTCAAAGCACCTTCTCCTTAGGAGATGCTCACTTTTAGGCTGAAACCTGTGTGGATTCCACCCCCTCCCCCCATTTCTGGTAGCCTTGTGGTCTGCCAACCACCCTCCCTGGCTGGCAGCTGCTCTGCCAGGAAGGCAATGTTGCTGCAAGCTGCCTGCAGCTTTCATGCAGCAGTAAATGGTTATATTCCCACATACTTGACAATAATGTAAAGACTCTTAAAGATACTTGCTATGTGCTTATAAATTCATTTGTGATTGGTGAATAATGAAATAAATCACAGCAATCAAAAGGACAAGTGGCCAGTTAGATTTGCATATATAGCACTTTTCCACCAGAAGACAGGAGTTCAATTTTCTAATACAAATCTAAATTCACTGTATCTTAATTTGATTTACCTTTGACATAACATTTAAATAGTAGGAACAACTATAATCTTATGGTCCCCCAATAAGTCTTCATTAAAAACTTACTGCCAGATCTAATCCACAGTTAGCATACGATGTCTTATCTCTAGGTTCCTGCTTCAATGCCTTTGAGAACATGCTTAATTTAATCTGAACAAAGACACTGCCATCATAAGCCTCCAGCCTGATTTTCCAATCTAGAATATCTTTGTTATTAAATCTGGTGCAAGCCATGGTGCACACAATGGATCAAGTAAATGATTTTAAAGCACTTTTCAAGCAAAATTTGACTGCTTATTAGACATCATTTGTATCTCTGTGACACAAAAGAGATGTCACTTTAGTTTGGATTTTTTTAACATGTCATACAAAAATGCAGTATAAGTCTATACAACTTATCTGCAAAAAGCTGCAAGCTTTATTGTAATGCATACTTTTAACCATTCTGGAAAGAGCATATTTAAAAATATGGATTTTTAACCATAATTCCAAATCCATTTTCCTTCTCCTAAAGGAAGGCCTTCCTCACTAGAGGTTTCTGCTTTGTTTGCATCAAATACCAACTTCACTGTTTGTGCCTCTAAGATGGTGGCAACATCTAACTTGTAATTATAGTTTTGCATTCTTTTTTTTATGACTTGGCAAGTGAACAAATTGCCATTAAAAAGCCCCTATGCTACCTTAATAAACTCATAACAGGGTTCTAAGTACAGGTTCTGAGTACAGGTTCTGTCAGGACATAATTGCTAAAAATGAAAAGAGTTTTGGAAAGTGCTTGTGAGGCCTCAGATGTAAGTGGACTAAAAGTCTGGTTATTGATACTTTAAAAATGTTATCTGCAACTGACACAGAGGGAGTTTGATAAGAACTGGTAGAATCATGTACTTCAAGCTCTCCTATAGCTACCCCTCTAATTTGTCAAGGGTTTTGGAAAGCTGAAAAGAGAGATGGGTTTCTGTAAATATAAAGGGAGGGGTGTCAGTAATTCATCCACATTGCCATGTGGGACTGGGCAGATGCAGAATTGCAGTTAGGAACTGGGGAGGCTGCAGTAGCATCGGATGGGAATCATCATCGTGGCAGGCCCATGCACTCTGGCGTGCCTGGAGTGCACTGTCAGTTCTGTGGTGTGCTGTGTTACTTGGGGTTTTGTTGTTGCTGTTTAATAACTACTAAAAGAAGAGACTTCAGGGAGGTGAGGCAAGGATAAATAGCTGTGGAGAAACCAGCATGAAAACTAGAAGGAATTGGCATGAAGCTGTCTTACAACACCATTGTGGTTGCTTCCTGCTCTAATTACTTTCTGTAACTGCTCTGCCAGTCAAGGTCTGGCTGTGTCCCAGTGCAGCTTGTTCCAAGCGAAACAGGACTCTCTATGTATCATTATCTTTGTAACTCAGAGGAGAAACCAAAACATAAAAAGGTTATTACTAGGTGTAAGGTCACACAGGAATGCCACAGTGAAGTGAGGAATTAAACAATGTCTCTTCAAGCCATCCATCAGGAATGGAGCATGGCGCAATGAATGCCATCGTTAGGGGTTGAAATACTTTAATCACAAGATAAAATGACTTCTCCAGCTGTTTCTAGTATTGCCAGCTTATGCTTTTGATATGTTGCCATGTTTGTTGAAATCATTCTCTCAAATATTTTAAAGAGTTTATATTGTATCTATGTTGAAAGCTGCTTGGGTGGGGGAGTATAGTGAGAAGTGATATGTAAAGGTAGCACAGGAATAGGAGGATTTAGGGGAGCTTATATCCACTTTAAAAGGTAAGTATGTGAGTGAAGTATGTTCCCAGCTATTTTATTTATATTTTTAAAAAGCACATAGGCTTACTTCCATAATCTACATTCTATGGAGGCAAAGGACCCTTTATGGCAAATCTTATGCTTGGGTGTAATAATTACATTCTTTGTCACTAACTTGAAATGATAAACAGTTCAGATGGCGGCTGGAAAAAAAATGTAAGGAGGATTTACAAAGCTTAATTCATTTGTAGTGTCTTGGCACTTGAGTAGTGTTACATGAGAAATTTGGCCTTCAAGCTAGCTTCTCTGTAAGTGGCATTCCTGGCTTTGCATAGCAGATATGAAATTTGTTTGGAATGTTTGCTATAAAAATACATACAAGTGAACTTAGATCAGTGAGAAAGTAACTTTGGCGTGACCTTTTTCCAGCTCTGCTGTGTTAAGACCAGAAACCGTAACTCAAGGGAATGACTCGCAACTGCTGTTTTACAGGCTTTATTTCTGTGCAGGAACAATCTGCACAATGAGCTGCCCTTGGAAATCAATGTTTTCCTTCAAACTCCCTATTTTCTGCTCGGGAGTGACCCAGGGCACGTTACCCGGCTTAATGCTGTACCAAAGCCCTTAAGAAATCCTCCTGTTCCATGTAAGTATTGGACTGAATACTAAAAGCAAACATGTTCAAGAGCAGCAAAGGACAGAGGTTGGGTTTGGGTTTTTTTTTTTTGTAATCTTGTCACAATTCAGGCCGTGTTTCTGTATCAAACATTGAAAAGATATTTTAATGGATCAGGAACTTCCTCCTGTCACCCCATGCCTGTAGTGCTTCTTAGAGGGGTCTGAGGTGAGCTGCGCTCCCCAGTGAGGTGTGTGGGGGGCTGAAGGGCCGACACGCAGGGTGCACTCGTAGGGCCACACTGCCCGAAAGGGCCGTTTTGCCCGCTGCTCTGTGGCCTGGCTCCTCT
>VXBZ01000068.1:0-23870 GCA_013399135.1 Heliornis fulica
GGTGGGCTGGAAGGATGGGAGCTGGGGGTGGCGGGGTAGGAGTAGGCTGGCTGCGAAGGTGGCTCCTCCATCTTTTGGATCACCTCAGCTTTGAGCACAGACACGGGTGAGGCCCTGGGAGAGAGGGGAGGTGGACTCACAGCCTTGCTGTAGGACGTGGAGGCGCTGGGAGACAGCACGGGTGGTTTTCGGTGCACCAGTCCCGGGGCAGAGGAGGAAAGGCCTGATTTGGCACTGTCCAGGCTCCGCTTCGTCACCTTCTCTTCCATATCTGCACGTTGCTCGTTTGCCTTCAACCTCTCCTATGAGAAGAACAAAGCAAAGCTCACCACAACATCTCTAGTTACTCCTGGAAAGCACAGCTCTCCCACCAGACAAGTCCAAAACACGGTCTTATCAAACATGGCCTGGAATAAAACACACGTTCCTCAGCGTGACACCAAGTTAAGGCCAATCTGATGGAGTGACATTGATCTGTGGCAGCTTTCTTTACAAATTCCTGGCTCCAGGAGTCATGTGAAGGGTGTCTCAACTTTCACTTGCAACCAAAGCAAACCATTTCTAAGTCTCAGCCTAGCAAGAGCACATGTAAAGTCAAGGCTGAAAACCACATGACTGATATAAATTATCCAAGTGAAAGCTCATGACTTCCAAAATCGTTTGGTGAGTGGGAGATGGCTCCAGAACACGAGGTGACTGCAGCCAGTATTGTAGCTCCTTCTCTGAGCCATTCTGGAGGTTTGTCTGGAGGTGACCAGGGATGAAACCACTCAATTAAGCAGACACATTCCCAGGGAAGGAATCAAAGTCATGGTGCTGCCGGGAATCTCTTCTGACAGTACTGCTCAACAGCTCTATACCAAACACCTCCAAAACTCACCCCAGGGTTCAGGGCAGGACCTCTCTTACATCCATACCCTTGAGATAGACTTGCAGCACAGGCACAGCTGCTTCTTCCCACCAGACACTTCAACTTCAGGCTCCAAGCAAGAAGCTTTTGAAAACGTACCACGAGCTGGGCGCTCCTCTGGAGCTCCATGGCGTGTGCGGCTTGTTGCTGCAGGATGTACAGCTCGTGCTGCCGCAGCAGCTGCTGATGGGAGAGGAGCTGGAGCTGGTGAGCATGCTGGAGGGAACTCCTGGTTGGGGGGTACATGGCAGGCCACAGTGGGGGTGCACGGTCCATCAGCTCAGCTGGGGAATGAGTAGAGATGTAGTCAGAGGGGCAGGAGGATGGGCATGGCTGGAGGATTCAAGATGGCTGAGGGCGACTGTCACTACCCCAGTCCCAGGTTGTGGGGGATGCCAAATACCAGGCTATGCAGAAACCACATCACCCCCAGGTCCTGGGGTCATCTGACTTGCTTGGTTTGACTGTCCCTGGCTGAGACCACAAGTAGTTTTCTCCTAAGCAAGGACCCAAAATTTACAGGGTGTTGCAGGGTACGAGGAGTCACTGCTGAAGGTTACACACTGCCATCTCTGAAACACACCTAACAAGGGGCCAGCTCACACCCACCCTCGAGCTGCTGGTCCCCATGGGTATGTACACTCCTACCTAGCCCTCTCCAAAGCTGTCTAAGCATGGCCCTCAGGGACACGCTCACGTCCTTACCAAAGTGTGGCAGGTGCTCGCTGGGGATCACAACAAGCTGCCCTGACTGCGGGTCTCTGGCAAACTGGTAGGCAGAAGGAAGAGCTCCCCCCATGGCAGGGGGGAAGCCTGGAGCCATGCCCTGGTGCAGAGAAGGATGACCAAGTCCTGGAAGAAGAAAGACCACAGTCACAACTCAGGGGGATGTAGGCAGCTTCCAAAATACCTCCTTCCCTTTTCCTTGCAATCAGAGAGTAGCCTCACTGGGCACTTAGTAACATCGGTGTCCACACCCCAAAGACACACCACTCCCTCCCAGGGCACTCACCATAGGGATGGCCAGCCAGCCACATGGAGGGGCTCCCCGTCCTGGGGAGCCAGGGGTGGGCTGCCAAGTGAGAAGCTGGGTCTGCAGACCAGCGCCCAGAGCCCGTCAAGGAAGGTCCTCCTGTCACCATGAGGTTGGAGTTCAAACCGTTTGTGGTGCAGCCAGAAGGGTGTATCCGGGCAAAATCTGCCAGTTCCTTGCTCTCTCTGGTGATGGAGGAGGCAAGAGAGAAAGTGAGGGAGGACCTGAGTGCTGCAGGTTACTGAGCAGCCAGAGGAGCCCAGGGGTGTGGACCAGTCTGCAGAATGAGAGTGTTTGCAAACCAGGGTCAGGAACTCAAGGAGAGCTGTGATGGAGATGGTTAACCACATGTCCATAAGAAAACATCCCATCTCTCCATCCCTTCAGAGCACATGTGGGTTTGCAGCAGTCTATGAGGACTGCTCTGCTGCAGGTTCAGGATCTGCCATGAGACCCTGCTCAGTGCTGCTCTCCACACCAGCAAGGCTGGTGCCAGCAACTTCACCAGGATGGCTGCCACCCTGTCCCTTCTTGGACAGGCTGCTCCTCAGTACAGCTTGTGGCACTGTGTCAAAAGACCCCCAGCTCCCTCCAACCCTCACCTGAGCAGCTTCTCCTGATCCCTCTCCAAGCGCCCTGCCAGGAGATGGCTGTCACGGTGGCGGCTTCTCTCATCCCCGCAGTCATCTTCCGAGCGTCCGTGCCCTAAGAGACGACCCAGCACCGTTACACACGAGAAGCAGTCCAGGGAAAGCTGCCCCCACTCCTCTGGGCATGGAAAGGCAGCAGCACCTAGGGAGCCACCACACCCAAATGCCACTGTCCCCAAGACTGTATCAGGTTCAAGCCCCAAAAGGACAGGGCAAGACTGCCTGTGTGATCAAGACTGAGGCAGCTCCTGGTAGCACCCATATGCATGTGGCTTGATATCCATGTCTTCAAGGCAAAAAGGGACCCACTCACCAGGTCAGGCCAGTCTCCCAGGACACGAGAGCCACCAGCCTCGGAGCAGCAGGACCAATGGGACCATTTTTGCTGAAGGACAGTGGCAGAAGGAGATGGGCCCATATAAACCCCTGCACCAAACCACACAGAACTGCTCATCATCTCACAGGGAGATGGGTTTTATCTCTGCTCTTGCAAACCAGTCTGGGCACACTGGGCATGCTCTGAAGCAGGCAGAACCAACACAACGGACCCTCACATTACCAGCACCCTGCTCTGTAATCCATCCTGTCAGTGGGAATCTGCATCCACCCCGAGTCACGCAACGAGACGAGGCAGAGGCACATATGGCAGATGAGGGCAAGAGTCCAAAAAAGGGGCCTGGATGTTTGGATGGAGAAACAGCTCGTCCAAAATCAGAGCAGCTCTTGCAAATACAGCCTGGCTCGGCAGCAGCTGTGGTGTGAGAGGTTAGGATGCACATTCACAGGAGCGAACAGCAGCTCCTCACTGGTCCAACCAGGACCAGGGGTGGGGGCCACCTTTATCTTATTTCACCCAAGTTTTTCACCCCAGCTGCTTTCCCTCAGTTTTCCCCCAGCTTCTTTCTTGCATTTTCCCACAACTCCTATTGCTCCTCTCCATGTTAGTGCTATGACCCACTCCTAAATCCCAGCCCTGCTTGCAGCAAGCTGCCAGCCAGTCCAACGGCACCAGGAGGAAGGTACTTGCTTCCCCCCTGCTCTCTGTGCCTGCTGACAGCAGACCCCCTTCTCAGGCATTGCTCTGCACCCCACAGGGCTCAGCAGTGCAGCACGGCCTCGCATGGCTGCACCCCAGCTCCCAGCATCCCTTCCCAGGGTCCTCGTTCCCCTGTCTGGCTAGGGTTTGGCACATGGGAAAGCATCTCAGAACATCAAGTCTAGCCTGCTGACAGACAGTCTTTTCAAGCAGGGCTCCACTGTGTATTTTCACAAACCTGGACAGCCCATGGGTTTTTTTTTTTTGCTGTCAAGGTTCCAATTCCCTCAGCTTTTACTGTCAGAAGGAATCCAGGAACAAGACAACATCTCTCCTGGTTCCTCGCCCCAAGGCTCCTTCCACTGGCTTCAGGCAGAAAGCAAAGATGCTTTAAAACCCAACACACACCTCTTCTTCCCAAAGGACTTTTGCAGGGTCACCACATTTCCCTTGCAGCCCACCAGGACACCACAGGCAGCTTCTGTCACAACCAGTCCCTCCTCAACTCACTGAACGATGCAGCTCCTGCTGCTCAATTTTACTCCCCAGCCTCCACTGCGCGCAGCACCGGGATCCCCAAGTCCCACCACAACCTCAGCTTCCCTCCTGTCCCCCCACCAGCATCCCCACTCACACACAAACCCCTTTTCACCCCCTAGCCCAGGTTTTCTCCCCATTGGAGCCTCTTTCCCTATTTATTTTCCCCAACTGCCTCTTCAGTGTCAGCAATATGGAGCCAGCCCTTGGGTAACTCGCAGCCTCCCTCCACTCCTTGGCACGAGGTGAGCTCACCCCCTCCTCCCCACCAGCCTTTTATTAGCAACACTTTATTTTGTTATTTTACCTCCACTCCTCCCTCTATCTACAGCCCTTGCACTCCATTATTTAAAGATGGGGTTATCATCTCCTCACCCCCATCCAAACACACACTTTCTTATTTGTCCAGTTCCCGCCTAGCCCCCATCCCGCCGGCAGGACGGTCCCTTTTCCGTACAGACTGATGATTGTCCAGACAGTGAATGATCATTTTGTCTATATATATGAAGATGACGCACGGGCCGCATAGAAAAACTCAATCAGTTATGCACGGAGGAAAGGCTTAGGCCCGTTTCCTTGACAACCAATGCCCAGCACTAAATACTTGCATTTTACTTGCCAAATACTACAGATTAGCCAACTAAAGCCTGCTTTCTCCTTCTTAAAAGGTCTAAACATTCAAGCACCGTCCACTCAGCGCAAGCAAGCTAATGTTATTAGACGAATATCTCCTGGCACACAAAAGGGGGGCAGCATTTGGGGGGCGAGAGGAGGAGAAAAGCAGTCTTGTTTTCTGTCTGAAAGCCAACCACATCACTTAGCAACGAGCCCCGGAGGCCTGCCAGAATTCAACCCTTGTTTGCAGCCTTTTAGTCCGGCTCAGTAAATTACATTTAACGCAAGCTGGGAGGGTCTGGGAGTACCGAAGGGCTGAACAAACAGCTCCCTGTGCTGCCCACGAGGTACTCGGTTGGGTCCAGCCGAGGGGAAGGTGACAGGAGGCGATGGGAAAGGAGAGAAGGGGCTGTTGGTTGGGAGAAACCGTCTCTTGCCACTGAGGTTTGGGAGGGTGGGGGGCAACAGGAAAAAAACAATTGGAAAGGTGAAGGTGAAACACAGGCAACCATCGCTCGCTGGCTACTGGCGGTGGCATCGCTCCTTGGCATGCCAGAGCCGAGCTCTCCCCGTGCTAGGCAGGTCCCAAGTGTTATCTCACTACACAAACCAGAGAGAGACAGAAACACTCTCTGGAGCCATCCCCACCCCTGCCAGTACTGATGCTCACATCAAACCCACAAGACTAAAGCCAGCGCAGAGGTGGATTAAGGGGTTTGTCTGTCACTCCCTTCACTGGTGAGGAACAAGCACGTGGAGAAGGGTTGTCCTCAGGGGTGGGCAGAGGGTGGCGGATTGGGGCAAAGAGGACTCACTCCTGCATGGGTAACCTCACTCCTTGCTGTGGTGATTTACAATGTGCCCTGGGTTGGCAAGGAGAGCGGAGGATGCCAAAGTCAGCTGATGCCACACAACCTGCACAGGGTGACTGCTCTCCCCAGCGAACAGATCCCAAGGGAATGGCCAAGACAGGTCTGAGAAACCTACCTTTGATGCTGCTGAGAGACATCGAGCGATCCCGGTCTGCTAAGCTGGGCCCCAGTTTGCTGCTGCTGCTGCTGCTGTTGTCCTTTTGCCGGGCCACGGCCACAGCGATGCCAACAGGCAAGTGCCTCACCTCCACCTCGCCCTGGGAGCCGATGCTCTCGCGGCCAAAGGATTTGGCACTCTCGGGTCTCTCGGGGTCCCTTTTCAGCTGCTTTGCCGGCTGCTGCGATAGCAACTGCTGCACTTTAGAGGTGCCCAGCTGCGAAGAGTCCAACTTCATGTTGCCCAAGCCACCAAAGGGGCTCTTCTTGCCACAGCTCTGCCGGGACGCGGTCTCCTTGGCAAAGCTGCCACTGTACTTGATGAGACTCTGCATGGCCGACCCTTCGCCATGGGAGGCGGGGTGGAGGACATCTGTAGCACCCCGCGAGCCCACCACCGAGGTCCGTGGCAAGCCACTGGGGTCAAGGTAGACCTTCTTGGCTTCCTCTTCTGCCCGCGTGACGTGGTTGTGCTGCGCAGCCAGCACCGCCATCTGCGTGGTGGCAAAGTTGCCCATCTCAAAGGGCTTCCACTTCTGCTCGGGTGGTTTCAGCTGACCGTGGTCCAGGTGCTGCCGGGAGGAGTCCAAAGTGCCATAGACCTTTGTTGCTTCTTTGGAGCTGGATCGCTGGAAGCGGTCCCGCTCACAGGGGCGATGCTCTGCCTCCGGACTTGGCTTCAGCAAGTCCTTGGAGGTCAGAAACTCCCTGCTCTCCGGAGAGCCCAGCCCCGTCCGGTTGAGGAAGGGCTCTGAAGTGACCTGTCTCTTCAGTGCCATGGAGTTCGCCCTGATCACCGAGCCCTTCTCCCGCAGAGCCTCCATCCTTTTGGCATCACTGTGGCAAGAAAAGTCCTGGGACAAGAGTGTGCGGGAGGTGTCTGCGAGGCACCGCTCCGTGGGTGACTGCAGCACCCCCACCTTGCCAAGTTCCTTGTCCTTCACCTTGTTGTCACGGGCCTGTGAGGCTATTTGGATGGGCCCACTCCTCTCGTCGTAGGCTTCGACCGAAGGCACAAAGGTGGGGGCGATGACTTTGTGCTCCCTCCCCAGCTCCTTGGCCGGCGGGAAGATGGCGTACATGCTGGAATGGACGGGCTGCGGAGGGAATGTCGTGGCCGGCGTCATCTTCCCCGGCTGCGAGGGGTGCGGGGACGGGCAGCTGCAGGAGACGTGCAAAGTGCCCATGGAGGGCAGGAGGGGCTCCCCCCGCTTCAGCCGCTCAGCATGGGCATGCGTGGAAGGCCTCATGTTCTCGTCATGCCGAGCAGGATCCTTGGCACAGCGGTCCTGCTCGGCACCCAGGACCTTCAGGATGGGGTCCCCACTGCCGTTGCAGTTGCTGAGAGAAGAGCTCTGCAGCGGGTTCTTGGACTTGGGTTCCCCGCTGCCCGCCCCCCGATTTGGCATGTGGTCAGCCAGGAAGGGCGAGAGACGCTCACCGACCTTCACCACCTTCTCCACCACGCTCACTTTCCGGTCGCTGTCGGGCTTGGTGTCCTGTGTGAGGTCTACCACGCTGCGGGGACGGGGCTCCTCCTTCGGTTTGCTCTCCTTCTTGGCAAAGGGCAGGGACAGATCGCTCCGGCATGCCCGCTCCTTCCCACTGGGATCTTTCAGGCCTTCTTTCGAGCTCTTATGCAGCTGCCCAAGGTCCTTCTCCCGGAGCAGAGTGCTTGGCGTGTGGCCACTCGCAGTCCTCGACAGGGGAGGCTGTGGGTGCAGAGCGGACTGGCCTGCATGGCCAGACAAGTAAAACCCATCTGCAGAACAAAAGCAAATAAGATTACCATGGGCTTCCAAGCCCTTCAAGTCCAACAGAGACAGACAAGATGTGGCAAACCAGGAGGGAACAGGCTTCAAGGATGTCTCAGCAATGACCAGGGCAGAAGAGACCATTAGGTACCTCCACATGGCCCAGGTGGGATGCAGGACAGCCCTGTCTCTGATGTGTATTGAGCTTTGAGATGCAGCAGCATGTGAGGGTTTCAGAGGGACCCGGCCCTGATGAGGTGCAGCCTCATCCAAGACCTTGGTACTGCCAAGACCAGGACACATGTCTGGACGACAACCCCAAGGGTTCCTGCTCTTCACCCTCAGCATCCAACAGCTCCAGCAGCCAAGCAAGCACCAAGGACATGGCAAGTACACACGAGTGACCAAGGGGAAGAGCAAGCAGGGACCCAGACTCACCTTTCTGTGACTCGAAGAGGCTGTGCTGACCCAGCTGGGCTAGGAGAGGACTGCCGGTGCTGGGGGGCTCGAGGTGGCTCAGGGGTATGTACGATGGGTAGAGCCCGTTAGGCAGATGGGAAAAGCCTGCAGGAAACGGGAAACAGAAGAGGGAAATATGTTTCAGCCCAAGCAGCACGCTGCCTTGGAATGAGACCTGCAGGAGCACAGACTGTTGTGGCTGCCGGTCCCTCACGCGCCAGGAGCAGCTGCCGTGAGGACGCGCGCGGCGACGCACACAGCCCACGGCGAGGAGCGCAGCTCGGGACCCCGACTGCAGGTCCCCTGGGTCCCCCAGCTCAGCCCCTGTGCCTCGAACCCCACGGCAATGGGAGCATGCTGCTGTCTGAGCACAGCCCCCGATCTGCAGGCATGGGAGCTAAGCCACCTGGCTGATGGGATGTTTTATCACAAGTACAGCGACCTGAGGGTGAGGACACTCCCCAACACGCTTCCCAAGCGGTGATAAGATGCTCCTGCCAGCACAGCTTTGCCAACACAGCCTGTCCCCACTGCAGCTGCCCTGCAGCAGGGACACACTGTTGGGAAAAGGTGAGAGTCTCCTCCACAGCAGCTCTCTCAAAGCGTAGTGTCACGTATCCAAAATCAGCATCCTATCCCACAGGAAGGCAGAAACGGAGCAGAAAACCCACCACCCATCCACAAGCTGTGAGAAGGCAGTATGTCCCCAAGGTCTTGCTGCCAGTGGTCGGGATGATGTCCTGGATGTTGGGGCCTCATCCAAGAGCAATGTCCTGATGCCAACAACCACCATCAGCGTTTCATCAGTGAACACCATCACTGTAACAGCGGCAGCAACACGCTCTCAGCTGCAGGCAGCAATTCCTCTGCAACACTGCCACCGAACGGCACCCGCACTCAGTACAAACCCCAGCGCTCTGCCAGAACCAGCTTCCCAGTTGGTGCCATCGCTTAAAAACTGATTAAAAGCCATCGGGAGACTCTGAAGGAGGCAGTCAGGCCCTTTGCAATCCTCTTCCCTTCCCCTCATACCCCTCTAGAAATGAACCAGAATACAACAATCCCACCGAAAGCAACCAGGCAACGAGTTTGTCAAGACTTCAGCATCCAAAAGGATCAAAACAACATCAAACCAAAACCCATCAGAAGACAGAGAAGTTCAGTCCCCAGAGCTGCACGTGGAGCACCATCTGCGAGAGCCAGTCAATATTTCACATTATTTAGACAACTGGGATCTCTTTCCACATACATGTTTGTATCCCGGCACATGTGCTGCACCGACACGGTGCTCTGTACAGCTCCTGGCCCAGATCCATCGCCCGACAGTCCCCAGCAGCGTGAGACCCCCATGCCACCCCACCAGCAGCAGGACATGGGGAGGTGATGTGCTCACAAAGCTCAATACAGAGCTTGTTCCCAGGAGGTAAAATTGCCATTAAATCCTGCATCATATGCTGTAACCAGCATGCACACACATTCACACCTCTCCTTGGGAACCCCAAAACCTCTTAGACTGGAGCATTTCCAAGCACAGTTTCTTATTCCAGGGCTGGAGAGCACTGTGCAGCACCCAGGGGCACCTACCCCAGTTAGCTGTGAGCAGCTCTGCTCCACGGCATGTTTGCATCGGCCGTAACACCTCCACACTCCAGCATGGCTGGGCTGGCGATAAGCCAGCGTCTGCAGCAGGAGAGACACATTTCCGAGGGAACGCGAGTCCCATCTGGCAGAGCACATGGTTGTGGCATGGCAAACCCCCTGGAGCACCCTGTGTCATGCCAGCCCAGCAGCCCTCGCCCCAAACATTGCCACATGAGCCCCTCCTTCCATGCAGACCTCAATGTCAGCTGCAGCCACTCCAGCAGGTGAGAACACCGGCATGGAAATCACAGTGAGCCGCGTCCCACGCTGCAGATACCACTGTGCACAGATGCCCAAGGCACATCCCCACTTGCAGGCAGTGCAAGGACATGAAGAGACACCTGCAGAGCTCCTGGAAGGGGACACAATTCAGTCCTGTCATCAAGCACAGAGCTGAAGCTACTGGTACCCAAAGAGGCATTTTGGTACCAGTTACATCCCTGGTCCTACTGGGATAGTTCCCTGCCTGCAGCATCCTACAGGGTTATCAGGGATAACCCTGTGCCAACCCCATCCAATCCCAATCACCCTGGGGCTTCCCCCACAATCAGTGTTTCCATATCCCATCACTGGGACCCAGCCTCAGCCCAGCAACGCCGGATGAGGAGTGGGAAGGTCAGCTGAAAAAACGAGGGGACAAGGGACTGTGGATGACAGTGGGCAAAAGGCAGACAAAATCCTTTCCAGTTGCTCAGCCTAACAAGCTGTCACAAAGGTTTTCTTGACACTGCACTGGAGTGGGACACAGAGCAGCAACAGGCAGCTTCATGTGCAGCCTGTGCTGGGAACAGGTTCAACGGGGACAGGCTGAGAACCCCATGGGATAATGTCCCCAGCCTTGGCTGGGAAGCAGCAGCAGAACTGAGCTGGTGCCACCAGTAACCCTCAAAGCCACCTCGCACCAGGCAGCCCTGAAGCTGCCCAGGCAGTATTCACCTTCCAGGAACCAGAGCCACAGCCTTCCTGGGGCCAAACCCAACGCAAATCCAGCCCCGGGGCACCACCAGCACACCCCTCCCTCCGCACAGCCCTCCGGCAGCCACGCTGGACTGGCGTAAGACTCGCACACAGCCTGGAACCTGCTGCCCCACTCCCCTGGGCAGAACCTGGAGGAGAAACCTGCTCCTTCACGCGCTGTTAAGTAGCTGCATTTGCAGGAGGCGGCCGCGGGCAAGTCGCTCCCTCCTTGGATCTCCACGCCAGAAAGCGATGCCAAGGGGAGAAACTCTACCGCAGTGAGCAACGCACAACTCACCCCAACCATGGGTTTCTGCCAAAGGAAAGGGAGGGGAAAAGGGGGAAACCACAACTATCTCCATCTGCCCGGGGCCAGAGCATTTGCTGAACCAGCGCAAGATCCTTTTTTGCTCAGGGACACGCCGACAGGTCTCAGCAGGCTGAGCCACGCTCCTCCAGCCAACTGCTTGCCGAGGCGGGCTGGCACCGCGGCACATGCAGGGAGGCACGAGTTGGCAGCATGGCCAGCACCAGACAGGCTGTACCCCCCCTCACTTCCCTGCCACACCACACTGAACAAGTGTGCCCATCAGCACGGCCTCTGGCCACCTAGGAAAGGCACTGACATGAATTCACTGACATGAATCCCACACGGCTGCTTTGGCAGCGTGGGCACACGGGATTCAAAGCAGCCCACCTTAGAGGCCAAAAGCTTTTAAGGGGCACAGAGATCATCCTTTAAGCCACCTTAACCCTGCAGGAAGATGAGAGCCAGCTGCTAAATCATACATCCCCGCTCTTTTTTACTGGGATAATCCAGTGGGTGTAGTGGATGGGCATAGAGGGGGAGGGGATGCATGCCCATCCCCTCCTTCCCAGCTCCAAGATGGGCTTTTAAAACCTACCTGCTTTGCACAACCGAGATATAAATCACTAAGGGCTGTTAGCAGAGGAACTTGGCGGGTGCAGATGCGTCAGCCCAGTTGAAAACATCTTCTTCATCTTGGCTCAGCTCTCCTAAACGGCACTGGGGGAAGAGGTATGGTCGGGTGACTCACCACCGAGAGGGGATGTGACTGGTGGGGAGATGAGATACCAGCGACCGCACAAACCGCACACCAAACGTCTGGAGGCTGGAGGTCACACAGGGGGAAGCGGGAGGGGAACGGGCCCCACGTGCTCAGCCCGCTCGGGGTTTGCCCACAGCTCCTCGGGAGGAGGGAGCCACCAGAAAACATCTCCTGGCCGAGGTGGTGAAGACAGGCAGCAGATGTGTTCGCAGCGGAGCGGGCTGCTGTGTGCTGCTGGTCACCTGGAGCTTTTAACCCCCTGGGCTCTCTTCATCTTGCCCCCCACCCTGGTCCCCAGGCCTGAAATTCAACCCCAGCTGGATGAGCCAGCCAAGCCTGGGTTGTGAAAGAGCCAAGGAGGAGGGGGACATGCTGGAGGGGACATGCTGGAGCTCTCTGCAGACGTGGCTCTGCAGACGTGGCTCTGGCCAATGAGCCAGCCTACAGGTCTGATGCAACATATATACCAGCTCTGGGCCCAGCCAGCACCTTCACAACATCCCCGTGCTGCCCTCCATGCCGTGCCAGCTGCTGATCCATCAGAGGTGACTGCTCACCCAAGCACCCACAAAGTGCCACGGGCAGCAGGCAGGAGTGACACAGACACCTCTCAACAGGGAATTCTGTCCCCATGCTGCCAGTCTGGCTCTGTGCTCTGTCCAACGCACCAGGGAGAAGCAGCAGCACCTGCAGAGCCTCCACCAGTGCCCAGGGACGGCTCTCTGGTCCCTGCTGTCGCATCAAAAGGCACCAAGCAACAGGTCGTGGCCACATGAAAGCCCTGGCAACCTGGATGGGCAAGGAGGTGGCCACATGTGATGCTGGTTGCAAAGTGCAACCCCAAAGCCAAGCCCCAGGCACAAGTCCTCTGTGCCCGAGAAGCCACAGCCCCGTCAGCGGAAGACCCGCGGCCTCCAGAACCCTGGGAGAGATGAAGTAACTCTCCCCCATCACCCGTCTGCCCGTTACGGGTTTCTGCCACTTATGAAATATTTCCAACTGCCTTCATCCCAACCCCTCCTCCTCGGGCAGCGATGGGCTGACACGCTGCCAGGAAGCAGGCTGGCACCACGCAGGGCTATGAGCGCAGGGAGACCCAAAGCAAAAAGCTTGTCCCTGCTGTCCTCCAGTCTGAGCCCAGAGGGGCTGGGAAACACAGCGGCAAGGATTTGGGTTCATTTCCAGGGGGTGTTTTCAGGGCTGGGCACGAGGGAGATGTGCAGCCCCGCTGCAGCCCGTGGTCTCTGCTGGCTGCTGAACCCTGTAACGTAGCAGCAGCCGCAGCCACCCCTGGCCAGGAGTACGGTCACCTCTTCCCCAGTCCAGCTTGCAGCACTTCACAGGCAGCCAACTGGGACACCAGTCCACGCCATAAACAGCTGGATAAACGCTTACATCCTCACACATCCCCTTTCCCCAGCAGGGAGAGAGGGGATCCAGAAGAAGTCCAAGCACAGTGAGTACCTGACGGCTTCCAGCCTTCCCGGGACCCCATCCCAGCGCCGGTGGGATGGCTGCCATCTCAGACCAGCTGCCCATGCTCACCATCACCAGCACATCACTGTTCCTCTCCTGGCAGAAGCAGCAGCTTCCCGAGGCGAGACTCTTTCAGGGCCACCCTCCCGCCCAGCACACACCTCCCCATCCCTGTCCCATAACAGGGGAGCACGCAGCACGGCGAGGCACGGCCGGAGCTATTTCTCATGCACACATTTACGGCTGCAAACAGCTGAGAGCCAGCAGTGCTGACAGCATAAATCTTTGCCACCTCCTCCGCTGTCTGCCAGGGCGGCTCTAGTGACACCCGAGGCACTGGAGCCACCTTGACTCCGTGCCACACACGAGACAGCAGCCATACGAGCCCCCAAACACGCCAGGCTGAAACCAAAGCCCCCAGATTAGATGCACCTGGACTGGAGTGGTGGCCAGTCCCCATCCCCGCAGCACCAAGCCACCACCGCCATCGCACCCCCCCTCAAAAGCATGACCCTGCCATATTTACACCCCGTGCCACAGGGCTGGCAGCTGCTTCAAAGCCATAACTTACAGCCTTGACTTTCTACAGCCCCTGAAGGTCTTCAATCTCATCCCCTGGACCGAGAACTGCCAGATAATTTAACTCCTCGTTTCATCTTCCAAGGGCTCCAGCGAGCTTGGAGAATCGCGGCGCTGCTGGACTCCCGCAGCCATGGTACACCAAGGAGCTAGGGAGGGTTCTCCGCCTCCATGAAGTTNTATTTCCATGGAGGCGGGGAACCCTCCATGAAGTTCCTCCTCACCTGGGTGATGGAACGGCCCCAACGCCCCTGGAGATGGCAGAGGAGGAGAAAATGGGAAGAGGTGGCTGCAAGCACTCAAGGGATTGGTGCTCGCTCCCCAGTGTTGTCCCTGGCACCCTATGGACTTGTTTTCCACTGTGCAAGGAAGCAAATGCATTCCAAGATGTACCAGTGTTTCAGGGCTTGGGGACACAGAAGAATGCCACTGGAAAGATGACCTCAAGATCTCCCATGAGGTTGTCCACCAGCTCCCTGTTTACTGTGGATGCAGACAGGCACAGCATCTGCATGGAGGGAGCCAAAAGCCACCCAGCTGGGGACATGGATCCCTCTGTCAGGGTGAAGGTGGCTTTTCCTCCCGCTGGAGGGGCCAGGATGAAAATCATCTCACTAGGACCCTCGATGTGACGTGCAGGTGGTCTGCACAGCCTCATGTGGTGGCCTGGGAAGCACAGACATGGTGCTACCTTAATCCTGACACACCAGCACTCAAACCAGTGTCACTGGGTCACTGCTGGCTCTCACAGCAGAAGCTTCCCCTCTGTGGCCCCAGCCTGAAATCCCCCACCAGGTCAGATGTCTCTCCTTTTCCACTGGTGTAATTAAACCTGACGCCCCAATGGGGGTCCACCAAAACCTCCAGGCTCTCACCACACAACCACCCAGCTTTCCTCAATACCAAGGAGCGACTCAGTGGGCTTTTCTGCTCCACATTAACTAGGATGCCATACCAAAATGAAAACACATGAGATTTTAACCCTTAAACTGATCAGCAGCACCCCCAGGAATGTGGAACCTGTCTGCAATCTTGCCTTCACCTCCTGATTTTCTAAGAGAACCTCAAAAGTTCTTTGCTCTGGTCCATCCATCACGGTGAGGACGCTCCAGGCCCTGGTAGCTCCAGGCCCTGCACAGAGGCCCTAGGGCTGACTGCTCCTGGCACCAGAGGCTTTCATGGCTCGTTCCTCCCCCTCCTTCCTAAGCACAGGAATTCAACTCATTCCATGTATGTTCTCTTACATCACCCAAACCTGGTGCAGCAGTTGGGATGCAAACAGGCAAGAGCCCCCCACCCCCCACAGACCGAGCTCTGCCCGGGCAATTAACCCAGCAACACCCAGGCGCTGGCTCTGCGCCGCTGCCCCGTGCCTTCGTTAGCCAAGAGCTCGTTACCCTTCGCTGCCAGAGCCAGGAGAACTACAGGCACTCGGTGGGGGAGGTTATTGTGGGATGGCACGGGGTGCCGGTCCCCACCATCACCTGCACCAAGTGCCTGCCAGCAGCAATTAAATCAGCCTTCAAAGAGCGATCCCAGCTTTCCCAGCACCATTAGCCGTGCCCTGGAGGGAACACGGTCTATTTTCAGCCACAATGACTTAAGACCAGGTCACTAGCAGGTTAAATGGGACTGTGCAGCATTATCTCCCTGCCTTCCCATTGAGAAATTAAACACCGCAGCGTGATGGGCAGCAGCCAGCCCTGCGGACATGCTGGGCGCCCACCCAAAGGTAAATGTCATCTGTCTTCTCCCCCCCTGGGCTTCCCAGGGCTGGCCCTGGCCACCCACTGCTCCGGCTGCCTCCCCTCTGCGTGGGGTGGTGGGTCACCATGGGATCACACCCGGGTTTGTAGCTGCCTGTCCTCCTGCCCAGCACGGTGAGGGGGCTCAGACAGGACAGTTCCCACCGTGACACCTCTGCGGTCACATCTGGCTCCACACACACGGGGATGCTCTGCAGAGCACACATGTTGGGACGGCACCTCAATGCAGATGCCACGAGACACTGAAGGGCACCCAAAGGTGCCAAGCCAAGGCGTGCTGGAAGGAGCCTCAGCACCCCTACTCTGCAAACCCAAACTGGGCTCCTCTCCTTGTCCCTCCTGACAGAAATGAGCTGGCCTGACTCCAAGTCCCCAAGCTACTGATTTCACCAGGGCCATCGGAGAGGTGGCATCACCACAGGGCCACCACCAAAACCCAACCATCACTAGCATCTGGCAGGGAGCTGGCAGCTGGACATGGGTTTGTTTTGCCTCCCAGGCCCCTGCCAGGCGCAGTCAGCACGAGCCAGGGATGACTCAAAGCCCTGGGAGACGCGGGCTCGCTCCTGCGCTGCTTATTTTAAACCTTCTTGTTTGCAAAGCAGCTGCCGTCGCTCAGCACCTCGGCACACCTGGCAAAGGAGGGGTGGCACTGCAGAGGGAAACTGAGGCACGGAGTGCCACATCACCCAAGTCAGACCTGAACACGGCAACACCAATGCACGGATGCTCAGCCAACAGCCAGCAACCACCGCACAACACAGGGGTTGTGGCAGCAAGTGGGGACAAGCCCCACCTGGGGCTGTACCTAAGGCATCACCTATGACCCAATCATGTTCAACGAGCTCCTGCTTCACCACTCATGCTCAGATATGGGCCAGGATGGGGCAAGGTGAAGCTGGAGGTGCCCACCAATACCTGTTCTGCACGTTACAGGGGTAAACGCATCCCTCTGCCAGCCCCCAGCACTGACATTCACAGCACCTGAAGGGAACAAAACCAACCTGGGAGCGATTCAGAAACGGGCTGCAGACACCTCAGGGTGGAAGAATGAGACCCACACACGGACCATGATCCTGTAAGCCGCTTTTCTTTAGGAAACCAGGCTCTAAAGCTCAGCCTATGCCCAGCCTTTACCCCTGATCCCACATTTTTTATTCTTTTCCTTCCAGAAGCTCCTGCCCTTCCCACACCTTCCTGACGATCAGCCCACGCCATCCTTTCCACACTGAAAAAACACCAAACCACAAAGCAAAGGTCTATGACTGGCAAACACCCGACACCGTACACCTGCCTACTGCTGCTAACAGGAGATAAACACAGGGGCAGATATTATGGCGGCGTGCTTTAATTCCTGATGAATTATGCAAATCTGTATTCAAATTGGAGCACAGTCCTTGGGCTCTTGACAAATTGCCAACCTGGCCCCGATGTCACTAGGCAGGGACAGCCAGCCTTCGCTGAGGTGGAGCACTAGATGGATGCCCTGTGTAGGTGCATGCACACACGTGTGGAGCTGCACATCTCAGCTAGGGAGACCAGAGATCACCTGCATGAACACTCCAAGAGGGACTTTTGCATTCCTCCTTCCTCGGAGCTGCGCCAGCCTGGCCAGTGAAGGCCACCCAGCTTTCATGTCCTTCACAAGATGGAAGCAGCTTGGGTCGGTGATGAGATTCAAAGCAGGAAAGAAGATAAAATCCACCATGGTTGGGGCTGAGAAGGAAAGGAGTCATGGAGGGGAAAACCTAAAACACTTGTGTCGATATGAATGTCACCCCTGAAGCCGAGGAGAGGAAGATCTGTCCACAAAATAGTCACAGAGAGGGCTCATCTGATGAAAACAGGAATTTCCGATCCCACACAAACCCCAACATACATTAAAAGCAGCAGAAGAATCGCCGCTTTGTGTCGCTAATCTCATTAGGGAGAAAGCCCCGCTGCAGCGCCCGCACTGCAAAGGGAAACCCCGGCGTGCTGCACACACCGCACCCCGGGAGCCCGGCACCGTGTGCCAGCGCGGCAGCGGGGATGGCGCGAAGATGCGCTGGGCTCTCACCCACACTTTGCCAAGGTACCTGCACCCAGCTTTACTCTCCTTCCCAGATCTTTACTCACTGGAGTATTGTCCACTCAGGTTCTGTGTGACATGGCATGTGAGACGAGCCCCACTAGCAGATCGGGACACGAAACGCCAGCGCTACACCCGCTGCACGGCGATAAGACGGGGCCTTATTTAATTCACACGCCGCTACCAGCACTGCCTGCAAGCAGCAAAGACCTGAAGCCCTTCCCAACCCTTCCTCCTAAACACACCAGCCAATTAGTATTTTTATTTTTTTTATTAAAAGCAATTAAACCAAATGTATTAAAAGCATATTCAAGCCACGGGGAATTCTGCTGAGAGGGGGTGGGGGGCAGAAAGGGAAGCACGGGTGATATATCTAACCGCCAAACATAAAAAGGGATCTTTGCTAGCAGGAGCGCGGCAGGGTAAGATGGATGGCGGCAGAAGCAGGAGCAACCTTTGCAGAAGTTATCAGGGGTATCAGAGAGACAGGTCTGAATGCTTTAAAATCTCCACTCTTCCCCTGAAAGGCAGGTTCTCTCCTGAACATACCGCGCTGCTCCTTCTTCTCTTGCTCGGAGCCCACCATGTTCAGCTTGCCTGCCGGCATCCAGCTCGCTCAAAATGGCTCTTTGGCCACCGCTACGCTGGCAATAAAATTTATTCCCAAGGTCATTTCACTCTTTTGCCACTATTTCAGATCTTACTGGATTTAAACAAAACACATCCTCCCATACCGAGCCCACGCTTAACCCCCGCTTCTGCCCATCGCCTCCCTGATTTAGAGATACCACACTCTCAACTACCTTTCGCTTCCAATAACCATCAGCAACAACAGCTGGAGAGGAAAACCAGAGCATATTGTGCACCCAACAGCTGATCCTCACGGCGTGGGGAAAGAGCCCAACTGTCACCGCCACGGCGCTGCCGTACGGCACGGGGCTCCTGCCGCGCCGTCCTCCCCAGCCGGGGATGGGTAGGAAGGGTTTGTGCCGCTGCCGTCATCCCCTCGGCATTTAAGGGCTGGAGAGAAGCGAGTGATAAGCAAAGAACACAAACAGCAGAGTGAAACGGCATTTTTTTCCCCAGCCGTGGTGGGGGGGTGCATTGCGATACCCGCTGAGCCAAACCAGCCAGAAATGTGGGGCTGGGAGGAAGCACAGGGAGAAGGAAACCCCCAAATACTCAAGGCCAGGGAGAGGTAGCACCCTTCAAGGCAGCCACACCGGAGCGCTTCCCTCCCAAACTCATCCCCGGGCTGGAAAAGCCAGCGAGGGGCTGCCGCGACTGGATGCAGTGCTGCTCCCTCACCCTGGCTCTGCAGGCTAACCCCGGGGCTCCTTGCCTTCCCCAACGCTGCCTTGTGTTTTCGGGTCGGTTCAGGGCCCACGGTGCTCTCTGCTTCAGCAGCGAGGCAGAACAAAGCGCGCCCTTGTCCTCGGCACCTCGAGCAGGCGATGCTGGATCGCGTTACCTAACCCAGACCAACCTCCCGTCCCGGCAAGGCAGCTTTCGTGTCAGCACATGCCAGGCTGGCCCGGATTCCCTGCACCACCTCCCGCCCGAAGCTTTAACTGGACCAGTTTAGTACACACTGAAAACACACGGAGCCTTGTTTCAACTCGTCGAGTAGTAACCCCAGCTAAAGGAGGTGATCCGACACCCTCCCGCCGGTCGCAGCCGCAGCCGAGCCGCAAGGCGCTCACCTGGAAGGCTGCCGTAAGGACGTTAATTCCCCTTAACAATGTTCACTTCCATATTCATCAGAAGATGGTGAAATGACAAGATGGGGTGGGGGGGTGTTTACTATATAATTATAAACTAATTTCAGCTCTACCCTGGGTTATCCTACGAAGGAGATCTAAAATTTCCCTTACGAAAGCCCTGCTCTGCTAACCGCGTCTGCAGCGAGATTAATTCCCAGCCATTTCCATTTCTCTAACAGCTGCTGTGCTGGGAAAGAGCAGGAGCCTGTCCCCGATGCTGGGGACCTGCCCGGTGCCCCGTGCCATCCCAGCCTAGGATTTATAGCACTGGCACATCCTCCAGATCAAATTTTCACCGGCACACCATCAGTCGTGGCTGGGACCGGTGGCTGTCCAACCCCACGCCAAGGAGACTCGGTGCTGGGTGGGGGTCAAGGCTCGCTCGGGGCAGGGGGAGAAACGCTGCTGGAGAGCACGTTAATATAGTACATCTCCACCAGCACAAGGTATTGAAAAGGCAGAGCCAGAGCCCCTGCTCAGCTGGGGAAGGTGTTAGGAACCCCTCACGGTGGAGAATCCCGCAGGACCGTGCTCCAAGCCAAGTTCTTGTGCGTGGTCCAAGCCCAGCGGCTCTACCCGAGCTAGTGCAATTTGGGGTGGGAACTCTGAAGAGGGATGGGGACAAGGCGGACAGTCCTTCATGCCCCTCCTGAAGGATGGAAATGTCACCTTGCAACCCACCCAACCACCAGGACACAAGGGAAAGGGGGTCGAACCACACCAGGAACCCATGATGGGAGACTCAAAACCACAGAAGCCCCTATTTTCCCTCATTTCATTCCCAGTGCAAAACCCAAGAGGTTGCTCCTGGCTCGCTTACAGCCTACGAGTTGGCCACGGGCCCGAGGGATCTGCAGGGACATCACTTAATGGCCGAGCGCTTCCTCCACCCCCAGAGACGCCGGGTGTAAACGGGAGAGTGTGACGGGTCAGAGCACAACATTCCTGCCCAGCACAAGCCAGCGCCACCTCCCTCAGCTCCGCCGGGACAAGGACACTCGCTGCTCTGCCTGGAAACATCTATGGAAAAGCAGCTAACTTCACCAGGGCCTCAAGGGAGCAGAAACATCTACCCAGATAGGTCCCTGGCCAGCCTGCATTCCTCTCGGTGTTACACAGCCTTGGAGACCCTGCCCCACGGAGCCCCCCGCGCTCAGCCCCTCGCACCACCCCCTGGGCGGGTAGGGAGGGGGAACTGCGATTTCAAGGGCCATTAAACACGGATGGTATTTTCCTTACAGCAGAAAAACGTGACCTGAAAGAGCCGAGTCGCACCACGGCCAAAACCCCACAGCTGGTCCGGGAGCCCCGGCCTCCAGCCCAGCTCTGGGGAGGGGACGGGCATCGGCGCTGCCTCGGTGGCTCCTACGAGCGAAGCGGTTTTAGCATCGACGCAGTTCAGACGCGCAAACTGTGCTTCTGCTGGCACCGCCGACGGCAAGGCCCGCTCTGCAAAATCTGCCGCCTCAGCAGAAGCACAATTTTGCCATTATAAGGATGGCTACAGTGGGATTTTTTTGCTGCCACAGCAAAGCTATCCTGGGGGGTTGGATTTTTTTTTTTTCCTCTTTTTTTCCCCTCCCCTATGCTCATACCTGGCCCAGCTGTCTGGAAAACTTCTCTCTGGGCACAGCAGGCCTGAAGCAGGGGATGGTTTCAGAGCAGCCTTAAATCCCTGCATCTGAATGCACATGTTAATGTGGAAGCATGAAAGCAAGCGAACCAAAAATCTCTCCCCTCCGCCTGACTGCTTTTCCTTTCAGTCACCGCTCTTGAGCTGGATTTAACACAGAACCAGCTCTGCTCGTGACGGTGTGACCCTTTTCCCGGGCACTGGAAAGTGTTTCTGAAGCGTATTTTAATGGAAGAAGGTGGACATCCTTTTACACAAACAAGTATCTGTTCCAGTAGCCACCCCCATACGCATTCCACCCAAGAAAGGATACCTCAGTGCATGGCAAAAAGCAGATTTCTTTTTTATTATGAAATAAGAATATTTATTATTGTTTGAAACTTGGAAGACTTTTTTTTTTTTTGCATCTGGATAGTATTTGCTCGCACACAGACCCGCTGCCAGGGAGGAACGCGGTCACAGAGCAGCCAGCCCTTCACAGTTGAGTCCGAGGGAGACTTTTCCACCTCCCCCAAAAACACAGGAGCTGCCAAGAACAACGCACCCGCCGCGGATGGAGCGGAGACCAGGACACTCGCTCAGAGCCGAAGACGGTGGGGTAGGGGGTAGGAGCAAAACTATAAACTCCTCCCTATTTTGTGCCAAGGCTGCAAAGCACAGCGACTGCTTTAACAGACAAAACCACCCGACTCCATAGATTGCAGCCTCTTTTTATACAACGTCTTCCCGGCAAGCTGCGCTGCTGCCAGGGATAAAATTCCATAGCAAACAGTCACCTTCCTCCCCTGGCCCTCAGTGGGCGCCTTTGGGAGCACCCCACTGCTCCCAAAACCCCCCTGGACAGAGGCGATGGTGATGCCCAAGAGCACGGGGGGGAACACGGGATGGCAGCTCCGTGGCGGAGGGCTGGCTCGCCTCCCGCCTGGGCCTCCAGCTCCCTCCTCCTCCCTCCCTGTGCTTCCAACAAAGGGGCTTCTGTCCCTGTCCTCGCACAGCGGCAGCCAAAACGCCACTCCGAACCCCCCAGAGAAGAGCCAAGGGTCCGAGGGTCACTGGGCACAGCCCAGGCGCCCGTATTTTGGCGCTGGGGCAGCGCCCGGACAGCCGTAATGAGCAGCAGGGATGAGGAGAAAAACAAGGAGTCGGTGCCGGCGATAACTGGATTCTCAAATATGGCCAATCGTGCTATTTTTACAGGGGCGTATTTATTTTAGGAGAACTCTGGGACGGATTCAACAGTCTCTCTCTTCAGCCCAGCGGTATTTAAAGATCGGTTTGAACCAGCTCTATTTAAAGGCTTTGCCTCCTGCCCACTTTTCTTAACCCCTTGCACAAGGCTTTGCTTTCCGCCCCTCCAATCCCCTCCTAAAACCGAAACAAACCAAAAAAACCCACAATGATAACCAAATAGAAAAAAAAACACCAACCCCAACCCCCACCAAACCACACACCAACATCAATACTGCGAACGCAAACCTACAAAGGGCCCCTCCATAGCAGGGAGCACTCGGCATTTCAAATGATATCATTAAAGCCATTAAAAAAATAATATATATATACATCGCTGCCTATCCCTAATGGAAGTTTTGACTGTTAATTGTACATATCTTTTTAATAGAGGTGGTTGTGAAACGCCGTGTCGCAGCCAACCTCGCGCGGAGCGAGCTTCGCTAGCGATCATCCCCGGGAGCACTGGGCAGCACGGAGGTGCAGGCAGTAAGGGGGATTTTCCAAAGGTTTCATAGACAGGAAAATAGAAACAAAAAGAATACATAAAAGAAAAAAAATATGGAGGGGTCATAAAATCCGTTCCCTCAGTTGGAAGTGCCACAACCCAGGCTCCGTCCCACCCCAAGGGTTGTTGCACACAGACAGCGTCAGGGAGAAACACTATCGGCTCGGCCGGAGCTCGGCACCTCCTTCTCCAGCTGCCTGGATTTCAGAAAAGCACCAGAAAAGGAAATTTTGGGAGGAAAATAAAAAAAAAAAGGATAAAAAAAAAGATCAACCAATAAAAAAATGAATTAAGAAAAAGGAACAATGACCCACATTTGGTTTGGCTTGAGATTGTCCAGATGAATTTTTGCAGATTATATTCTGCTTTAGCAAGGGAAGGAGGAAATAAATAAATAAAATACCAAGGACAAAAAAAAAAGAGGAAAAAAAATCCCAGACAAAAGGAAAGGAAAAAAGGTGTTTGCCCATGTACTTGGCTTCATAGCCTTTCGCTTTACACCTCTCCTCTTAGCACCTGGGAAATTGGCACTGCCACCTAGTCTAAAACTAATAAATCTTTTTCGCTCGATTCAGGCTGCTTCCTTCTCTGCAGATGTTGGCAATCAGGTTTGCAAATTTCAAAGCCATTCAGCCCGGGCGGCTGGGAGAAAAGCAGGTTTATTATTGCAAAACCTGTCACGCTCCCAATGCCTAAAGTAAACTCCGAGTCACCTCTCCACGCCCAGGGGAAAGAAAGGGAAAAAAAATAAAAATAAAAAGGCAGAGAGGGAAATCAAACGGTCAGAAATCCCTCGCATCTTCCCAGGGATAGCAGCCCGGCGAGCCAGCGGGCAGGGGTGCGGGCAGGACGGTGCAGGCAGCGGCTGTCGGACGCCGCGCTGGGAAAGGGAGCTCGGAAAGGAAGGGGAATCAAAATTGCTCCAAAAAGAAGAAGTCACTTAAGTAAATAAATAAGAAGCTGAGCGAGGAAAAAGAAATAAGCCTCGTACGCGCCGATGTTTGCTTGGTTTGGGGTTTTTTTTGTATTTTAAATAGAGAAGTAGCTGCGGGGCTGCACAGGGACAGAGCGCATCGAGAAGATTAAACAAAAAAAATATAAGGAGAAGCCGCCCCTGCACACAAGTTTTGTTTGTAGATTTAAAAAATAATAATAAT
>VXBZ01000070.1:8332-20987 GCA_013399135.1 Heliornis fulica
TCCCACCCCCAAAGGGATGCAGCTGCCCCCACAGCAGGCACCCAGTTGGATGGGCTTGCAGGAAGGGAGGATTAACAGGAAGGAAACCCATTGGGCCAAAATACAGAGGAACCGCTCCCAGCTGTAGGTCCTTGCAGGGTCTTGCTGGGGAAATTCCAAGTAACATTTGACCACCCTCTTCTTGCACTCCCCCCCCACCCTTGGGCCATTCGCTTCTGCTGCTGGGTCAGGCTGACCTGCAGCCCCTTCCTCTCTTCCCCAACCATCCCACACCCCGCCTCCTCTCCGACACATCCCTCCAATTCTGCGTTCCAGGTTTCCAGATCCCGCTGAAGCTCGTCCTCTCCGTAACCACAGCCGTGATTGCTGTTTACCAGGTGATGCTGGGGGTTATACTCCAAGCAGAGACCCCTCTCTGCTTTCTTGGCCGTGTCCTCTCGAGGCAGAGGAGCCCAGTGGTCACTGCCATGAATGTTTGGCTATGGGGATGGTATTAGCGTGCCTCAAGGTATTACCATCCCCCAGCTGAGCCCCACGGCGATGGGCCATGTGCTTCCAGGGCTCAGCCAGCCTTAAGTCCCTTAAGCTAAGGCAGTGGCCCGGCAGCGGGATGCCATGGCCTGGGGCTCACGTGGTGGCACTGCTCCCTCCCTTGCAGGTTGCCCTGCTGCTCTTGGTAGCTGTGGTGCCCACCATCCAGATTGTGCGGGCGGGGATGACCAAGGACATCGTGGTGTTGTTGGTCCAGTTTGGCTTGGTGCCCTCGGAGAACCCGGCTGTCCCGGGTGACATGGAGAAGGAGCTCAGCACCGTCAAGTACTACCTGTGGTCGCTGGAAGGTGGGTTCCCAGCCAGGTCCCACATCCAGACCTGGTTTTGAGGTTGTTGAGGTTGGTTGTTGAGGATTTTGGAACTTCTCAGAGAGATTTCTAACCCAGAGGATGGTCCAGGAAACCAGCTGGTGGTGGGGTGGCTTCCAGGGACATTTAAAAATCAGCTGCTGAAGCCGCAGCCACGAAGCTGCGTGGAGCCGGTGCCATGCCGGGCGTCGCCGTGTGCCAGAACGATGAGGCAGGGAGAGCCGGCCCTGCCACGCTGCAGACTGGGGGCTCTGATATGTGCTGGAATCAAGCAGATGGGCTCCCAGCCCCCTGTGCCCCGGTTAATTGGAAGCTCTGGGTTGGGGGAGGGGATGGGGGAAGGTGGAGGTGTGCCCCTCCTCCCTCTGTAGCGCTACCGTGGGGTACCACCAGCCAAGGAGGGGGCCCTTTTTCCAGCTTTCCCAGAGTCACCAAGCCCCTCTCATCCTCTTTGTTTTCCTGACACCTCCATCCTTCCTTTCCTCCCCACCACCCCCACCCAGCATTTTCCTCTGAGATCACTCTCCAGGTCCTTGACCCTCCCCTTCAGCCTCTCACCAGCTCGTGCCCACCGAGGGGGCGGAGGAGAGTCTCTCTGTACCTCAAAAGGGGTCAGGGAGGGAAACTGAGGCACGGTGTCCCACGGGGGGCCACGTTCATGTGTTTTCTGATAAATTCCTGTTGCTGGCCACAGGCCTGACCCATCCATCTTCCCCCTGCTCCTCCACAGTCTGCTACATCTGCTCGCTGGTGCTGTGCTGCCTCCTGACCTGTGCCATGCTGATGAGGACGCTGGTGACGCACAGGTGAGGGACAGCACCTGCTCCTCCGGCCTTGGCCTTGTTGCCAGGCGAGGATGCAGCTGGCGTCCCCATCTCTCCCCAGGAACAACCTGAAAGCGCTTTACCAAGGGGCTGTGCTGGATGTCTTCTACAAAGCCCACATCCTCCGCCCGTCCCGACGAGCCATCATCTGCTGGATGAGCTTTGCCAGCTTCCAGACGGCTTTTGCCTGCTTGGGTAAAGGGTGTTTGAGGGCAGCTGGGTGGACCCCCAAGGGGTGGGTGGTGGACCCCCACCTTTGGACTGAAACATCTGTCCCCCTCTCTCGCCACGTTTCGCAAAGGGATGGCTATGAGGCTTTTATTCCTCTTTCCTCAAACACAATCTGTCCTCCTGTGGGAAGGACCATGCTGAACACCAAATGGTTGGGAAGGAAAAAAAAAAAAGGCAGGAGGGGGTAGAAATGATGACTGGTTTTGGCCCAGGTCCAAATATTTTGATTTGAGAAGCTGTTGCAGCATCTCGTGCAAAGGACTGTCTGTCTCCTCTGGTCCTGATCTTCACATCCCAGATGCTCCTCACTGCGGGTCTTCACCAGTACAGCCCAGGTTCCCCAGGCTGGGAGGGTTGGATGTCCCATGGATGGGTGGAGGATGTCAAAGTTGGGGGTAGGAATCTTCGTGCTGCTATGATTTGGAGACACTTTAAGGCCTTCCTGTCCCATGGGAAGTGACTCCGGGCGGTGTCTGCAGTGATGTGTGCAACACCCAACCACACCAGCACCCCTGAGCTGCAGAGGGGAGTCAAGCTGAGGGTCCAGGAGGGTGATGGAAGGGCAGAGGGTCCCACCAGGTCTGTTGGTGACCACCCCTTGGGAAAGGAGACCTCATCGGCTGACAGATCGAAGGGATATGTAGGTAGAAGCTGGGGAGCACCTTGCAACCCCCTTGTTGTGCCACCATGGATCTACCTCCTGCTTAAAGCCCTCAGCTTCAAGTTGTTAAAGCCAAGCTGTGGAGGTTTAACACCACAAAGTGTGAGGTCTTGCCCTTGGGCTGGAGGAATCCCAGACACAGACACAGGCTGGGAGAAGAGCTCCTGGAGAGTCACCTGCTGAGAAGGACCTGGGGGTCTAGGTGGGCGAGAAACTGACCATGAAGCAAGCCAGCAGTGAGCTCAAGCAGCTCTAAGGCCAATGGTCTCCTGGGCTCCATCAGCAGAGGGGTGGCAGCAGGGACAGGGAGGGGATTGTCCCTCTCTGCTCTGCTCTCAGGAGGCCCCATCTGCAGTCCTGCATCCAGACCTGGGACCTCAATTCAAGTGGAGCTGTTGGAGAGGGGTCAGAGGAGCCACGGAGATGCTCAGGGGCTGGAGCAGCTCCCCTGTGAGGACAGGCTGAGGGAGCTGGGCTGGGGCAGCCTGGAGAAGACTGTGGGGAGCCCTCACTGCAGCCCACCAGGACTTAAAGGGAGTGTATGGACAGTCGGGTTTTCACAAGGGCAGAGAGTGGTGGGACAAGGGGATGGATTGAAGTTGGAGAAGGGAAGGGTCAGGTTGGACATCAGGGGAAGTTCTTCATGGAGAGAGTGATGAGGGGCTGGAAGGGGCTGTCCAGAGAGGTGGGGGATGCCCCAAGCCTGAAGGTGTTCAAGGACAGGTTGGTTGGGGCCCTGGGCAACTTTGTCTAGCTCCAGGTCTGGACGTTGGTGGCCCTGGCTGTGGCAGGGAAGTTGGAACTCGATGATCCTTGGGGTTCCTTCCCACCCAAACCAGTCTGGGATTCTGAGGTGAAGCACAAGCAGCCAGAGCTGCTGCTGATCTCGGTGGGATTTATGGTTAGAAATCAGAGCTCAGGCTGGTATTTCTTTGTTGTTATGATGAGACATCAGAGTTGCAGCTCCGAGCGATGGCTCTTCTCGGTGGGGACAGTGTGGGGAGCGATAAGAAAGGCTGAACTTGTAATTAGATCCCATGCAGTGAAGTGTGTTCAGAGCAGGGCAGGCAGGTGAGGATCTCACAGGCTTTTTATGGGATTACAATGAAAGACACGCTCAGTGATGAGCCAGGCTTTGGGGAACAAGAGACAGAACCACTTCTCCATCCTCCCCACACCACCCCACCACAGCTTCTGTCCCTGTCTCCCCACTCCCAGGTCTCCTCATCCAGCAAGTGATCTTCTTTATCTGCTCAGTGGGGTTCACCTTCCTCTTCGTCATCCCGCTCCAGTCCGGCACAAACACGTTCCTCTTCAAAATCATTCGGAACATGTGGTGAGTGCTCCAGACCCCGGGGAGGATGGGAGACCCAGGGGGGTGCCACGGCCATGGGGTGTTCTGGGGTGCTCTGGCAAGGGAAGGCTCTACATTGGGCTCTCTTTCAGCTTTGCTGGAGGTTTCTGCTGCCCAGGATGGTGTCTGGTGTTTGGGACCCTCCTGGTGTCCAACCTGCCTCTCCCTTCCCACCCAGGCCCTTCTGGTTGACCCTGGTTGTTGCGGTCATAGTGCAAAACTTGGCAGCTCGCTACCAGTTCCTAGAGCAGCAACCCCTGCAGAAGGAGCTCACCAACAGGTATGGGGGGGTGGGGGGGTGCTTTGGGGCAGAGATGTCCCTCTCGAGGTTCAGGACCCCAGGACTGCATTGGGTTTATGTGGGACCCTCTGTGCTGTAAACTCAGGGGGGTTGTGGGTTTGAGGGGGTTGAGTGGCTCTGTGCTCCCAGGAAGATTTCTTAAGGTGCTTTGGAGGGTCGTGGTCCACTTAGAGCCTTGATTTCGGAGGGCTGAAGCTGGTGGGGGCTGTTCCCTGCTCCACCACCACTATTTCTAAGCCTCAGAGGAAGCCCAGAACCCCCAGGATAGGCTGGACTGGTTCAGATGCTGCTGAAGGTTGTGATCCCTCACTCACACATGGTGTCGCTGCCCAAACCTGCTCCTCACGCTGAAGACCAGGGTGACAGTTGGATCTAGGCATCCTGCTCTGGCCACTCAAAGCACTTCCATCACCTCCATCTGGGTGAGGATGCTGGAGGCCCAGCATTGTGGGGAGTCTGCTGTAGGCTCTTCTGGCCTCCATGGGGGCTGGTGTCCACCATACTTGTAATTTGTGTGGGTTCTGAGAGAAACAGACACCTTATGTGTGCTGGAGGCCAAGCTTCAAGGTCCTGATGGCACACCACTCTGTCTCCTCTCCAAGAACCCCGAAGGGTGTTTGCTTCTCTCCATGGGATGGAGACATCTCAAACAGGGACTGTGTCTGCCAGGGATGGAGGGGAAGGGTGGGAGGCTTATTTTGGCCAGAGGTTTCTCTGTCAGGGAAGGGCAGCCTTTCCCATCCTGTGGTGTGTGTGTTCCTTACTCCTCCTCCTCCTCCTCCACCCGCAGGCGAGCTCTCTACATAGTCACCTACCTGCTCTTCCCCATCAACGTCCTGGTGGGTGTCCTAGCTGGGGTGTGGAGGATGGTCATTTCTGGCCTTTATAATGCCATCCACTTCTGCCAGCTGGACATCAGCCTGCTGACCCGTGGCGTGGAGACCTTCGACCCAGGTGGGATGTGGGGCTGGGTCCTTCCACAGCACCTCCATGAGCACAAGGACCTCCCTCCCACCATCAAGCTCCTGAGTGACTCAGCCACAGTGGGGGTGGGGGTGGGGGTCCAGCTCATCTCTTCCTCCCCGTTCCCTGCTGGGATTTCAAGGAGCAGACACGTCCCCAAGTCTGGAGACAGCGCTGCTGTGGCAGAGTAGAGACAGAGCCTGCCAAACAACACTCCAGGGCAGGAGGGAGGAGGGGGGAAGCATGAAGCCTGCCCCCCTCCCCCCCAACATGTGTACAGTGGGCTGTGTTCCCTCCAGGCTACCACACGTACTGCCACTATCTGAAAATCGAGGTCAGCCAGTCCCACCCGGTGCTGAAAGCTTTTTGCTCGCTGCTTCTCCAGCCAGCCAGGCCAGAGGGCCCCACCACGGGGGGCCAGGCCAGAGATGTGGAAGAAGGTGAGACCTCGAGGGGGTTGGATGTATGGATGCTGCTGTGGGGTGGCATCGGGCTCTCTGTGGGTTTGCTTGGGGCTCTAGAGATGCTGTTGGTGCTTGGGGGGAAGGGGACTTGGTCAGGGATGTGGTTGTCCTCCGCTCGGTGTGTGTCACCGTTGTCTTCCCAGGTGATGTTCCTGGTTCTCTGTCCCTGCAAGAGGGCAGGGTGGGGCCCATCTGTGTTCACCCCAGGGCGCAGATGGCGTCTGGGGGAGCTGGGGCTGCAGTGGCCGATGTTCCCCTCCCTGTCTCCTTTCAGGCATCCAGCTGATGCAGCCCAAGAAGGCTCCTCCGAGCAAAGCCAGGTTCAAGCAGAGCCGAGCCCGGTGGTGGCTGGCCTACACCCTCCTCAACAACCCCTCGCTGACCGCCTGCCGGAAGACAGCCCTCTCCGACCCCACGGCCAACGGCACCCAGCTCAGAGCCCCCTGACCTCTAGAGAAGCCCCCACCTCTCTCTACCTCCCACACACACTCCTGGTCCATCCCATCCCTATCTCCCGTTGACTCTCCTCCTGCGCTGGCAGGAGTTCTGGGCACCTCTTGCCCCTCTCCGGCCTCTGGTCCCTCTCCAGCCATGACGGGGGCTGGGTTTTAGCTCTAGGTCCGATGCCGAGACGCTACTAAGGTCTAGAGGTGAAGACACAGCCAAGGCACATGGGTCACCTCCATGCCTGACCTAGGTGGAGAGGGCTTGATGAGCCAAGCTAAACCCTTCAGGCATCTCGGAAATGTCGTCTTAGGAGTCACTCCTGCAACGAGCCCACCGGTTCTCGGCAGTTGCCTCTCCAACATTTGGCACAGCGGGCAGGCGCAAGGCCCCAGCGCCAGGCAGTAAGGGAAGAGAAAGACTGTTCACGTGTGCCAGGAGCTCCGTGGCCAGACTGAACATGAGGAACTACCCACATCTCAGCACGGAGAAGATCCCCACTGCCAACCCCATCCCTGGCTTCTTCCTTTTGGGTCAGATCCTGGCTCTCCTCAGGCACCATATGTAACCCTGGCACTCTTCCCCAACCCCCCCACCAATACTGAAGGCTGAAAATCCCTGTCTGCTCCTGCTCTGGGCCATGAGGTTACAGAACCAGTAGCTTTCTGCTCCCTGTAACTCTTGTCTCCTGGGTGCCTCTTGCTTGCCACCCTCTTTGGTTGAAAGCCAGTGGTCCCCCAGGGCCAGCCACCCTCCGAGCGAGCCGTGCTTGACTCTGTAGAAAGCAGTTTCACACTTTGCTTGGACGTGCCGAGGCGTAAGGTTGATAATAAACCACATACCTCATTCCTGAGCCCGGAGCGTGCCCGGTCTCCTGGCTGTTTGTGGATAAGCCAGCCCTGGCAGGAGGGACATGAGGACCATCCTAGCTATGTCTCCATGTGATGGTTGGGGCTCACCTCGCTCAGCAGAGGCTTCATGGTAGATTTGCTTAGCTCTGGGGGTCACTGGACCAAACCTGGGATTTCCTTAGGGGAGTTTTGATGCAAAGCTCCCATCAGTTTGCTTTCCCATGAAGGATGGGAACCGAAATGGGATGTTTCATGGCTAAAGCCCCAAAGGTAGGTGTTCAGGGCATTGCTGGATCACCTCTTCCCCCTTACATCCCACCACCAGGGGCTGGCAGGATGCCTGGTGTCAGCCCTCTGGTGCAGGGCTCTTGTTAAGCTGCTCCCGTGGCTCCTTGTTCTTCCACCTCAAACACCTCGGCCTTGCTATATCTGTCACCTTGGAGGCTTTGTAGCCTGCCCTGCGTGGAGCAGGGCTATGGATCCCCTCCTCTCAATGGGGTTTGAGCCCCTCGCCCCACAGATCTCCTCAGGAGGGGAGCAGACCTGCTTTAAAAGACCCCATACCCTCTCCCGTGGGGTTTGGGGGTGTTTAGAGTGTCCTGGCATGTCCTCGCAGCACCGCCGTTCCCTGGGTGCCTGTCCCCCCTCCCTTTCCACCCAAGTGAAGGGGTTGTGGGGAGGGGTGTCTCTGCCTTCACCTACTGCCTGCAGGTGCTGCCCACGCTTGGATGCTCCAAATCCCACCGCATCTGCTGCCCTGACCAGCGCTGCTTTAATCTTATTTGATTGCTGTCTGGCACATCGCACCCTGTCACCAAACCAGGTGACAGCGGTGGCACCTGAGGCACTTCTGGATGCCCAAGGTGTGATTTCTGCTGCTTTTCCAGATCTGGGCTGATACATGAGGGAGGGGGGCTGGTTTGCACCCTAGAATCGAGATGCTGGTGGGTGCTGGGTGTCCCACGCGTCTCAGGTGAAAGAGACTCTTTCCCTTGGAGCTCATACCAAGCCATCTCCAGTCCCCGAGGTGCTGGGCCTTTGAGAGCAGTTTCATAACCACTGAAAGCTGCTGCAGCTCCAGGCCATGGGTGTGGAGCTGGATTTCAGCATCTGTTTACACAGCCCTGCCCCAGGCTTCCTGGAGATGTCTTGGCAGGCAATGGCCTGGGGTTGAGTGTGGAGATGACAACCTGAGGTTAAGGCTTCAGCCACTTGCTTGTTTTCTTTCCCTTCTTTGACATAAGTGGGGTGCCCTGGGGGTGGGGGGAACCTGGGCTGCCTTTCATAGTGGCTGAATCTTCCTAACACTCCCAAAATCAGTAGAGCCGGGGGCTATCTCTACCCTCTAGCCATCCTCAGTCCTCTCCAACCATCCTTGGACTGTTGGTGAGAAGGTTCAGGTGCTGATCTGGTTTGAAAGAACCCTTAAAAATGACACAACAAACAACAACAACAAAAAATTGCCCACACTGGGAATAGAAGCTTAGGTCTGGGTCATGCTGTGACCTTGCCAACATGAGCGATGGAAAGAGGTTGGTTGTGGCATCCTGGGCTGGTGGCCATGATACTAAGTGTGGTATCCCTTGCTTCATCCCACCTAGGAGCTCAGTGGCTGGCTGCCCTGATTGTTATGCATGAGAGACGCTTAATAATGCTAACAATTTGCTGTGAAAGCTATGAGTAAACTTGGCAAACACAGAGACATTCACCTTTCTGGTATCGAAACATCCGCGTGCCAGCAAAGCCGGAGGAGCAGCAGCTTGGCGAGGCAGGCAGAGGCTTTCAGACATGGCTTAGGCTGCTGGGGCCTGAAACCTTCCCTTTTTTTTTTTTTTTATTTTTGTTTAATCCTTCCCCTGGACTCCAATCCCTGTTTCCAGCCAAAGTTGCAGGAATAAGCTCCCGCCCTCACCTGAGGCAGTTGGGGAGGGGAGGACCCTGGCTGGGATCAAGTTGATGGCAGAAGCTGGATCCTGCAAAATGAAACCAAAACTCTCGCCAGGGCCGTGATGTTTCTCGTCTCCTTTCTGATGGTAATGGGAAAAATATGTTGCCTGCTTGTTAGCATCAAAGGCTGTTTGTGTGAGGAGCTGCTGCCTGTTTCTGGGCTGCAGTTTGCCATGGGCACCCCCATGGAGACCCTGGCGCTGTACTGGGATGGTGTTGGCACATGGCAGCTCCTCGGCTGTCCCTTTCCTTACCCTATGAGCCAGCTGGACACTGAACTGTGGGCCTGGAGAGCTTGGGTGGAGGCTTGAAGCTCCAGGGCAGCTGCTTTTCAGACAGCTTTGGTGTTGCTGACTTCCCCAGGGGGGGATGTTTGGGTACCCTCCAAATGCATCCTGTCTCCTGGGTCATCTTGGGAGGATGCTACGGCGTGGGGAGGGCTTTGGGGAGCGAGGGCGAGGAGGGGGGGTGGTGATGAGCTGTGATACCCCGGGTTATGGCGGATTTGGGGGTGCACAGAGGCAGCACACACTAGCTTTTTCTTTTCCTTTTTCTTTGTTTCTTTTTTTTGTTTGTTTCTTATAAAAAGAAAGGTTTTTATTGTGCTTGGGACTTGGCTGTCCGTACAGCTGTGGTTATAATACGAGGGTGGCTGCTGGGATCTATCCAGCTCCCCAGGTGAGCGCTGGCTGAAGGCCGTGCCTCAGGGTGGGGGAGATGGAGATGTTCAGCCCCCACCCCCCACCGTGTGATGAGGGGTCCCCCAGCACCCCGCAGCAGCCACGTAGGGTATATATGTCCCGCGTGGGAATGCTGAAGCACTTAAGGAGTGTGTTTATGGCTTATAGGTCAGTTCAGTTTCTCTCTGTGTCATCTGGGTTTTCCGGATCTTTCTTCCTCCCGCTGCATCATACAGCCCCAGCTTGGTTGGGAGAGCTGGGAAACCAGCCTGGTCTCAATCCTTCCCTGCCGGAGCCGGAGTAGGGCAGCTTGGTGGGTCCGGCCCAGCCGAGCGTTTCGGACCACAGGCTTCGGTGGTGTAAAGGGAAGGGGGTGGGGGTGGGGAGGTGGAGATGAGGGAGCGGAAATCAGCTGCATCACATTTGGGAGAGGTATTGAAGGTGGCAGGGCCTGATCCTGCAATACACAGGGAAGGTGAAGGCACCCTGGGTGCTCCCAGGATGGATGGAGCTCCTGCATGGATGGAGTCTGTGGAAAAGCTTTCTCCAGCCCAACAAAATAAAGGGCCAGATCCAAGCCCGTGGTCCCACCTAACAAGTCCTACCATCATATCTCTGCCCACAATCCCGTGCCCTGGGATCCCATGCCCAGGCTATTCCCTCACTCTAAGACTTCTCATCCTGCTCCTGGTGCTTCATGGGAGGTTGGTGGTAGGAAGGATGCACCTGGGCCCAGGTGCTGGCTGTGGCAGGGATGTCTTCTCAGTGCCTCTGGACCCATAGGATCCTCTTGGTGAGAGGACCCGCCCCTGGAAGGGGCTGAGTGCCGTGGGTGGAGGTGGTGGTGGTGGGCTCTGGGGATGGGTGATGGTCGCCCTGGTGGGGGTAGACTTTAATCCTGCAGCTGCACTTTGGTCTCAGGAGGGAGCTAATTCAGGAGGTGGCAGATTTGGACACCTGGAAAGCAGCGGCACCGTGAGGATCTGCCCTACATCACCCGAGCTTGTCTGAAGCTCTTGCCTAACAGAGCCCAGCCCTGACCCCCATCTAAGGAGGGGTTGAACTACCAGCCCTGGCCCTGTGTCTCGGCCCCCTTTGACTCCTGACTGCCCACAGTTCCCAGAAGCTCAGCAAAGGCATGGCACTACATGAAGATAAATGCTACAGAAAGAGGGGGAACCCCCGGGGCACAATTTCCTCCTCCCTTTAACAGTAGAGCGTGAAGCCCAAAGCCAGCAGGAGGGTCCCCAGGTGGACCTGGGGCACTACTCCCCCTGCCCTGCTCTTCGACTCCCTTGGCACATGGTAAATGATGACCAGCTTTTCTCCAGCACCCAAGGGATCCATTTCATCCCCCTTGTAGCAATTCTGACCCCCGAGGTGGCTGGCTTGGGGGTCATCTCGGAGCAGATCTTCAACAGGATTCTCCGACCCAGCCAAGGCCACGTTGACCGAGACATCCCGCGTGCCCACGTCGTTGACGGCGAGGCAGGTATAGATGCCCTCATCCTCCTTGCTGAACTTGGGGATGGCCATGGTGCCATTCTTGAAGACCAAGAAGCGCTCTTGGCTCTGCTTGACGTTTCCATCCCGCGCCACGTTGGGCCCGCTGATCTCGACGCGGTGGCTAGAGGTCTGGATCTTCCACCTGATCTCCGGCGGAGGGCTGCCCGCCACGCTGCAGTGCAGGGTCAGGGTGAGGCCATCGTACATGACGGTGTTGTCCAGGTTGGAGAGGTAGGTGAGCTGCACAGATGGAGCAACGCAGTGGTGGTCGGGGATGTCCGTCACCGCCCGGCCCTTCAGCTTGCTGGGAGCCACGCACAGGGTAGACCCCCCCTTGGTGATGGAGACAGAGGTGTTCTTGGTCCACTTCTTCAGCCAGAAGACCTTGCAGGAGCAGTTGAAGGGGTTATTGAAGATCTGCAGCTGGGATAGGGAGGGCAGGTTATCAAAGGTGCCCTCAGCCAAGGTGGTCAACTCGTTGTCATTGAGCCAGAGGGAACGCAGGTCCTTCAAGGAGCGGAAAGCATCCCAGGGCAGCCCAGCCAGCCGGTTGTTGTTCATCTTCAGGATCTGCAGACCGCTGAGGTTGCGGAGGTCCTGCCAGGGGAAATCCGCAATCTTGTTGTGGCTCAGGTCCAGGTTCTTCAGGTGGACCAGCAAGGCAAAAGCCCCTGGTTCCACCACTCCGATCTGGTTGTAGCCCAGCCACAGCGACTGCACTTCAGGAACTTCAGCGAAAGAGCCTTGCCCCAAGGAGCCAATCCTGTTGGCCGACAAGGTGAGGATGGTCACGTTGGAGGACAACCCCGCGGGTACCTCCTGGAGATCTTTGTAGGCACACTCAGCCAAAAGCCGCCCGTTCTTCTTGGTGGAGCAGGAGCAGGCACTGGGACAAGCCAGGCAGGGCCCCAGGAGGGTGGCCAGCCCCAGGCAGCAGAGCAGGGGCCTCATCCTTCCTCCTGGGAAGAGACACGGTGGAGGGGGGTGGTGTCAACCTACGGATGGGTCAAGCCAAGATGTGGATCTGGCTTTCCTTGCTAAGAGGAAGAGGCAGAGCAGCGAAGCATCCATGTGGCTACTGAAATATTCCCTAATCCGAGGGAGGCACTTCCCTGCCAAGAGCAGAGCCGTGACTACCTACGTGAGCAGGAGACCTCCTCCTGAACCAAGAAAACGCCTCTTTTTGATCTTTGATGAGATACCACCCCACCCCCCACCCCCCAGGATGCTGTTTTCCCCAGGTTTCGGGCTGCAAAGTGGGAGCCAGGGGTCCAAAGTTTGCCCTGCTGACGCTGGAATTAGGGGAAACGGGGGAACCGCAGCTCTTTCACAACCAGCCCTCCCCTAAACCATCGTGTTGTTGAGATTTTCCACGCACTTTCAGACCTCAAACAAACCTCCTCCCCTGCCCCCCCAGCCCCATCTCCATATATTTTCCATGTCATGGGAAAAAAAAACCCAAAACACAACAACCCAACCAAAACCCAACCCAGCTTTCCCAAGTGCTTTTGCTCAGCGAGGGAGTGTGGGGTCCCTGGCCGCTGGAAGGTCTGTGGAGGGAAATATTTC
>VXBZ01000076.1:0-22534 GCA_013399135.1 Heliornis fulica
GAGTTGGACTTGATGGTCCCTTATGGGACCCTTTATGGGTCCCTTCCAACTCAGGAGATTCAAGGAGTCTAGGACTCTATGAATTTGAAAAATAAAAATAAAATTCAAGTTACAAGTCATCTGTCTTTATATCACTGTTCTCATCTCCCATCCTCTTCCTTCAGCCCAGTTCTGTTTCTGAAAAATTTTCCAGTTCAGGTTTTCTCCTAGATTAGTTTTTTTGCTCCCTTCAACCCACTTCCCGCCTACACTTGTAATGGTCAAAACACCACTCGGTCCCACACCTCAATATGTTGTGGCAGCAGCTGCAAAATGCTGTTCAGAGGTTTATGGCCAGTTCTCAGACCTTCTGGTCACCCTCTGATGAATCACGAACCTCCTCAGCTTCTTGCACAGGAAACCACTTATGAACCCAAGCAAGACTTTGCAGTTGCCTGTGTGGCAGCAGAGTAATTACAAAGCTGTGGCTATGCCAGGACTTTTTAACCCTTTCAATTCATCTCCTCGTTATTTCAGTTGCACTCCTGGTTTTGCATGCATTGTTCAGGGATTTCTGGTGTAAAAGTGATGCTTCCTCTAGTACACATGCTTCATTTGCATGCTTGTTTTACTGTGGCTAAATGGTAAACACACTTTCTGTATTTACAGATTCCTAAAGGAGAGAACACACTTTCTAGTTGTCAAAGTAATTCTAACATTTATTTTGTTTTCCAGCATGATTCCCAAGTACAAAACATCTACATTGTAGCTGTGTTGCCTAACAAGCATAGGTGTTTCAAGTCTATATGTCTTCTTGCAGGATAACTATGAACAAAAGGAGTCTGGGAGAGTAAATTTACATTTGTGTATCCTGTTATTATAAATTATGTGATCTTTCCAAATAGAAGCACTGGAATAATTAAACTAATTTTCCAAAATTATTCTAGTATATTCAATTACAGATTTTAATTATTTTGGAGAAATAATTCACAGTGTTAATGAAAGAGACAGTAGTTAGAATCATGGCAGGGTATGGGTTTCATGTTTCTGCATTCCATAAGCCTTATTAGAAATGTAAATCAAATATTTGATGAATACTAAGAGCCTATTGGGACATTAAAATGAATATTACCATTGTGACTCCGAGAATCAGGTTGAAGTATAACAGAAGTCAGTTAAGGTAAGTGGATTTCAGTGCCAAAGGGAACATTAGCTGTTTCAGAGAGGCCTCTAGAGTATTTTCCAGTATTAAATACAAAAAAAAATATAAGTTTAAATAACGCTCGGGTTGTGACATGAACCAACAAAAGACACCAGAATTTCAAAGTTTCAGCTGTTATTTCAAATAAATTAACCTCCATCTGCCATGTTGATAAAAGTTACCTGAGAAGGGCAGGGTGGTGAGCAGCATGTAGAATGGATATGGGAGTTAACTGAGTTTCCCACATTATCACAGAATCATAGAATGTGTTTGGTTGGAAGGGACCTTTAAAGCCCATCAAGTCCAACCCTCCTGCAGTGAGCAGGGGTGTCTTGACTAGATCAGGTTGCTCAGAGCCCCATCCACCCTGACCTTGAATGTCTCCAGGGATGGGGCCTCCACCACTTCTCTGGGTAACCTGGGCCAGTGATTCATCACCCTCATAGGGAAGATTTTTTTATCCTAATATGCAACCCAAATCTCCCTTTTCTAGTTTAAAACCATCACCCCTCATCCTATCACTCCATGCCCTCGGGAACAGTTCTTCCCCAGCTTTCTTACAGGAACCTTTCAGGGACTGGAAGGCGGCTATAAGGTCCCTCAGGAGCCTTCTCTTCTCCAGGCTGAACAAGCCCTTGCATTGACCATTACATCCCCTATTCATTCACCATTGCAATTAATAAAAGCTTTGCCAAGGCTTTTGGAGAGGGCAAGTCTTAATGTTGACCCCCAGCTTGTAACTTAATATATGATTTTGTGTTTAATGTTCTGTAAAAGCACCCAAAGCTCACTATATTTTACAACGGGCATTTTGACAGCCTGAGAGGTCAAACAGCTTTCAGTAATTAGGAAAGTCCTACATACTTATTTTTCATACATTTTTTTTTCCAAAACTCTGTAAGCTGAAACTTATTCTTTCTAGGAGATACCATGCTTTAGAGAAGGGTAAACAGAAAACACAGATGAGCTACACATTACATTACACTTGATCTCAGCCAAAAGGCTGAGAAGCAATACTATCTCTCCTAAAGAAACAGACAAAGGCTACATCAAGGAAAACAGCTTTTACATATGTTATCCCACCTCAGGTTTCCCACAAAGCACCACAATCCACAACTTCTTGTGAACATTTAAGAAATATCTACTTCAATTTTATGTCCATTTAAAGGGATGGAGGAGTTTCACCAACTAGAAAAAAAGAAAGTATAACAATTCTGTGTGCTTTGCTACCTCCTAACTGGGATCTACAAACACTATCAAGAGTCTTGGGGTGATAACTGTAAGCCTTCAAATTTGTTTAGGCCACCAGCAAGTGTGAAGATGAATTAGGGACAGGCGTGTATTTGACAGAGCCAAGGTTATAAGCAGTGATCCTCTAAAACTTAATTAAATTTATATCTTTAAAGGTGGCAAAAGATAAGCTACTATACCATTTTTTCACTATTTGGCTGAAATTTCATGCAGGTGAAAGTTCTTGTAAAATTTTTAATATGCACGAGATGAACTCTGAAGAAAAACAGAATTTCATATTGTTCGAAATTGAAATTTTATTCCTTTTGTACCAAAAATTTTAAATACCTATTAGGACTCATATTCAGAAAATTTTTGGTAGTTATCTCCATTTTATATATTCATCTCTTTCCCTGTCACTGCTATAACTATATCTGAGGCCAGTACATTTATTGACCTATTATATTAAGGCATCACTGATGATGTACTTAATAACAGAAAATGTACATGTAGATTTCCTCCACATGAGGTATTGCTGGAACTAGTTCATATTGAAAGGAAAGGAAGAACCACTGTAATAAGCACTTTTTTTTTTTTTACTAGTGCTTTGACAAAAGGCCTAATTCATAGAATCCTGGAGTCCTTGAATCTCCTGAGCTGGAAGGGACCCATCAGGACCATCAAGTCCAACTCCTGACTCCACACAGAGCCAGACAAGTCAGAGCAGGGGACTGAGCACATTGTCCAGATGCTTCTTGACTTCAGCCCAGCTGGGAGCTGGTACCTCTTCCCTGGGGAGCCTGTCCCAATGCCTGATCCCACTCTCATTCTGCCCTGGATGAACTACGGTCCATGGTTTTGAAGGGTACCAGACCACAATCTGTCATCACACAGTGTAAAGAGATCTCAGGGAGCTTTTGAAAATCCCACTTCTTACATGTACAGATGTTCCATACGAATTTGGCAATATAAAAGCAGTGTCTTATACTTTAGAAATACCAATCTACACATAGAAATGTTTTTTGGGGCATTTCTTCTTTATCATTATTGCCAGCAGAAAATTTGTTTTCAACTGCAAGAAGCATCAGATCAAGCTGTGAAAGCCTAAAAAACTTTTAATCATTTTCCAGGTGCAGTTTTATTTTAAAATGTCAAAGAGTTCATGCCATGACAGACAGTCAAATTTCTATTCTGGACCATGCAACTTAAAATGTTTATATGTGTATTTAACACAAAACATAATATTATACCTGTTAAATCCATACAACCAGAAAATCGTGGGTCCCAATGATTCGGCTGCAGTGAGATTCTTTTCTGACTCCTCATTCTGGAAAAAAGCAGTCCTGAAACAATCAACAAAATAGAATAATGTTAACATACATATTCATAACAGACTGCAAATTTTCTCCTTGACTTAGAAATATTGAAGAAATTGGTAAATCTTTGTAAAACACCAGGATTTTCCAGGAACTTTGCTGCAAATGTTTCTAAAGAGTTTAATAGAATAGACTCTGAGTAAAGCTGTAGTCTTCTTTTTTTTTTTTTTACCAGGATAAAAACATTAATAAAAATCTTAAATTATAATTCTTAGGTTTTTATCTAGAACCTTCCTTTTACATTCAAATTGCCACTTTGTGCCAGAAAAAAGCCAAATAGCAAAAGCAGCTTTAGTACCTGTATTCATTATACTAACATAAACTTTTAACTGAAGTTTTGCAGAGATTTAATTTGATATCATCAATGATTTTTAAAATGAGATATAAGTGGATTAACTCATTATTTAATTTCTTTCACACAAATATTTAACTCAGCATGAAAGTATTATGCAAATACTTAAATGAGGGTTTCCCACATGTCTTTGAACCTATGACCAAGACCAATTATTTGGATTGACAAGCTTAATCTGAATCAGTTTTTCTATTGATGTCATTGGTCTCTAGATTAAATCCTACAAGTCAGGGTCTGTCTGTATATTTTGAAGACAATACACTTTGAAATATCCATTTGAGGCTTCACCATTGAGTCTAGAATGTTTTATAACAAAAGAGTTATAGATATTTTATCTATCATTGTATTAAATGACACAATGAATGCACGAAACTAGGGAATGTAGAGATAGGTATTTTTCTCTTATTTTAAATTTTCTCATTTAATTGAATATATAAATGCAGGAAAACATAACTTTTTAATAGTTTTCGAAGTGGTAAAAATATATTAAGTGCAGTTTTTCGCCAACAGTGTGGATGACTTCAACAAAATGCAGTCTGTTGGTGGTTATCCTGAAGTATTCAGTCATCTAACACACAGAGATTTATTAGAAGCTGTGTTGAACTACAGCAAAGAGACCTCTTGGATCTGTTTTGGAGATTTTGCTTCAAGAAGTTGGAAGGTTATCACATTATATAAATAAAGCATCAAATGCAATGGATGCAGTTTCAAACAATGGATTCAGCAGAATTACCACAATTATGCAGCTTTCAGCATAATTTAAATAAATGAAAGTAATAATTCATGAACCAGAGGAAGAAACTACAATGGTCATGATGATAGATGTCTCCAGTGAAAAACATAACTTCTTGCTGGGTGACAGAAAATATTAGTGACCTTACACTAAAACTCAATTTCAGATAGAATAGCAGAACTGAGACCAGTGTAATCCCAGAAAAACCAAACAAGAGAAAACCAAAAAGTTATTCATCATGAAAACCAACAGCCAAGTCTGTTTTCTTTAGAAAAGTTTTTATCTGGTGGTTTTTGTGCAGGGTTTTGGGGTTTGGGGTTTTTTTGACAATGCTTTCCACTGGGAAAGGATCCTTTATAATATTACAAACTGCAGTTATTTCAATGGGGCAAAGCCCCTATGCTCCTGTTCTTGTAATCATGACAAAAAGCTGAAGTTTGTTTTACTGATAGATTGAAATTTGCCTAAAAATTTCACCAAGTTATCAAAATCAAAAGGAAAAACTACCCCAGCAAAGTTAAGATTTTAGGGTTCTATTAAACAAATTGGGCAGTTCAACAAATATTTTTCATTATAAAAAGCAAGTCTCATTTTTATTTAAAAGATTTTTTATCTTATTCAGTCTCCTGCATATAGACAGAAAGAATTCAAGGATCATTTTTTCCTGTACCTGTCTCAACAATTGAAGCTGAGCATGTGTTAAGTACATGCCTATGGGAGAGGAAGTGTGTATATGCAAATGAAAACAATGAAGAAATTAAAAATTAAAATGAATGAAAGTAAATAAAAAAATAAACTGCCACTTAGAAAAAAAAAAAAAAAAAAGAATTGCTCTTTAAGCTGAAGGAGGGTACATTTCAATTAGACATTGGGAAAACATTCTTCCCTGTCAGGGTGGGGAGGCCCTGGTACAGGGTTCCCAGGGAAGCTGGGGCTGTCCCTGGATCCCTGGCAGGGTTGAAGGCCAGGTTGGATGGGGCTTTGGGCACCCTGTGTTGGTGAAGGTGTCCCTACCCATGGCAAGGGGTTGGACTAGTTGAGCTTTAAGGTCCCTTCCAACATGAACCATTCTACAACTCAATTATGAAATCCTCTATTTGATGACCGTGGGCATAAGAACTAGTTGTAAAACAATTTTAAACAATCCAAGACAAATTTCTAGCACCTACTCAGTATACAATATACAATCAGAGAAAAATAATTTAAACTCTTTTCTTTATTTCTCCATCTAAGAAATGAAAATAATACATACTGACCTACAATGCAGCAGGACTAGGAAAGATTACTGTGCTTTCAAAGTATGGATTAGAAGTGAAAAAAAAAAAAAAAGAGATGAAACTCTAGCATAATCCACAAACTAATACACAAACTGGATATTAGAATGATTCTGCCTTCATAGTTATCAAATCAGGCATTTGAATTCTTTACACTCATTGCCCTGTTAAGAGATCTTGGAGTATAGGACCAGTAATTATTCATATTTCCTCCTGCTTAATAAGTGATTTCTGTTCACTGGAGGTAGATCTTTTTTACTTCAACATATATTATGCAAATCTTCAACTTTATTTTTATATTCTATGTGGAGTGTACATACATTTCCACATCACAGCATACATGCATTGGACTGTGTACATATTAAAATATAAGTATAATATATTTTAATAAGCATGATAGTTAAGTCTATTTATAGCATCCATCTCCTCACAGACAGCAAGAAGTTCTTCAAACTTTTAAAACCTAGTATATATCTTTCTGACCAAGAATACTGCAATGATAAAACTGTTCATGCATTATTGGAGAATAAACCTTCTTAAATCATGTAATAGACATATTAGTAGCAATAAATGATGATCATTTAATTTCTCTCCCACATACTGCTATTCTATGCTAAAATTTGTGAATCTCTGAATAGCTAGCTGATCTTTAAGCTCATATTTTCTGCTGACTCATCTTTTCTTATTAGGGATCTACATATCTTAATGAAAGGGTGGATAAATACTGCCCTGTTAACACTGAGATGAAATATAAAGTGATGTCAGAGACATCAGTCCTGAGTCTGGGTCTACTCAATATTTTCATTATTGACTACCACAATAAAGGAACAGAGAAGATGTTTATAAAGCCTGTAGGTGACACCATGCTGGCAGCAGTCACAAGCACTTTACAGGAGTGCAGTCAAACTCAAAATGATCTTGGAGAAAAAGCTGAAAGTCAGTAAAATAAAATTCAGTAAACACAAGCACAAAGTAGCAAGCTTGGAAAGAAATTATCAAACGATCAAAGACAGGGAAACAGTCTAGGCAGCAGTGGGGACTTGTGCTGCAGAGGACAACAGAATGTCAATTAACATCACAATTGTGCAAAGAGTGGATGCTATCCTGAGATGTTTTAACACATAGGCTGTCATTCAGGCATAAGAGAGAAAGAACCTGCTCCATCAGTATGGGTGGGCCTTCAAGAGCAGTTCATCCAATTAAAGAACTAAAGTGACATTCTAAATGAAAAAAAAAGTTTAAAAAGATAACATTAAGACACAAGTGAAATTGATAAGTTCTCTTAATGGAAGGTGCTTTTTATTTTTACTTCATGTGGATACTAACACATCAACAGTCTTGATTTCAGCAGATGAAGAGAACCTAGCCACAGTAAAGAGAAAAACCTGAGGTCAGAGACAGGTGAGGATGAGCTCAGGACACATCAGTGGGTGCACACTGCTGCAATACTTCAATGTTTGTCGATGATTATGGAACAGGGACTGCCTGTGTGTACAGGTTGGTGATTTGGAAAATCTCATGAATAGTCTGGAAACGCAAACAGACACGTGGTTTTATGGTTAGTTGTTAACTGTTTCATTGTAGCACACATGCTAATTTATTTAAGTCTTTAAAAAGATTTTGATGTGTGTGTGCTGTTGTATCAGGGGGGTGAATTGCACTTGATGTTAATGCGTGAAATGTATTAGCAAACTGAGACACTAATATTTATATAAAAATACAAATTTCCCATAGTGACACTAATGAAAACCCAAACTACCAGGTGGAAAGGGATGTTGTCTGATGAAATTGTCCTTCTGGGCCTGAGATAGATGAAAGTGCTGAGGGAGAAGATGGGCAACTTGATCAAGACTCCCTACTGCCATGACCCTGAATAAATTGTTAGAGAGAGCAGTGATAAAAACACCCTCAGCTTCAGTCAGAGGTTACGCACTGCGTATTTGTGATAAGCTCTTGCAATGGCAATGCTGGCTGAGGGAAGGTCCTTTCATAGAATCACAGAATGGTTGTAGCTGGAAGGGACCTCAAAGATCATCAAGCTCCAACCCCCTGCCATGGGCAGGGACACCATCACCAGACCAGGCTGCTCAAGGCCCCGTCCAACCTTGAACCCCTCCAGGGAGGGGGCAGCCACCACTGCCCTGGGCACCCTGTGCCAGGGCCTCACCACCCTCAGAGGGAAGAATTTCTTCCTAAATTCTGATTTAAATTTACCCCCTTCCAATTTAAAACCATTCTCCCTCATCCTTCCACTCCATGGCCTTCTCAAAAGTCCCTCCCCAGCTTTCTTGTAGGCCCCTTCAAGTGTTGGAAACTTGCTGTAAGCCTTCTCCAAGCTGAACAAGCTCAACTCTCTCAGCCTGTCTTCACAGGAGAGATGCTCCAGCCCTCTAATCATCTTCATGGCCTCCTCTGGACCTGTTCCAACAGTTCCATTTCCTTCCTATGCTGGGGGCTCCAGAACTGGACACAATACTCAAGGTGGGGTCTCATGAGAGCAGAGCAGAGGAGGAGAATCACCTCCCTCGACCTGCTGGCCACACTTCTTTTGAAGCAGCCTAGGATACAGTTGGCACAGACCAGGATACACTTGGTTCTCCCTACCCTTCAGACAGATGGCCTCAGAAGTAGTCAGGCCAGCATAGACACCACTCTCCCTTCAACCATGGGCCACACACTGATGGATAAGTACTATTGATGTGCTTACCACGCTCTCTTATAACTATCATTCTTTCTGTGTTGGGGTATTGAGAGACATGGCCAGCACAGGAAACAAGTCAAATGCAGGGACTTACATTCTGCTTATATGGGTGTAGAGAAGTTGCATCATTTACATCTTAAAATTCACAAACTTTCTTTAAAGCAGATTTGACAATGCATCATTATTTGTACAATCTATTAGTGTTAGGACAGTGCTCAGGAGCCCTAGGCACAGAACAAGACCTTCAGTGTCAGGTTCTACCACAGATGGAACAAAAAACAGTCCAAGATTTTATAGCTTAAGTATAAGAGGAAGAGACAAGACAGGAGAATATAAATAAGACAGCATCAGGATGACAGGCAGCAGTGTCAGCATACTACTAGTTTAATTGTTGTCAACTATTCTGTAGATACTGTAGCAAAGGAGAATTTTAAGGAGAAAATTTACTTCTTAGATAGTTGCATTGTTGTCCCAAAGTAAGTTTTTAGAATAATTCTAAAGATGATGCAAAATGTGAACAGTCCTGCAAAAACTCCTCTCACCAACCAGCAGATCATCTTGTTTTGGGTTTCAACTTTATTATAAAACATCTTAGTAATTCCATAATGATGTTTTGGACTAATATTACTGTCAAAATGTAATATTTTAGTCATGTTAAAACAAGGTTGATGTCTGTCCTAGGACACCCTGGGCTGTGTGGGTAACCTGAACTGAATTTCCTCTGCCAACCACAGGAGGAGCATACTGACAATACGCTAATTGTAAAGCTAATTAAGTTCCTAAGAATGAAATGTACCTTCCTTTAAGAAGGAAAAAACAAAGAAGAAACACTGGCTTATGTTTGTATACATGTGGTAGGTTAAAAGGGATACTTGTGGACAAGCATTGACTAGGTAGCTTTTGGATCCAGCAGCAGGGATCCTTGTTGACCAACATTCCAGATACTGTGGGCTTTCTTTGACCTTTTAAATTCATATAATCTGTAACTCTTTTGGGAGCAAATCAACAGTCAAGGAGAGGTGTATACTACATATATACTATTTTCTTTTGCTGCCATTGCAAGAGAATAACCCACAGTCTTTAAAACCTGAAGGGATCATTAAGTCAAATCTTCATTTAGACTTGTATAGGAAAAGTAAAGCTTTGCATTAGTTCTATTAAGACACATTATTAACGCATCTATTCATTATCACTAACTCACTCCTAGAGTTTTCCACAGTGGGATAAAAGTTATATTTGGCTTAAATGGCCATAAAGATAACACAGATCTATCTCAGGGCTCGTTACCACATACATGTGGAGAACATTATTAAACAACTGTACAAGGAAAGAAACTCCCAAGTATTGTGTTCTGCCAGATGCATGAGAGCTATTACACCTTTGCTCTTACTACAGTATTTGTAGCTTCCTGTTTCTTGTCCTCCAAGTTTTTGTTTAATGAAAAATAAACAGCTTTAGGAGGAGATTTCCTATCAGCGAGGCTGGACGCCTATTTTTCCTTGAGAATGTGCACAGTACTCAGCACAGAAGGGTCCTGCTCTGTAAATAAGGCTTTTCTAGCATGATCTCAGCTGAAATTGTTATTAAGTAGTGTTTATGCTTAACAATTTATGCATATGATGTCACAAATATGAGTGGCACTGAAGAACTGAGAGAGGAAATACCCGCAGTTTGCACTGGGGAAAGCTGTAGTCACACGGTGCCATTCCTGAGCAGAACTTCCAAAAACACAAGAGCTTTCCAAAAAGCTCCACTAACAGGCCCCAGTTATCATGGAAGAGCCCAGTGGGTGTGTAAAGTGATGAAGGCTCAGGATGAGTCAGGCCCCGAACCACAGATTGTGACAAGAAGGGCAGTGTGGGACTGTGCTGCTGCTAGCTTCATGCAAGGAAACATTCCCTGGGGAGCTCCTGCATCTCCCCATCTGCAGCTTGAAGGGGAATTGGCACTGACTTTAATGAAGACACAATGCTTTGACATGTCTGTAGGAGTTCACTGTTTTGCACTATAATTTGTTGTTTTAAATCAGGGCCAAGAAGATGCTCAGGGGCTGGAGCAGCTCCCCTGTGAGGACAGGCTGAGGGAGCTGGATTGGGTCAGCCTGGAGAAGAGAAGGCTGCACGGGGACCTCACTGCTGCCCCCCAGGACTTAAAGGGAACGTATGGACAGGAGGGGAATGGGATTTTTATAAGGGCAGAGCGTGGTAGGACAAGGGGGATGGATTGAAGTTGGAGGAGGGAAGGGTCAGGTTGGAGATCAGGGGAAGTTCTTCATGGAGAGAGTGGTGAGGGGCTGGCACAGGCTGCCCAGAGAGGTGGGGGNCAAAAAAAACCCAAAACAAAAAACCAACCCTTACCTTCCATTAATATATGAAAATTTAAATACATGAAAATTCTGGACACTTCCATACTTAAATGAAGAGATGTTTTACTAACTCCCTGTAAGTGTAAAAATATCAGCAGCAAGGCAAGGCTGATATAAAATGGCATGGCTTATAGGCAATTATTCAAATTCAAATAGAACATGTGAGAATTCTTATCCTTAGCCCAAACATTGGATATTTTCTGTAAATACAAGAGTAGGTATCAAGATCACATATGAAGATGTAAAAATACAGGGCTTAGTAGAGGCAGCTCAGAAGGACCAATTGCAGAGAAAATCCTTACTGTGTTTAAATTTTATGTGAAAATACTTCAATTATCAGGATGCTGCTACTGCACACAATTTGCCTTAGCAGCAGATCTCAAGATAAGCTCGTGACTATTTGCCTAAACCTGTCTCTAACAAGCATTAATAGTAGTAACTCCAGCAACTGCAAAATACATGAACATAACAAGATATTACTGCCAGACTCTTCAGCAAATCTAGAGGCAAAACAACTAGCAGATCCAGTACCTAGCCTACATGCATAGCTCCTTGGGACTCAATGTAAATATTTACCTGAATAGAACCTGTAGCACTTTGATTTAGAGAAAGAAAAATAGCTTAAGCATAGACTATAATACTGTTTTCTGAAAAATGTTTGAAGAAATATTGTTTCATAATAATTAGGTGTAATTTCAATGGATACTTCAAAGTATATGATTCATTTATGACCTCTATTTTTCCTATTTTATTTGAAGTACAGCAGTGTTGCACTGAGGTTTTCTCCCAACAATGTAGTGCATGGCATCCTGCTTTTCAACAGCAGAATAAAGTAGCAGCTCAAATTGTTTTGAGATATGATGAAACTGCATCATTACCCGTGTATGAAATCTAGAAATCGCTGCACCCTGACCTTCATTTTAATTGGCTTTTTCTTGAAGCTGGCAGCTAAACCTCACCACTGATATAAAACCATTCCACTATTTCTAGTCAGTTCCTCACTCATAAGTCAAGTGAGTGTTTCACAGACTCACTTTACTTGTCTATTAAGAACAAAGAGAGAAGGGATTGGAGGTGGTGGGGGTTTCATATGATCCACTCAGTTTGGAAGGTGTGTTGGGAAAAAGTCTTTAGAGAAGCAAGTCCTTTAAAAAAGCCTTGTGTCTGTATTATTATTTTCTTTGTAAATACTTTCATAATCAGAAAATAAACCCTGAGAGATTTCAGGAATTAATTACAAGGGAGTAACTGTGCAGTTTTAGAACATAATATCTATATTTGATTTCCACTAACAATGTATCTAACATAGAAAGAGAAAAGGAGTTTAAACAAAGGATGTGACTTTTATGTACATAGAACCTTAATGAATAAGGGGAGTAAAATTGTAAATTTTTGTTGACAAAAAAACGTTTTGGCTTTTCTGGCTGCCAATCAGAAAAGCCTTTCTTTATTAAAGAAAATGGCAGATTTTAGATATAAACTTAGTGCCCTGTTTTCAATAGCTGGTGTTTAGGATTGGACGTGTCATTAAACCATGGGAGAAACAAATAGGTGAGGTTTTTTTGCATCAGTTATATACTCAGTGGTCTTTTGGAGCCGTTATTTCTTTAGATATAGTTGTTGTAAAGCAGGTACCTCAGTAAAACAGAGCTATTTTTCAGACTTTTTGCTGATAATGTTGGCTGCTATTTTATTATACTTATTCCTACTTTATTTCCAAGTAAGTGGATCATATAATGACCCACATTTCCACAATACAGAATTTCAAAGATGTATCACTAAGCTACTGACAAATATACCTACTGCTCTAGTATCTGGCTTTATGCTGAGCAGAAAGTCTCAACAACAACATCCCATGCCTTGGTGACACCTTCCTGTAACTTGACAGTACTAAATATAGAACAGAGGGTCCCATCCCAGGCACTATTAAAGATCAGGCCTGATGGGGCTCTGAGCAACCTGCTCTAGTGAAGATGTCCCTGCTCACTGCAGGGGGTTGGGCTGGATGGCCTTTAAAGGTCCCTTCCAACCTCACATTCTATGATCCTATGATTTGGAGGTGAGCAATGTGTTTGCTAGTAATGCAGTAGCTTATTTTTCCTCACACCATGAGGAACAAGGTACATACAGATACATCTAAAGAATCATCCATGCTTGATCATCCATTTGATCTGAAGGAAGCCCACTTTTCTCCCCAGAAGTCAAGAAGCAGGTTTCAAAAGGGATCACAAGTGGGTTTATCTTTATAAGCTTCCACTCAGCACCCATACATCCACTCCAGGTACAACTGTCTTCTTCAGTTCCCAACAGTGCCATTACTACAGTCTCATAATATTATTCTATTAGCTTTGTTTGCATAAACACAGAGACTCATAACAGCATGTCAAGTAGTCTTCCATATTTTTTTCTGTTCCACCTAAACTCTGTAATTCACAATCTGCTGACATTTTATAACTTATTCTTCTTTCCTATTTTGACAGAAAACTTTTTGAAATAAAAAATTTGAGCATTTAGGTAAAAATATTCTTGTTTCACTCTGATAATTTTACCATCTTAACTTCAGTGTCTAACCCTTACATCAAATAAGCAGATCCCATACAAATCAGATTGGTAGTCATATATGATTGATGTAATTAAAACTCTCAAGAGAATGTGTAAAATAAAGTCTTCAGGCTTTTCCTGGTGAAATTATTGTTAGCTAAAGACAGTACTCATCATTTCATTACTGGAAATGGAAAAGTGACAGGACTTTTAACACCTGGGAACTCATTTTCACAGGTAATGTTCAAGTTCATATACAAAAAGGACAATGGTAAGAGTAAAATGAGATGGAAACATTTTCAAGATAAAATCTGAATCTTCCGCCCTTCCCTCGTGCTCAGAATAATATCCACAAGGCCAGGGGCCCTTTTCTTGCTTTAGCAGGTCAGCCACACGGCCATGGAGGATGCAATGCACACACAAAAAAAGTTCAGTATAATAATTATCCATAGAAGTCTCCACCACTCTGCCCAGATTGAGAGCAGCCCTGAGGAGAAGGAATTCCGGGTGCTGATTGATGACAAGCTCAACATGAGCCAGCAGTGCGTGCTAGCAGCTCAGAAGGCCAACTGTGCCCTGGGCTGCATCAACAACAGTGTGACCAGAAGGTCAAGGTAGAGAATTCTGCCCCTCTGATCTGCTCTCATGAGACTCCACCTATAGTATTGCATCCAGCTCTGGGGTTCCCAGTATAGGATAGACGTGGATCTGTTGGAGTAAATCCAGAGGAAGCCATGGAGATGATAGGGAGACTGGAGCACCTCTCATGAAAACAGGCTGAGAGAGTTGGGCTTGTTCAGCCTGGAGAAGAGAAGGCTCCAGGAAGCTCTAATTGCAGCGTACCAATACTGAAAGGGGTCCCACAGAGAAGTGGGAGAGGGACTGTTCCCCAGGGAGTGCAGGGACAGGACAAGGAGTGATGGCTTCAAGCTGAAAGAGAGCAGGGGATGACTAGGAAAAAATTCTTTACTGTGGGGATGGTGAGGCCCTGGCACGGGTTGTCCAGAGAGGCAGTGACTGCCCCCTCCCTGTAAGTGTTTAAGGCCAGGTTGGATGAGGCTTTGGGCAACCTGGTCCATGAATGCCTCCCTGCCCATGGCAGGAGTCTGGGACTAGATGGCTTTGAGGTCCCTTCCAACCCAAACCAGTCTGTGATTCTATGATTCCGGCTAATATACCTCCCCCCTCACCTTTAACTTTCAATTCCTGAACAGGCAGCCTGGTGGTATGGGATACTCTGTGCTGGCACAGGAGACAGTTGCATTAAATCACTGCTCAGCAATTCAAAACATACAACCAGTTGCAGGGTCTCTCCCAGGCAATTTAGCAAAGTTATATTGAGTTAATAACTTATCTTCAGAAATAATGATATTTGTATTATAAAACTGAAAGAGCACACTTTACAGCTAAGTGCCATTTATTCAAAAAGCTTCCATGTTAAAAATCATTTTATGGGTGCCCTTTAAACACAGGCACATCTCCATGTTTCAGCAATTATTCATCATTTATATGTTCAGAATTTGGGAGAGTTTTGAACTCAGTATGAATAAGAAGCCTACACACTGTCTTGAATGGCTGAACAAGCCTTGATAACACTTCACAGTTAAGCGACCCTAAATAAATTAAATAATGAGTAGGGAAGCATGAACCTTTCCTAGTCTGTCTGTGAACACAGTGAAAAGCAGCAATAGTCTCCCTAGTCTAGGATATAAGACAGAAATCTGTCTCACAGTCATAAAATCTCCTGTTACCATAGCAATGGGGACTGAGCAAAAGACTAAAAATACCTGGTCTTATTCACACTGTCTTAGGAATGTGACCTAAATGACATGTAATACAGGATTTTCCATGAGAATTAATTGTATTTATGAGGAGCCAACACTGGGAAGGACATAATGTATGCTGAGTGGTCAGAGACTCTGAGAGACCACCTTCTCAAAGATGCAGCTTGAGCACAGAGCATATAAAATAAAATTATGATAAAAAGAAGACCCATGAAGGTCATTAGCAAAAGTAGCAATGGGTTTCTCTCACTAAACAAAGTTGTGCTTTAAAAGGATTGTTTGGAATTGCTGATACATAAAATTAACTGTAATGTTCAAGTAAGATCACTGTCCACAAGAACCTACCAGTTGTGATGACCATCAAACTTGGGAAGACACAGAGATATTCTAAATTCATGTTCAGCTTTGGTTCACAGCATCTACATACATCAGTACAAACCAAAAGCATGCTACAAAAGCATGCTAGAGAAGAAATTGCCAGTGTTTTCTCCCACCTCATCTTGTGAGATGCCCTAAGAGGCTGCTTCCACCAGTCTACATCAAGAGTGGAGCATTGCAGGCTCCTCCATTGATGGACCCGGGAAAAAGAAAAGCCATAAGGAAGATGAGACTAGATTTAATTGAAGATCTAATTGGTTTTGGGTTTATTTCTGGTTTTAAAGAGTAATGATCTCCCTATTATTTGCAGCACAGGATATTTTGATTCTTCCCTTGTGACACTGTATTTTATATACAGGCATTCACCGTTGGGCTGAGCTGTTTAAAGGTGTTGGAAGGGAAACAGCACCGACTTTACAAAGGGGCAAATGTTTTGTCTGGAGACATCTGCAAGTGCATATATGCCATAAAATTGCTCTAAACCCTCTTATGTATATTCCAAGAAATTATGGGATTCTATTCCAGCATTGTTAGGCACAATGGAGTCCTAGAAAATGTACATTATTTCAAGCATAATGCTAAAATGCACTATTTTAAAAAGATCAGCATTGGTCAGGGTTTTTCCTGACAATGCTTTTAAGAAGAGTACCTTCTTTATCTGTGCAAGGGATAAAACCTAAACAAAACCCCAAAAGCCAGCAGAAAAGGCAGTTGAAATTTGTTCATATTGCAAAGCATTTTTAAGACACTACTCAGCTGGAGAGACCAGCAGCAAGACATGCTGTATTCCACTGGCAGGTACTGAATATCCACAGGGTCTCCAAAATTCAGGGAGGTCGTTTCTGTCCATCTTTTTGTCAAACTCTCTCTTGGGAAACATTCTTTCCTAAACTGAAGAAGAGAAGCATCTGTAAGATACAAATTTATTGTAAGTAATGATGCACTGTTTTTTTAAGAAATATTTTCCTCAGAAACTTTTCTCCTTACTTATTTTCTTCAGAATCAAGTTCATACTTTTGATAAACTTTCTGTGAAAACTTAGGCCTACACAGAGCTCATATGATGGGGTACTTTGCTGCTGACTTACTCTTGCACAAAAGGGATACTCAATGCTATCCTTATCAAACACAAAGGGGAACAGTTAGGCTGAAAAACATCTCTCAAGTATATTAGAATTTCTCAGCGTGGTAAGGAGATGGATTCTGCACAACTAGGTTGTGTCACAGAGCTTCATAAGCCAAGTAACAACCTATAAACTGGATTTATATTTGAGAGATGAAAACGAAATCCAATGAAGTTTAACTGAAACCACTTTGAGACTCCAATAGACATTAACAATCTACAGGTCAAGGGTGTTAGATTACACTGCTGACCTAAGAGCTCCTGAGGTTTATGGCTGATGACCCAAAACGTGCATAACCACTCACCCATGTAAGGTGAGGTTTTCAAAGATGAACCATAGGTGGCAACCCAAGCCACAGGGAGAACCTCCAACCACAGACCTGTCACTCTGAGGGAGACTGACAAAACAGCTTTCTCAAGGGACTCCATTTGTACCCAGTTTGAATGTAACCTGCAGTTACATGTGGTCATGTAGGCCTCCCATTGGCTGAAAACCTCAGTTTTGTCACTTGTCAACAGAAATGACCACTGCCACTTAGGGATAATTCACACTCTGTTGGGAAGGATTTTTGTCAGGTCTTTGTTAGGTTTTCATGGGCTTTATTTGGGCAGGTGCATCTGTTAAGAGTATGGTAGAAAGAGTTTGAGGTCAGTAGATAATTATGGTGGTTTATCAGTCAATTATTTTCTTGACAAATTTAATATATTAATTAATATCTCTTCAGTCAAACACAGGTGCTGTGTTATATATTTTGTAGTGCTCAGGGAAGGAAAAGTACAGATTAAAAATAAAAAACTTCACAGTCTCTTATACTTTCATGTCCACAGAACATTTCAGCTGATATACATAGCTCACAGATTTTTGCAGAATTGGTGCAATTTTGGAAATCTTCCTCCCTGAGAGACAGAGGATACTAGTCTAGCTGATTTACTACTAAATAGCTGTTCTGGTTATCAGATGGGATAGAGTTAATTTGCACGAGAGTCTGAAAGGTTACACAGCCAGGAAAGCTGACCTAAACTTGCCAAAGGGATATTTGATTCCATATGACATCATGCTCTCTAGAAAAGGTGGGAAAGTGTCCTGATTCTCCTCCCCATACTACCAGGGATGTGGGGGTGAGTGGGAAAGTGACCACGTGGTGCATATTTGTCAGCTGGGAGTAAACCATGACATTAACAAACCCCCAGTTTTCCTGTAAGGAATAGATCAATAGATCCATTGATCATCAGACACATCGATGTAGAGCAGCAGTGGATCATATTACATTCTGTTATGCACAAGCATCTATAACATGTCTCTTTTTTTTCTTCATCAAAGCAGAGCAAATTAATGTCAATTTAACACTTCAGAAAAACAGCATCTGCCTTTTAAGGCAGAGTATGCACTCCAATCTCTGAGAATCATAATGACAAAACAACAAAAAGACAATAAATTAGGCTGCAACATCTTATCACATCCACAACTAGAGAAGCTTTGAGGGTATAAATGTAAGACTTCCAATTAATGCATCAGTGAACTGTCAACCAGCATTTCACAGAACCTTAGAGTCACAGAACAGTCAGGAAGGGACCTCTGGAGATCAGCTAGTCGAATCCCCACTGCTAAAGCAGAAGCACCTAGAGCAGACTGTAAGATGGCAACCAGGGAGGTTTTGAACATCTTCAGAGATGGAGACTCCACAGACCCTCAGTCAGCCTCAAACTAAGAAGCTTTTTTCTCATATGGAGATGGAATTTCCTGTGTTTCAGTTTATGCCCACTGCCCCTTGTCTCATCACTGATGTACTTGAAAAAGCCCTTCATGTTCTCCTTGACATCCCTTGAGAGCTTTAATTCCAGGTGGATCTTAGCTTTCTTTGTTGCATCACTAGTTCCTGTGACTGCATTGCTGTATGTCTTCCAAGAGGCCAGTCCCTTTTTACAGAAACTTCCTTCTTCCCTTTGAATTTTTCCAGCTCCTTGCTCATCCTGGCAGGTGTCCTGCCTCCTTTGCTTGATTCCCTACTCTTAGTTATGCACCAAGTTTGGTAGAAGTGCTTGATAACTGACCAGATTTCTTGGACCCCGCTGCCTTCTGGAGCCCTTCAGTACAGGATCCTGAACTCCACCATCTCATGGTCACTGCAGCCAAGGCTGCCCCCAGCCCTCATGTCACCAACTAATTCTTCCTTGTTGGTACACAGGCCAGCAGCACCCCTCTCCTTGTGGATCCTCCATCATCTGTGTCAAAATGTCATCAATGCTCTGCATGACCCTCCTGGACTGTGCATACCTGGGTGTGTTGCTTTTCCAGCAAATATCAGGGCTGCTGAAGTCCTCCATGAGGACCACGGCCTGTAATTGTGAAGTTACTTCCAGCTGTCTGTAGAAGGCCTCATTGGCCAATACCATGGTTGTTGTGACCCAAGTACACAACCTGGCACTTAGTCTTTGTGAGTCTCATGCAATTGGCCTCAGCTCATTGAACCAGCCTGTCCCTATCCCTCTGTTGATGCATATCAAGTTCAAAAGGTACAAGAATCAACTTGGTGTATTTTTACTTCACAGAATCATAGGGAATCACAGAACATCAGGAGTTGGGAAGGGGCTTCAAAAGATCATCTAGCCCAACCCCCCTGCCAGAGGTTAATCTAGATTGTTAATGTCTAAAGGAGAGGGTGGAAAAAAGCAGTACATTTCTAGACATTATGTATAAAAATAGTCACCCAAGTCCAACTTGCTGTATGACATTTTGATGCGTGGTTGAAAACTCACACTGATTCTCTTTTTCTCAGCTTCTTCCCATCTAGAAAGTTACTTTCTAGTGTATGCACTCATCTAATCTTAAATATCTTCTGTGATGAGACAACCACCTCTTCCTCTGGAAGAGGAATTTGAAGGGCAACAGCTCAAACAAAAAGAAGTTTTAGATTAAATTTTGCAGTCTAAACTGCATTTTATTTTCCTTATTACCTTCCTATAATCCTTGAGGTGATAAGGTCTGCACAAACAGAAACATTCAGAAGAATGCAGAATGAAACAAGTTGAGCATCTGGAGCTAAGGAACAAGTAATTTTGGTATTAGTCAATTATTTCCTCATTTTTTCAACAGTTCTCTGGTTATGTATCAGGAGAAGCAGCCCTTGTGTCTGTGTCTTCATGCTTATACCTTTAGGCTATTGTCATTTATGCTTCACCTGATCACTGCTGTTTATTCGCCTCTGTGTGTCCATTAATTTTCTGCCACAGAGCTGAACAATATCTATCTTCTCTAACACACTTGACTGTACACTGAGCCATCAAACTGATGAGGAAACAGGGGAAACCAAAATGGATATAAAAACTTGTTCCATTCATAAAATATTAGTACATGGATTGCTCAAAAAGATTTGCAAAGGGGTCTTCTTTAAACAGGTTTGCTAAACATACAAGTTAGTTCGTTGTGGAAGATGTTTAAGCATGCTTTATTTTCTACATAGAGCTTCAAAAATACAACAGGGCAATAATATTAAGGGGAAAAAGTCTTGGCAAGAAAGAATGAAAAGGATAAAGTGTTAAGAAAATAGTGATGATACTCAGTTTCTCACCTACTATCTCATTACCAATCCCCCTTCCTGACAGTTTGGGGCACTGCCCATCACCTAGCATGTAACCCAGTTACAGTCTAAGACAGGCAACACAATCACAAAGTGAAGCATCCAAGAGATAAAATAATATTAATGTTTAATAACATCCTCATCAGGTGACCAAGAGAATCTTTCTTCAAGCTAAACCCTACAGTTCTGCAGTGCCAGAATGTCATCTTAAAAATGCAGCTGTGCATATGGGGACATGAAATCATCCTTGAACCAAAAATCACTTAAATGTAATCATGTTGCAGACATGGAATATTATTTAAGAACAGACACACCAGCAAAATCAAAATAAATCATAATTCTATTTTAAAATTTGATGAATTACTTTCTTTTCTTGATCCACTTCTCTAATTCAAAATAGAGAGATCTACAATATCAGCTCGATATTTGTTGCGTGATGTCATTTTACAGTAGTACCTTACAACTGCTGGTTGGGAAGTTCCATGGCTTGTAGACTGTAATTACAAATCTGTTTCACTTTCACTACTCTAAGGAGTAAGTGAAGGGATGTGGAACTAAGAGGCATGAAGCTTATGGGAAAAATCTTATAAGAAATCAAGAGCAAATTCCATTCCTGTAAACTCATATGGACACTACTCCATAGTGCTTGCAAGGGATGTTGTTTTACAAAGGCAATTAGATAAAACTATTGGATAGAATCATTTTGGGATAAACACATTTTATACCAAATTACAGAAGCAGGAACTATACAACATACTGTCTGCACATAATCAGAACCTTGGGGGAAAGACAAGGTTCTCTGTCTCAGCAGAGGAAAAGTAGAAGAGTGAAAATCGGTAAGGTGAGAAACTCTGTGTTCAATGTGGGGATTTTTGGGGGTTTGTTTTTCATTAGAAGTATCTTGTGGGAGGAAAAGAATACATATTTGTCTTCTACAGCCCAGGAGCAGATAACAAGAAATATGGTCTCACCTCATTGTTAACTGTATCAGCAGAAAAATTCTCTCTCCTCCAGTATAAAAAGGGAAGGAATATTTTTAAAGATTAATAATATAACCTGATTTTTTTATTACCCTATTTTAGGATTTTGAAACCCTAATAAAGTAGATTGTTTAATGGATGACTTAGTTCCTACATTAACCACTTATTTGAATTAGGTACAAGTTATGACAGACTTCTTCAATAGGAGGCTTAGACATCACAGGAAAATGCTGCCTGAAGTGAAGTTATGGAGCCTCCCTTAGCACTGGGCATGAGCTCCTTTAACTCGATATAAACTAGGAGATGGAAGGCAAAGGTGCATATTAGACCACTCTAGTATGTCATTTCTCAGGGACTGGCATTTCATTTAGCAATACTAGGTGACAAACATGAAAAACAGTCATTATACTATAGAATCCATGATTATTTTTATTTCAGTAAGTGAAGCTGAAAACAGAGTGGGAGAAGAGTAGTGCAATAAACAGTCTGTTAGTTGCAGCCTGTTTCTCTACCTGCAAGACTGCAAGCCCCAGAGTTAACAGTACAATGTGTATGTACACCAAGATGCTCTGAAAGCAGAGGGGGGAAATGTTCTCTTCTAAAAACTAATAGAGAACTTCTTGAGATCAAGTGATGGAAATCAAGTTTCTCTGCAGAATAAAGGGGTGTCCTGGTAACAAGAGATGCTGAGAAGGTGGAGATACTGAATACTTTCTTTGCTTTGGTCTTCACATCAAAGACTCCCTCTCGGGTCTCCTGGGCGCTGGAAGGAAGAAAGATAGTTTCAGAAATGGATAACTTCCCTCTGGTCGAGGAGGAGGTGGTTTGGGAGTGTCTAGATGGGATCAGTGTGCACAAATCCATGGGCTCTGATGGGATACATCCATGTGTGCTGAGGGAGCTGGCAGAGGTGATTGCTGAGCCACTCTCTGTCATCTTT